>CM076579.1:1347686202-1348010387 GCA_034641835.2 Pinus albicaulis
TTTCTTTACATTGACACCTTGTTGACCACCTTGTTGGTGTACATTAACACCTTGTCAACAACAACTTCTTGGTGAGTAGTATATCATACCTGAAACAACTTCTCATGTAACGACTGCTCATGTAAATAGCCACCTTGTCATAAAATGATGGTTAGTTGAGTATTACAAACCTGCATCACAATTTTTTGGTGGTTAGTTAAGTATTACGAACATGCATCACATTTTTTTTTGCAATGAACCAATGCTAGTTAGTAAGTATTGTAAACCAGCGTCAAAATTTTGCATTGGCCTCCCATTACAAAAGCAAAGTAACGAGGATTGTTTTTTAGCATGTATTGTAAGCCAACATCAAAATTTTGAATTAGGCTCCCATTACAAAAATAAAGGATTAAGGATTATTTTTCTCCTATAAGACGTGTTTTTCTCCTATAAGCTCCTTGTAAGAATGGACTGTTTTTAATATGTTATGTTTTCACTCCAATAGGCTTGTTTTTTTTATAAATAGTTATTTTTGATAACAGGGAGTTGAATATTTCTCATTCTCTTCAGAGTGTGGGTGGCTTATCCCCAAGTCTTTGGACGAACATTGATTGGCATCATAAACTCTAGTTAATTGGGTGTGTTCACCCATCTTCCTCTGCTCATCGACCTAACTAAGTTCTCTCCATGTGGATTTTTTGTGCGGATTTATACATTGTTCCCACGTGTTCCTCTTCTCATTGATCTAACTAATTTCTCTCCATGTGGATCTGCTATGTAGATTTATACAATGTAATAGTGTGCATCTCATGCTTGGGATCATGTTTCTATGCTTGGTTTGACCAACCATATTTAAAGTTCGTATTCAATTTGAGCCCAACCTTTTTAGATTTATAGTTGGTTCCTTGTTCGGATAGGGCCTTCAGTTGTTCCTTTCGTGCCTCAAGGCCTCTATATTATGCATGAAAGGCTCTATTATTTACGTCTACTGGCCCATGTATACTAGGAATTCAATAAGGTATATTCTTATGGAAGATCTCTTACATTACTCTCACATCTATATCTGGTAAGGGATGTAAATAAGGTCTCTCCCTAATGAATCTAATAAAGGAGATAGTAATTTATTCTACATGAACCTGGGTTTGGGATGGTCTAGTTTTTTTTGTAAGTAGTTATTTTGGATAACAGGGTGTTGAATAGTTCTCATTCTTCATAGTAGCGAAGCATTTTCATGGACATTAGAAACTAGAGTTATTTTTATGGTTTATATTTTTCCAGTTGTGGTTTTTACTTTTGTAATTTATGCTTAGGTGTATCTAGAACTGTGTATAAAAAAAATGGTTTTTGTACGTATTCAATAGTTATTGTAATAGTTCTCTGGTCATAGACTGGTTCGACATCACTCTAGTATCATATTGACTTTGTCCGATCATATTTCAGTAGTTATGGTAGTTCCAGCTGTGTGTGATCATCGATCAGTCATATAATATAGATTTTTATTCTAGGATTAGCATGTTTTCCTTTGACCTCCCTTACCCTAATAAGGAATTGGAGTGTTTTTCCTACATTCCCTGATTTTCCTAGAATTCATGATGCTCTGACATCCCCACTACTATTAGTTTATGTTATTGCAATTCTCATTTGATGCAATGTGCATAAGGCCCTACTGGTTCTGACCATGTATTTCTTCATTGATGCCTACTTGGCATGTGTGAAATAAAAAAACTAGATAGGTATATGTATCAAATAATATGTATATGCATATTGGAAGGTAGGGGAAAACCACGTAATGATCAAGCTAGAGATAAGACACTCAATCTACAGCGTCGCGGCATTCTTGGGGTAAGGGGTATATGAGGTCGGTAACAATACTAAAATATAGATTTGAAAAGGAATCAATCATGAGTCTAATTGAATAGGCTAACCTCATCGTGCAATGCATGTTTATGAACTAAAAGTATGAAGGCGAGGAATCTATTTAGAAATGTAGAATCACTAGACAAAACTGCATTCCAAATCACGTTGTGTTTCAAAGAACGTTTCCATTTGTATGGAAACTGTGTCCAAAGTTCATGACAAAAACATGAAATTATTCAATATTTTAATCTCGAAACTTGGGCTGCAACGACTCATTCTAATATTCCAAACCATGACACTTATGAAACAAATGAGAGAGGTTATTTTTAATAAGCATGTTCTAGAAAAAAACCTATTTTGGTTTTCCAAAATTAGTTTCCATATGTTCGCAAGCCACGTCCAAAGTGGATGGCTAAAATGGGGAAAACAATGTAAAACAAAGTGCTTCTATTTGATATTTCAACTAGATAAAAATAATTATTTATGTACATATAGACATAAAAATTATGTTGATAATTCTTTAAAAGGAATTAACTTATTTCCTTTAAGAGGTTACCATGTATGTTCTCATGATGCATATACATTAAAAGTATAAAGAGAAACACTCGACTCTTGAAAAGAGTATTGCTTAAGTGCACATGAATAATTATCTAGTATATTTGATCTACTATAATTGGTTATGTGCATGAGGTGCTTCAGTCATGAAAAAAGATATAAATAAATTTTGTGAGAAGTAGTTCACATAAAACCTTTGCATAAAAGGAAATTGGTTGTGTTATATGAGAAGGATTTGTTATTCATGTTATAGGTGGGTTGGATTAATAGGTCAAGAAGATTGGAAGTGTGTTAGATGGTAGGGAATTCACAGAAAATGATAGTAAGAGTGAGGTAGTCTAAAATAATGTGCTTTTCATCTTCCACCTACTTATAATCACAAATCTGATAGATTCTATTATTCGAAGGGGTATTTGGGATATACCTTTGTTAGATCTCACTCCGAAGCTCATGGAAATTAGTTGTTATGAAACCATATCCAAAAATAGAAGAAAAGAGAGATCAACGCCTTATAAATAAGCCACTTAAATGGCGAAACCTCGAATACATTACATAAATGAACAATTCTTGGATGGTACAAATGACAAAACCTCCCTTATATATATAGGAGTCCATGGGTCCACAATGTAATCCTAGCCGACCTAACAATAATAATGTAAGGGCACAATAATAACAATATGGGGGTTACAGGAATACAACAATAACAATAAGGGTGTAACACTAACAACAATAAGGGACTATACTAGTAATATAGGAACCTAACATGCTCCTCTCCTTCAAAAAAGTGTTGTTCTCAATGCTTGAGTAGCTCTGGGTGCTTCTGTATAACATTCTCATCCTCCCATGTAGAGTCTTCAGTGGGTAGGTTCTTCCATTTTATGAGATACTCTGAAATTGATCGATTTCGTAGCTTTCAAGTTCTTATTTCCATGACTGCTTCAGGTTCCAATATGATTTTTACTTTCTCATGAAGTTCTAGAAATATTGTTTGAACTGGAAGTTTGTCCCCTATAACATTCTTTAATCATGAAACATGGAAAACTGGATGCACTTGTGAAGAACAAGGAAGATCCAATTTGTATGCGAAAGTACCAATCTTTTGCAACAACTGGTAAGGACCATAGTACTTTGGAGATAATTTATTATCCTTCTTAGATTGCTTGAGGGACATTTGTTTGTATGGTTGTAGCCATAAAAATACACAATCTCCTACATCAAAACTTCTTTCACTGCGATGTTGATCTCCCTGTTGTTTCATTCGATTTTGTGCCAAATTTAGGTTATCCTTTAAGAGTTGGAGAAATTATTTTTGATGCTTGATGTGATCTTCCACTACTTGAACCCTATATTTTTCCCGGAAAGAAGATGTGATGGACGGTGGATGATATCCATAAAGTGCTATAAATAGGGTCATTTTTGCGGCAGTATGGAAGGAAGTGTTATACCACCATTCAACGAGAAGTAACCACTTGACCCATTATGCTTTCTTATTTGATAAAAAAAAACAAAGATATCCTTCCAAACATTTATTCACTATCTCTGTTTGAACATCAGATTGAGAATGATAAGATCAGCTATGAGCTAGTTGAGTACCCAAACAAGAAAATAATTCCGTCAAAATTTTTCCTGTAAAGTTGGGATCTTTGTCACTTACAATAATCTTCAGGTTTCCATGTAGCTTTTGAATTGTTTCCATAAATAAAGTAGCAATTGTACTTTCTTTAAATGGATGAGATAATGAACAAAGGTGTACATACTTGGTAAGTCTATCAACTACCACCATGATGACACTCTTTCGTTCGGACTTAGGTAAACCTATGATAAAATCCATTGAAATCTCCTCCCAACGTTGACTTGGAATGGATAAAGGTTGTAGAAGACTCAGGGTCTTAATTGTATCAATTTTATTTTGCTGGAAAACTAGACATTCCGCCACAAACTTTTGAATATCAGATTTACGGCTATCCCAAAAAATTTCTTTCTTCACCCTGTGGTAAGTTTTTAAAAATACCGAGTGTCCTCCTAAAGGAGAGGTGTGCAATTACAAAAGAGTCTTTTGTTTTAGTTGAGAATTATTAAAAATGTATAAGCGATATTTGTACCATAAGGAATCATTTTTCCAACTAAATGTATCAAATGTACTAGGATCTTGCTACAAATTTTGAATGAGTGTCCACACTTCTTCATCTTGCTTCCATCCATCCCTTGCTTTAGTTACCCAATCTGGTTGGACAATAGAAATGGAACAAAGAAATGCTTCCAACTCTTCATCCTTTCTTGAGAATGCATCTGCAACAACATTTAGCTTCCCTTTTTTGTAGATGTCTTCAAAGTCTTAACCCAACATCTTTGTGACCCATTTTTGGTGCTCTTATGAAGATAGGATTTTTTCCAAAAAAAAATTAAGACTATCATGATAATTTTTTACCTTGAAGTGTCTTCCCATTAGGTAAGGTATCCATTTCTTTAGTGAATGTAGTATTTCGAACATTTCGTTCTCATAAATAGCCTTTTGTAAATACTTTCCTTTTCTTCGACGACTTTGAAAAGAAATGGGTCTTCCTTATTGCATCAAAACAATAGAAATTCCATTTCTTGAGGCATCACATTCCACAATAAAGGTTTTTGTGAAGTTTTGCGTAGCTAAGACTGGTGCTAGGCACATTGCCTCTTTAAGATGTTCAAAGGCCTTAGTTGTTTCAGGATTCCATGAAAATGCATCTTTTCACCATTTGGAATCATTTCTTGTATCAAGTTTGACAAAACTTCCTTCAAACCTTCCATACCTTCCTTCAAACCTTCCATTTTTTCTTCCATACCATTCTTCAAACCGTCCATTTTTTCTTCGATATAATTATTCAAACCATCCATCATAGCTTCCATGCTTTTCTTCAAAACATCCATTTCATTTTTTGTTGCTATTTGTGAGAGCAAAATTTGGTGCACTTGCTCTTGTAATTTTGATGTGTCATGTTGTACTTCTTCATCTCCATGAGCCATAGTAGATCCTTCTCAAGGCTTAATGGGTGTTGAATTCTTTTTAGGAGTTATTTTAGAACCCAATACTGATATCTATTCTACAATATGCCCTTGGAATTAATTCAAATTGATTCTTCAAACAAAACTTATGCAATTCGTAAAAAAAATACACACATTTTTCTTGATTTTGAGGAGGTCGATATTGAAATTGAATTATTTCTATGATTTTGGATCTTAAAAATATGAAATATAGCCTTGTAGTAGCACTCTGAATCTTCTCTCAAATGACAGAAGTCTAACCTGATTTGGATTCTTCAAGACAAAATTATACCCAATCTCCCACAATGACCTAATTATGGACTGCTTCAGTAGAGCGAAGTTGTAGGACATGTCATGTGTAACTATTTCCTCTGACTTTAAAAATGATATACATGATACTACAGTTTGTGTAATTGCATACACTTTTTATATAATTCCATCCGATGCTCACAGAGAGAGTTATGACAATTTTCCCATGGTCACCTCTTTGAGATGAAATTCAGAAGCCTGAAAAAACCCTAATTTTCACATATCATATCTCCACAAATATTGAGAACCAAGATATGAAATTTTTACAGGAGGTTCCATGGGAGTTTTTCTTCACTCTGTAAAAATTTTAGCTTTTGATCCTTCGTAGAAAACATGTTACTGCAAAAATTCCACGATGACCTGTTTTAGGTGAAATTCAGTAGCCTAAAAATAACCTAACTTCAATAAATCATATGTCTGAAATTATTGCGAACCAAGTTCTGAAACTTTTACAAGATGTTCCTCAGGATTTCAGCTTCGCTCTGTAAACATTTCATATTTTGAACCTTCGTATAAAAAAAATTATAGCGAAAATTCCATTGTGACCTATTTGGAGCAGCGAAACCCTAGAATCCAAAGCTGTGATACCAAATATTATGAAACCAACTCCAAAATAGAAGAAAAAAAAGATCAACACCTTAGAAATAAGCCAATTTGAGGGGGAAATCTCCAATACATTATATAAATGAACAATTCTTGGATTATACAAACAACAAAACCTGCCTTCTATATATAGGAGTCCATGGGGCCAGAATGTAATCCTAGCTGACCTAACAATAATAATGTAAGGGCACAATAACAACAATATGGGGGTTAGAGGGGTACAAAAATAACAATAAGGGGGTTACACTAATAACAATAAGGGACTATACTAGTAATATATGGACCTAACATTACTTCTTATCTTAGTGATTCTCATATTTTTCTTATTGCTCGACAACACAGAGAGATAATTCTGATTATCAAGGGTGGGGTTGATCAGTTCCTTATAGTACCTTAGCTCCCTTTTACCTTCCAGCTCTTAATCCTCCCACAACTTGCCCTTAAACGTGGAGGTAATATTATTTTTTATATTATATTTTCTTCCCATACTCAGCTCCTCCTTAATTCCCCAATGGTTGAGCCAGTACTGGGCATCCTTATGCCACCCGCGCTTGAGGTGAAAGTGAGGGTTTGGACTACAGTTAGAAGAAATTTTAGGGAGCCTTTTCTATTGCATGTTGTTAAGCTTCTTCTTATACATCATATATATAAACATAGTTGTACTCTCAATGGGGGACAAACCAGATTCGATCAAGAGGATATGTTAGGGATTATTTCCCTTGATCTTAAGGTTTTAGGTGATGAATTGATTTTTAATCATCTAAATATTCTTCCATGAATCTCTAGATATAATACAACCCAAAACTTCACATTTGTATAGGACAACAAGGGTGATGAGGTTCTGAGAGAGGAACCTCTTTTTACTCCAAATTTAAAGATCGACTGACTTAGAATTGTTTTCAAGCTCATAATAGGCTTCCCAACACCTAATAATCCTTTTATAAATGCTATAATTCCAGTTGAGATGACAAGGGAAGTAAATTCTCAAATACTTATAAGAATAAACCTACTCTAAGCTCTAGTTATTATACACGAAACTACCATGGGTGATATTTTTCGATTTAATGATCATGATTTTAGTCTTATCACTATTAATTGTCATAGCCATCTTGGAGTAGTAGTCATGAAGAATCTAGAGCTTCTTGTCAAGATCATCATGTATTTTTGCAAGAAGAACGATATAATCAGCATGTTAGGTCCCTATATTACTAGTATAGTCCCTTATTGTTGTTAGTGTAACCCCCTTATTATTATTATTGTACCGCTGTAGCCCCCATATTGTTATTATTGTGCCCTTCAATTATTATTGTTAGATCGGGTAGGATTACATTGTGGCCCCACTAGGATTACATTATGGCCCCATGGACTCCTATATATAGAAAGGAGGTTTTGTAATTTGTATCATCCAAGAATTGTTCATTCATGTTATGTATTGTAGGTTTCCCCCTCGAAGTGGCTTATTTATAAGGCATTGATACCTTTTTTATTCTATTTTTGGAGCTGGTTTCACAACATTTGGTATCAGAGCTTTGGATTCTAGGGTTTCGCTGCTCCAAACAGGTCATCATGGAATTTTTGCTATAATTTTTTTTCTACAAAGGTTCAGATGCTAAAATGTTTAATGTGTGAAGCCAAAATCCTGAGGAATATCGTCACAAAATTTCATAGGTTGGTTCGCAATAATTTTAGAGATATAATCTGTGGAATTTAGGTCATTTTCGAGGCTCCTGAATTTAACCTAAGCAGGTCATCATGGTATTTTCACTATAACTTTGTTTCTAAGAAGGTTCAGAAGCTAAACCTTTTAGAGTTCGAAGTCGAAATCTTGAGGAACATCGTCGCAAAATTTAAGGTCTTGGTTCGCAATATTTTCTGAATTTCATCTCTAAGAGGTGACTATGGAAAAATATTCATAGCTCTCTCTCTGGGCATCAGATTGGAAAGTTGTAAAAAGTACCCAATATTACACAAACAGTAGTTTTTTTCTATCAATTTCAGATCCAAAGGAGGAAACAATGACACATGGCAAGTCGTACAAGTTCGCTCTACTGAACCAGTCCATAATTGGGTCATTATGGGAGATTAGACTTAACATTGTCTTCAAAAATCCAAATCAGATCAGACCTATAGTATTTGAAAAAATCTTCAGAGAGCTACTACAGGGCTGAATTTCAGATATTGAGGATTCACAATTATAGAGATAATTCAATTTCAATATCGAGCTCCTCAAAAGCAAGTAAAAGGTGTGTATTTGTTTTTCCGAATTGCATTAGTCTTGTTTGAAGAATCAAGATGAATTTATTCCAAGGGCATATTGTAGAATAGATATTAGTATTGGATTCTAAAATGGCCCCTAAAAATAATTCAACACCCTTTAAGCCTTTACAAGACTCTACTATGACTCATGAAGGCGAAGAATAGAAACATGAAATATCAAAATTGCAAGAGCAAGTGCAACAAATTTCACTCTCGCAAAGAGCAACAAAAAATGAAATGGAAGTTTTGAAAAAAGGTGTGGAAACTACAATGGATGGTTTGAAGAAAGGCAAGGAAGCTAATATGAATGGCATAGAAGTGGGCACGGAAGCTGAGATGGATGACATGGAAGATAAATATCGATGAAAAAATGAAAGACAACGTTGGAAACATGAAGAATGATCTAAAATTAGACATAGAAGGTTTGGCAAAGTTGATACAAGAAATTTTTCCTAATGGTGAAAAGATAGCAGAGGAAACTCATGATGAGAATAAGATAAATGTTAATCGTGATTTCATAAACTCTAATGTTGGAGGGAAGAAGCACCATATTCCAAAAATAGATATGAGGAAGTTTGATGCAAATGATACTCTAGCATGGATACTATAAATGGAGCAATATTTTGATCTCAATAATGTGCAAAACACACAAAAGGTACGCATTGCAACTTTACATGTAGAGAAAAATACGTTTGTATGGTATCGATGGCTTTGCTCCCGTAAAAAAATTGTCACTTGGTCAATTTTTATGGAGGAAATGATAGCACATTATGAGGATACAAAGAGCAACACATTCTTTAGCCAATTGATAAATCTCAAACAAAAGGGTTCAGTGGGGGAGCACATTGAGGACTTCCAAAAATTGAATATAATGGTAATTGGTATTTAAGGGGAACACAAGATTGATCTCTTCATAGGTACTTTAAAGAATAACATCCAACATGAAGTTCATGTTTGGGAACATGATTCATTGGAGAAGGCATTCAGGTTGGCTAGAAAAATTGAATGTAAAATTATGGCAACAAGGAATCCTACCGCTCACTATTATAAAGAGAGAAGTGTTGCTTCTCCTAGATTTGCACAACCTACAAGGTTGACACCACAAAAATTGGAAGAAAAAAGAGCAAAAGGGCTTTGCTACAGTTGTGATAGAAAATACATTAAAATTCATAAGTGTGCTAAGAATAAATTATTTTACATAGATTATCAAGAGGAAGAAGAAAATGAACAAGAATATTCAAAAGAAGAGGGTATACACCACAAACCAACCCTAGAAGAGGAAGAAAGGAGTCTTACCATATAATGTTATGCATTGGCAGGAATTACCACTCGTCAAACTCTCAAGATAGAAGGACATATCAAGAAGAAAAAGGTAATAGTGTTGATTTATTCAGGTAGTATCCATAATTGTATTCATTGTAAGGTACCCAAGGAATTGAATTGTTTCCTATAACCAGCACTGGAATGTCAAGTAATGGTTGCAAATGGAGGAAATATAAACTGCTCTAGAAAATGCCATAATATCAAGCTAACCATGGGGGAATATGTATTGAATAGTACAATGCTTTCCATTCCTATGGGAGGTGTTGATGTTGTACTAGGAGTACAATGGTTACAATATTTGGGGATGGTAGCTGTTAATTCTCAAGAACGTTTCTTGAAATTTTTTTCAAAAGGAAAGGAAGTCGAATTATGGGGTATTACAGGGAAGCAGGGAAAGATAATAAGTTCTAATGTCATGATAAATCTTCTAAATAAATAACAATGAGGCGTAATTGCACAATTATGAAGTTCCAACATCACAATCATCTATTTATTCAGATCTCCAAAAACTCTTGGACAATCATTCCAAGGTGTTTAAAACTCCCAAAGGACTCCCCCCTATTCATGATCATGATCATGCTATTCGTTTGATTCCAGGAATTTTTTCTCTAAACATCAAGCCTTATAGATATCCTTATGACCAAAAGAGCAAAATTGAACGTATGATTGCAGAAATGTTAGAGGCTGGTATAATTCAACCTAGTCAAAGTTATTTCTCTACTCCTGTATTATTGGTACACAAGAAGAATGGATCATGGCGCATGTGTCCAGATTATAGGGAGCTCAATAAGATCACAATTAAAGATAAATTTCCCATTCCTCTAATTGATGAATTACATGGAGCAATTTATTTTACCAAGTTAGATCTTGATTCAGGATATCATCAAATTAGAATGAAGACTGAAGATATTTTGAAAACAACATTTCGGACTCATGAGGGTCATTATGAATTTTTGGTCATGCCTTTTGGCCTTACCAATTCGCCTTCTACATTTCAAGGGTTGATGAATTTGATTTTCAAACCCTTCCTTAGAAAATTTGTGCTAGTATTTTTTGATGATATGCTAATCTACATCAGGTCTTGGAAGGATCATGTTCGACATGTTGATAGGGTACTCAAACTATTGCAAGAGAAATAATTATATGCAAAAACATCCAAATGTTTCTTTGGAGTACAAGAGGTGGAATATATGGGTCATATTTTATCTCATGGGGGTGTTAAGGTAGACCCTAAAAAAATTAAATCCATTAAGCAATGGAAAGTCCCCACAACCATAAAGCAGTTGCAAGGATTTCTCGGGTTAACAGGGTATTATGGCAAGTTTGTTAAGAATTATGGGAGAATAACAACACCTCTAACAACATTATTGAAGAAAGATGCATTTTCATGGACTTCTGCAGAAACTAAGGCCTTTGAACATCTTAAAGAAGCAACGTGCATAGCACTGGTCTTAGCTACACCAAATTTCACAAAAACCTTTATTGTGGAATGTGATGCCTTAGGAAATGGAATTGGTGTTGTTTTAATGCAAGAAGGAAGACCCATTGCTTTTGAAAGTCGTCCAATCAAAGGAAAGTATTTACAGAAGCTATTTAAGAGAAGGAAATGCTAGCAATACTGCATGCGCTAAAGAAATGGTGAACTTACCTAATGGGAAGACACTTCAAGGTAAACACTGATCATGATAGTCTTAAACACATTTTGGAAAAAAGACTATCTTCAAAAGAGCAACAAAAATGGGTCACAAAGATGTTGGGTTATTGATTTGAAATAATCTACAAAAAAGGGAAGCTAAATGTTGTTGTAGATGCACTCTCAAGAAATAATGAAGAGGTGGAAGCATTTCTTTGTGCCATATCTATTATCCAACAAGATTGGACAACCGAAGCAAGGGATGAATGGAAGAAGGAGGAAGAAGTGTGGAAAATCATTCAAAAGTTGCAGTAAGATCCTAGCACATCTAATACATTTAGTTGGAAAAATGATTCCTTATGGTACAAAGATCACTTATATCTTTGTAAGAATTCCCAACTGAAACAAAATATTCTTTTGGAATTGCACACTTCTCCTTTAGGAGGACACCTAGGATTTTAAAAAACTTACCACAGGGTAAAGAAAGAAATTTTTTGGGATAGCCTTAAATCTAATATTCAAAAATTTGTGGTAGAATGTTTGGTTTTCCAGTAGAATGAAGTTGAGACAATTAAGACCCCAGGTATTTCTACAACATTTATCCATTCCAAGTCAACTTTGGTAGGAGATTTCAATGGATTTTATCACAAGTTTACCTAAGTCCGAAGGAAAGAGTGTCATCATGGTGGTAGTTGATAGACTTACCAAATATGAACACTTTTGTGCATTATCTCATCCATTTAAAGCACATACAGTTGCTACTACATTTATGGACACAATTCAAAAGCTACATGGAAACCCAAGGGTTATTGTGAGCGACAGAGAGCCCATTTTCATTGGAAATTTTTAGACGGAGTTATTTTCTTTTTTGGGTATGCAATTAGCTCATACCTCATATTATCATCCTCAATCCGATGGTCAAACTAAGATAGTAAATAAATGTTTGGAAGGATATCTTCGTTGTTTTGTATCTGATAAACAAACAAAATGGGTCAAGTAGTTACCTCTCGCTGAATGGTGGTATAACACTTCCTTCCATACTGCAGCAAAAGTGACCCCATTTATGGCACTTTATGGATATCATCCACCATCGATCACATCATATTTAAGAGAAAATTTGAAGGTTCAAGCAGTAGAAGATCACATCAAGCATCAACAAGAAGTTCTCCAACTCTTAAAGGATAACCTAAATTTGGCACAAAATCAAATGAAACAATAGGCATATCAACATCGCAGCGAGAGAAGTTTTGATGTAGGAGACTGGGTATTTTTACGGCTAAAACCATACAAATAAATGTCCCTCAAGCAAGCTAAGAAGGATAATAAATTATCACCAAATTACTATTTTCCTTATAAGGTGTTGCAAAATATTGGTACTATGGCATACAAATTGGAGCTTCCTGCTTCTTCACGAGTGCATCTAGTTTTCCATGTTTTATGCTTAAATAAAGTTATAGGTGAAAATCTTCCAATTCAAACAATATTGCCAGAACTTGATGAGGAAGAGAAAATCATATTGGAACCTGAAGCAGTCACGGAAACAAGAACTCGATAGCTACGAAATCAATCAATTTCAGAGTATCTCATCAAGTGGAAGAATTTACCCACTGAAGATTCTACATGGGAGGATGAGAATTTTATACAGAAGCACCCAGAGCTACTTAAGAGTTGAGTACAACACTGTTTTGAATGAGATGGGCATGTTAGATCCCTATATTACTAGCATAGTCCCTTATTGTTTTTAGTTTAACCCCCTTATTGTTATTAGTGTACCCATGTAACCCCCATATTGTTATTATTGTGCCCTTAAATTATTATTGTTAGGTAGGCTAGTATTACATTGTGGCCCCATGGACTCCTATATATAGAAAGGAGGTTTTTTAATTTGTATCATCCAAGAATTGTTCATTCATGTAATGTATTGGAGGTTGCCCCCTCGAAGTGGCTTATTTCTAAGGCATTGATATCTCTTTTCTTCTATTTTTGGATATAGTTTCACAACACAGAATAGAGAAGAAGAGTAATGTGAACACCAAGAAGCTTTGTGCCCTTGCACCCCGCATATTCCAGACACTCCTCTAGCTTATCGATGTATATGCTAAAAAGGGTAGGGGATAAGGGACACCCTTGATTAACTCTAATATTGAATTTTATGTGTTTAGACCAGCCCTCGTTGTGCTTAAGCTTAGTAATGAAGGTCTCATAGAGATGGATCATAGCAATCTTCAGCTCAGGAGGGACCATGATATCTTTAAGTCTTTCCAAAAGTTTATCTCAAGGGATAATGTCGACAAATTTTATAAAGTCCACAAAGAAATAGAAGAGATCGACTTTACTATTGCAACATTCCTCTGTAATGATTATAAGAGTGACCAGATGGTAAATAGTCGAGTGATGTCTCCTAAAACCATCTTTCCCTTTAGCTATTTTTCCCTTGCTTTGAACCCAAAGGCTAAGCTTCTTCTCGAAAATGAGCCCATAAAGCTTGACCAGGATATGGCTAACCAAAATGGTCTTGTAGTTGGATGGAACACTCTTGTCCCCATTTTTAAATATAGGAATAATAAGGCTTTGTGTCCAAAGCCAAGGAAAGTTGTGCGTTACAGCTAAATTGAGAAGCTTGTGTTGATAATGAGGATATATCTTCCTATTTTAAGGATCTATGCTTGGTTTCCTTCAATATCTTTAGCTTTCGCATTAGCGAGCTTACTAATACTAGACTCAATATCGTCAAGAGAGAATACATCCTCCTTGATTGGACTTATTATGGTGGTGCCCACACTGTAACGAGAGTCATACAACTTCTTAAGATAGTTGTCCCAGTTTAATATGGGGCATAATGATTATATTTTGTTTTACGGACAAGAACATTCTGCTAAAAGTTTTTGGGCACCACTTTAGAAAGGTGGAGAAGATAATCCTATCTTTTATTAATATGATATTTTCTTCCTCTTGATGATATTTTTTCATATATTGATATTTTGCAGCTTAATGATTTCATTAGGAGCATCTTTAATCAATTTCTTAGGAATTTTGAAATCTTTTTCATAGCATGGATTGGAATTTCTATTAGACTACTTAAACAAAATCTCACTAGAAAACTTGTTGATGGTGTTGGAAAGGATAGTAGTGATATGGTAATAAATTTTATCACTGTTATTATTATATTTCATTGGGCCTAAATCCCTCTCTAAATCCCTTAAAAAGAGGCCGGCTTTTCTTCTATCGAAGCAAATGTGTCTTTTTCTTTCATTGGCCTCTTTCATGTGGCTAGTCTGCATAGAAAGATTACAGGTTATGGATAGAAGTCTGCGGTGAGAGTCAGGTTTGAATCCATTAAGAAGCTCAAAGTTTGTAATATGGTTGAGGACGAGGATGTTATAAATTGCATAATCCACGACACTGCTACCTAGAGCATGGAAAAATGACATTTGACTGTAGACGGGAAACTTGTTAATACCATTACAAATAATTAGGTTCTGGAAACTAAAAATTTTGAGGAACTCGGCACCGAATAATTTCTCGATAATGTCTTCATATTTTCTCATGAATTTATTAGCTAAGTTATTATCTTCATCAAGTCACAAGGGGTCGAGGTTAGAGTTGTTTCTTAATGTAACGGCTCCCCTTGTTTATGGACTTTTTCATAATGATTTAAAGTTGCTAAGTGTTATTAATCTATTGAGGAAGCTTTCTCTACTATTAGCTTCTTTCATATGTTTGAGAGTGAACAAATATGCAACAAAAAATCCCGTCAGTAAAAGTGTAAACTTACATGCATAAGTCCTAATGAGAAATGTTATTCATTCTCTCACAATTATTCCTAACTTCGATGCATAAATAACTTGGATACATAATCTTAATGAGAAATGGTAATCATTCTCTCACAACTATTCCTTATAAGTGAGTTTGCTATGAAAGGTAAATTTTGTCTATATTCTGAAGTTTTTCTCAAAAGTACCTTCCAAAACCTTACGTCATATTAATAATAAGTACTATTGTAATGTTGTCACATTACAAATATTATAGGCCTCATATTTTCATTGTGCTAACCTTCTATATAGGCCATAGGTTTAATTGGCCTCATATTTTCATTGTGCTAACCTTCTATATAAGCTAGAGGTATAATTGGCCTCATATTTTTATTGTGCTAACTTTCTACATAGGCCACTATAAGGGTGCCTATTTTGATGAATTATCATATTTTAATCACACTTAGTTATATATAAGCATATATGATTTCAAATAATTTTCAACATAAATTATAGAATTTAATTATTTCTTTCACTAAGTAAAAAAATAATTAATCACATCAATTTAAAAATAAATTATACAATTTAAATATGATAGACAAATAATATATTATTTTTTCAAATTATAATTTAAAAATAGATAATAAAATAATATAAATTAAGAAATCACTCATTTTTAGATCATATTTCACATATAAAAAGTTAATAACCTTGAAATAATATTTCTCATATAAAACATTAACCAATAGTCTTTAAGTGAAACATTTTGGAAAGTTTTCTTGTAGGGGGAATTCATTGAAATCACAGGTTTGATAGGTGAACTCTTCACAATTGAAGTGTCTGGAGGGTGTTGAATCCATATATGGACTCAAAAAACTAGTTTAAACAACAAAAAATAAAGAGCCATGAAATAATCACAAGAACCATAAGTAGTAAATATCACAGTTTCATTATCAATATCTATTTAATGACGTTTGAAGTTTAATTCAATATCTGTCTTTAAACAAGGTGTACAAATTTGATCATTTTTAAAATTTGTAATAATCGATCAAGGAATTTGTTTGTGGAAATAATTTATGAATATTGAAAGAATGAATGAATTCAAAGTACTTAATCATTGTTTAAAAGAATAATAATCAATTTATTAATATTGAAAAAAAAAGAAAATATTGAAAGAAGGAATGATTTCAAATTATATATTGCTGTTTAAAAAAATAATATCTAAGAATTTATACTTAACCAAAACATAGTCAATAGAAATGAGTTTCTACTTAAGGAAAACATAAATAGTCAAGAAAACAAAAAAATTCAAGGTTCCAAGTAATATAACATCATTTCAGAAAAAATTTCCATGCGAGTGGAAACATCAACTTTTTCTGTAATCACTATATTGTTCCAACTCTATCATGCTCAACATTATTAAATTACACTTCTTACAGGATGTGAATCTTCATCCCTCGAATCCATGGGGGTGCATGAAATCGTACTTGTGGTTATGTAGCATGCACTAATATTAGCAACATATGGGCTATTCCACCTCTAAGGATCATTTGGAAACCTTCCCCTTATAGCAGACCCAAGTTAAAATTTCATGTAATAAAATTTAATAAAGGGAAAAAATAAGACCACATGCAAGGGACAGTTATTTGAAGTTGAATGGTGGGGAAAACATCCTAGTGGGTGTTCATTTCAGCTATTATGGCTAAAGGAAATTGGCAAAGGAAATGAGAAAGGATTTGGAAAGGCATGGGGCATTAATTGGCATTTTATTTATGAAAAAAGTGGAAAATAGTTGAAAATGAAGGTGAAATATCAAAGGTTGCATGTGTGAGGAGGAAAATGAAAAAAATAGAGGCCTCAATGATAAAAAGGCTTTTGAGGTTCAGTTGACAAGATTTTGGCTCAAGCCTTTTGTCAATTCACTTTTAGAGCTCTCTAATTATTTCCTCTCTCTCACACTCTTGACACTTAAAGTTTTCTTGGAGCATTTCAACATTGGAGCAAGAAAGGGAAAAGAAAGAAAAGCAAGGACACAGAAAGGGAAGGAAGGAAAATATCAAGCAAGGAAGAGCATGATCAAGTAACTTGAATAGGAATACTTGCATGTGTGGCTTCCTGGATGCTTTGGAAATGCATGGCTTATGCATATTGGTATTTGGTTCTCTTGTTTTTGGTGGCATGGTTTTTTCGGGTTTTGATAGTGGTTTTTAGCCTTTCATTACCTTTTCCATATAACCATGGTATGATGGGATTGATCTTATTTTTGAACTTTGAAATTTTCATATTTTTTTACAGAATCTGCGGTGGAGGGGGTCTCAGGAAATTCCCAAATCACTAGGAATCCCTTTACCGATTTTGGCAGGATATATGGTAAATCCTAAGGATGGTGTCTCAATTTAGGGCCTAGTGAACCAGTGTGGATTGTAGTGAATCTCGAGAGAGAAGGAGATAGAAAATTCCTCAAGGATAGTGATGGATTCTCGAGGAATTCCAATATTGATTCGATTTTGTGATCTTGGAACTACTTTAGGTGTGATCACGATATGGTGAGGATGGAGGTCTTTTAACCTCTCGAATCCCTTGGTTTTTTTTGGATTGGTTTATCCTTGAGAACCAAAATTCATGCTTTGAATATTGCATGTGGGTGAGTAGCTAAAGAGATATTTGGCTCAGACATGCTTGTAGTAGGGTCGTACGTGGAAGTCCTGAACCTGGTAAGCTATTACCTATGTTTAATAAAATATAAGTTCTCTTTATTTTTCACTTCTTAATGTGCATCTTTAATTTATTTTATCTCATTTTTGTTTACATGGTTGTATGTTGGTTATATAACTAGTTCAAGTCATGGTTGTTTCACATATTTACTTGTAAATGTTAAAACAATGGATGCAATACCTAATTGATGTCATAAAAAGTCAAGAAAGAGGGTAGTGATCCTTCTTATAATATATCATAAGAGTTTTCAGTCATTCATGCTCTGCCTTGTATCCTGGACCTCTAGATTGCATTGATTCCAAGTCTTTGATATAATTTCAGTCCTAGTTGGGGATGGTCAGGCCTAGACATGGAGATGGTTTTTGTTTATTATCATTTTCATTGTGTGTTTTATGGATTCTACAATCTACATGAACTTATCGGAAGTGCCCTACATTCTGAGCTTAAAAAGTTCTATAAATCCCATAGATTCTATCACAATTATGAGGGAAACCATCCCTGACTGCGTGCATGGCTTTGTCGTGAGAGCGACGACAGCCTCCTAGATTCACCCTTGCCCATATCACGAGAGAATCTTGGGTTTTTCTTTATTAAAAATTAGTGGGACACATGGAAAAGTTACATCGATGACTGGGATAACCTTTAGGGGTCCTATAGAAAGTATACGAGGTTTTTGTTATGGTTTCTGCTTCGATTCCACTTCCTTAAAGACACTAAGGAGGTTGAGTGTAGTCATAATTTCCATTAATATCACCTTTACCCTGGTTTGTCGATTACTTGGGTAGATTTGAGGGGAGGTATACGTTACAATCCTCCTATAAAACTGCAGTAGTTGACTACAAATATCTTCAATTTGAGGAATAGACGTATCAAATTCCAAACATTATGGGTTATCTGTATCTAATGGTAATAGAAATAGAAGATGATTTATTCCAAATCTAAGCATCATTTGGTGGGATACTTTGGGTATGAGACCTTAAAATCCCATAAAACTCAAGCAGTTGACTGCAGATATCTTCAAGTTGAGGAACATCTTCAAGTATCAATCTCCAACCACCATGGTTTCTCTCTATCTGATGGAAAGTGGACCTGGGAATGCCTAACTTACAGATAGAAAACCACACCATCCTCTTGGTGAGGTTTTAATGAGAGGCACATCGTCGTCATCAATCCATCATTCACAATGTTCCAAGAAACCTATGAAAACTTAGAATTCCATTGCTTAGCATAGAACATTTTTAGGGCAGAGACGATGGTTTTGTAAGGAGTTTTTATCTTGATATCGAAGCTGAGCATACTAAAAAAATATACTCACCCTTTATTATTAATTTTTTCCTTTCCTGGAATAACTGTGGGTCTTTTATGAGCTTTGTAGTCACTGGGTTTCTGTTTTCCTGGAGATAATATGTGAACAACTTCAGATCTTTGACTACCATCAGAGGGTCTTCATCAAATAGACCAAGAAATGTGATATCTTCTTGTGCTCCACCGAGTTTTTCTTGTAAAATTATACATTAAGAAAGATCTAAACTTTGATTTAAATGAGGGGCCATGGTTTTGCAGCAAGGCAGGTCTCTTCATAACTCCATAGTTTTGATATTTTGACACTACAAAAATGGTGGTTACAAATATGAGAGTAT
The DNA here is from genome assembly GCA_034641835.2 of Pinus albicaulis. NCBI lineage: Eukaryota > Viridiplantae > Streptophyta > Pinopsida > Pinales > Pinaceae > Pinus > Pinus albicaulis. Next base: position 1,347,705,843 of record CM076579.1, read on the forward strand.
GGGTGAGAGAACACAATATTTCTCTCCCTCTCTAGAACCACCAAGTATTATAAGGTATTGGAAACACTTTGGGGAGGTTTCTAAAAAAATACCAACAAATATTTAAAAAGGGTTTTATGAACTTTTCTAAAATTTCTATTGAGATAGACCTTAGTAAAGGCCTACGAGATCATACACATCTAGCTCATAAATATTTTAAGAGGTATCAAATACTACATTTTGAAAACATAACATTCAAGCGTCAAGTTTTTCAAGAAATAGGAAAAATAAATGCCCACAAGCTAGAAATATTACAAAAAGGACAAAAAACGACACCAAAAGTCAAATTGATAGTTAAGTACCAAATCCAACATCAGAAGAGGAAGAAGAAGAAACATATGAGAATCATCAAAAAGTGGAGGAAAGAATCAAAAAGTACCTCAAGATGACGAGGGAGAAACCAAGCACAAATACACTACAAATCACTCTAAGAAAGACAATGAATTAACAATTATATAGGTAGAAAAATATTAGCACGAACAAATACATGAAAATAGAGGAGTAGGTAGAACAAAGAAGAAATAGTATTCGTCGCTCCTAATTAAGGAGGTTGGCTAAATGTGGAGAAAAGGAAAGGATAAAATGGGAAGCTAAGGGATTTTTATCACACTTAGCTAGGATAAATTCATTTAATATCTATAATATTTTTCATTTTTTAGCATCAACTGAAAGGATGACTTGATACAATGCTTCGGAGAATCTATAGAAAGTAACTTTGATCCTTGTTTGTTAGGTTGATTAAAATTATGATTTTTTCTTGCAAAGAAAAAAAACTATATAGAAGTTAATTTAGTTTTGGTGAAACCAAATAACTCCCTTATACTGGGCATGGGAGTTGTCTCAAACATAATGGGAATGTATTTGGTAATTAAAAAAAAAGTCTTAGGTTAGTAGTTTGAGTGATTAGGAGCATGACTTGTTTCACTATCCATCCTAGTTCAATTCCAAGGGAAATGTTTAAGCCTTTGTAATAAGGTGATAAAAAAATTAAAGTTCACATTTAATCCTCTCCAAGATAATCAAAGTGTGTTCCTAGGTACAAGAAGGAGGAATATAGAACAAGATTAAAATCCTTTGAATATTTTTCAAACAAGGACATCGACAACTAATTTTCCTCCAACGAACTCCTCCAAGTTATCACATATGGAAAAATATTTGGACTCCAAACACTCCTCTTAAAAGGCATATATATTTTTGGATTTTATAGCATCAAAAGATCTTAAGTACCGAAAATTAATAAAAATGGGAATAACTGGTCGTTCTCGGTACCATCATTTTTCATCCTAGGAAGAGTCTACCACTTATTTATTCTTGAAATGTCCCTTCATTCAATCAGTATGGAAAAATTCTTTGCATCTTCACAAGGATCGATTGATTTGGCCACACACAATAAGTAAGCATTTGACATCTTGGTGTAACAACCCTTTTTCATAGGACCTCATGTATGCAAACAAAATTGTGTTAATCATGTACATATGTAAATTTATATGAAAATATTTTTATTATTGGCTAAGGGGTGGTACATATGGATCCAAAAATATTAAGGTAAAGATTTTATATTTTTGTTAGAGTATTTGTTGTGTGCTTGTAAGGTTTCATATGGTGTGCCATGAGCAAGCTCGTACTAGTTTCACTTAATTTCCTTCATTACTACCTGACCCAAGTACTCGCATGCACTCATAGCCATAAATTTTTTGGAACAAGAAACATTTGCTATGAAAATTTGGTTTCTATCCACTTCATCATGCAATGTAGTTTGGAGAAGGGAAGCTACATGAAAACATTGTTGAAGGTGTGAAGGAAGAGAAAATTCATGTGCGATCGAAGAAGTGAAGAGTGAAGGAATGAAATGGTGAAAATGTGAAATAAGAAGAATAAGAGTGGTCACAAATAACATAAATGAAAAGAAATCCAAAGAGAGCCAACAAATAATCTACAATAAGTCAAATTACCGAGCTAGATTGGATTTTCTTAGAAGAAGTGTTCATAATCTCGGGTGATATTCATTGCATCTCTTATCATGGAGGCCATTATATAGTGTATCAAATCCTAGAGGATTAGTGGGGAGCAAAGTGGAGGAATTGAATCCCTATGGTGCTTTCGATTAGTGTGTGAGAAAAACTACTCCTTGTTACTTGGTTATTAAATCACTAGGACAAGGCCATCTAAGCCATCTTGATGTTGTAAAACAACCTTGAAACTGGAGTGAGGAACCTTGTTCTGCTTTCCATAAAAAATTAGCTGTGAAACTGCAAAAAAAAATTGATTTAACCTCTTGGAACAAAGACATAGCCCATATCAACATGCTTGAAAGTGAATTACTTTGGTACTTACTACTAGATTGCAGTTGTGAAACCCATATATAACTTTTTAAGTAAATTTAAATAGTTTTTTATTAATTATTAATATTTTATAAGTTATTTAAATATATAAATTTAATTTAATCATAATATAGGATTTTTAAATGTTATAAAGTAATTTTTGTTTTTCAAACAAATAATTTTCTGATTACAACCATTCATAAGTATAATAATATTGCATTAAAATGTTAATAAATTTTTAGAATATAGTTCCAAAAAAATTTGAGACCAAAAATCCTATCTATTTCAATTAATAAAATGATGATTCTATTTATTGTTTAGTGTGAAAAGGCATACATCATACTCTAGACCCCTTTAGTTTTGAACCTATGACCTTTTAGGAGGAAACACATGCTCTTAACCATTAGGCACACTATGAAATGGTGAGAGAGTGAAGCTTTGTGAAGATATTCATTAAATTATAATTAACTAGAAAACAAATATTTAGAAATGGAAAAATAGGTATTTTTTTCGAAATAAAATCAAAACTATAATTTTTGTAATTTTAATTGGATCTTTAACAAAATTTATTAATAAATGAATTTAGATGAAATGTTCAAAATCAGGTCATCACATTATTATCAAAAGTATGTTAATAAAGGGGTAGTAGAAGTGAGGGTTTGTTCTCAACTTTGATCGAAAAAATAAAATTGAAAATAGTAGATTTTATGTAATTAGAAAACTAACGGGGAAGAGACATATGGAATATGTAAGGGTTTCCTTTTGACAGAAAAAAATACAGTAAAATTTTGGTATTATTGGTAGATTCTTAGTTGGCTATCCAACACCTTGTTCATGATTTTTTTTTCTAAATAGTGCAAGTTGTTAAGTATTATTGATCTACTCAATAAAATTTCTCTACAATAAGTTTGTTATGCACTTTAAATTTTATTTATATCTATAAGTCTTTTGGAAAAATACCTTCAAAGACATGTCCTTTAAGATAGTAAAAAGAACAATAAAACATATTAAAAAAACTAATAAATATTAAACATAACCCTAATGGATATTAAGAATTAAAACGGTTATAAAGTTGCTAGATTATAATTGGCTTAAAAAAAAATTAAAAACTCATTATACTATGATGCGAGGTGCTTATTTTAATTCAATATCATAAATCAATTATAAAATTTAAATTTATTTTTTTATTTAATATAAAAATTTAGTGATATTAATTTAAATATATATATATATATATAAATTAAATAACAAAGAAATAATCAATATTTTATTTTTAAATTACAATTTAGAGATAATAATAATAATAATATAAATTAAAAAATCACACATTTTCACATCACATTTCCATATAAAAAGTGAATAACCTGAAGTATGGGGAATATGAGAAAAAGGTTAATAGCCATGAAATAATGGCGAGAAAATATGGTAAAAAACTAAATAGAAGATAGCACGTTTTGATTATCTATACGTATGGAACGAAGTTTAATTCAATTTGTGTAGTTGAACATAGTGTAAACATTTGATCATTTTTCAATTTCTAATAGTGGATCAAGCTATTTTTTTCTTGAAATAACTTATGAATATTGAAATAACAAAGTCAAAGTACTTCACTACACTTTAAAATAAAATAAGTAATTTATGAATATTGAAAAAAATAAATTCAAAATATCTGATTTAAATTTAAAAAAATAATTTATTTTCTTTTTCACCACTAAAAATAAATAATTTATTTTCTTTTTTCCATTTAAAATAAATAATTTCATATAAATCAAAATTTATATTTTTGTTTCTATCTAAAATATTGTTATTTCATATAAATCAAAGTACTCAAAATTTATTTTCAAATATATCTAGGATTGTCAATAGCTATAACTTGCTACTTAGCCCATAGGAGACTCCATCGGGTTTACTAAGTATATCGACCCCCGCATTCATGGCACCAGTAACAAGAGAATTTCCTGGTTATTAGTGGAGGTTTGCTTCTAGGGCAGTCTTTCGGGGGATGTAGACATGATATTGGGACAAAGACAGCATAGACAGAGAGTTTGTTACTGGGGCATACAATTACAGTGCCTAATATGTCATCACACTGGACACCTGAAAGGAAGCTGCCCTATGAGATTCAAAAATGTGCATCGGGGAAAGTCGAGTATTAATGGCTCTTGGAAGGACAAGGCGAAAACCGGATCTCACAATGACTTCCCATCGGGTAAGTCTCTTATGTCGTCTTCTGATGATGAGGTATATGCTTCGGCTAGCGCTCTTAGTGATAAATCCTCTCCACCTATCAATGATGTTGCTACTATAGCGATCCTAGACCCCCTATGTTTTCTAATGATAAGGTGGTAGAAATTTGCTCTAATATTATGGATAGTAGGGCTGACCAGAAAATTTCTTTGATATTGGAATCATCTAATGAACCACCACAATCCACCACCCTTGTTGCACCTGTGCATGTATCCCCCTCCATGCCATCCAACTCTCTTGCTATTCCGTTGCATATATCTCCCTCCATGCCTCCTCTGGACTAGGCTTCCCCTCAGTCTCCATGGCATAATAAATATTTGGAAATATTGGATTCGCCCATAAACAGTGTTGGTAGTGACCTAAATTCCCTACAAGGTAACCCAAACCTCGATCTCGCTACCTTAACCGTTTTTGATAGGGTGCCACAGGGACCCGATATTGTCATCTCGCCTATCTCTAGGAATAACTTCACTGTGTGTAAAAAATCTAAATATTGGACAAGGCATTTTAGGGGTAGACTTAAAACCAAATCTCTTTTCCGAGATGACTTTCTGGACTTAATGGATGTTCCCATCTCTGCTTCTGATGACCTCATGGTGCTTAGAGCAAGCATCCCTTCCGGAGTTTCCAAATGACCTCCATCCTTTCTCTAATTATGAGGGTTATGGGCGACTCCTCCAAACACTCTCGCCTAAAGGAAATGCTAAATGAAGAAGACCCTTTTATTACTCTTTTTCAGGAGACTCTCTATTGTAGATTGAAAGAAATTGCTACTATATTAAATATTATACCGGGTTGGCATGCGATGGCTGTGGATACGGTTGGACATGCAGGAGGTTTACTTGCTATGTGGAATCCTTCTTATGTAAAGTTTCAAGCTTATAGATTTTTTGGAGTTATTTTTCTTTCTAGGAATTTACGTGGATTTGATGGCAACTTTACTATCTTAAATTTATGTTCTCCGTGTCAAAATAGAACAACCTTCTGGACTCATTTGTATAATTATAGCATTCTATATATGGATAATATAATTGTCCTCAAGGATTTCAACTCTACTCTCGACTCTAATGAATCATGGGGACTCAAAGCCAGACTTGACCCTATGGTGGATCACATTGACATAATTTTGAAAAGTTCCACCTAAAATATATACAGTCGTTTCCTCTAATTCCAACTTAGACCAATTGAGGAGAAGAGGGGGATTATATTAGAAAAATATTAGACAAATAAATGGTGGACGAAACTCTACTTAATCAATTGGGGCATCTGAGATCCATGATGTTGGTGGTGGACTTGTCGGATCATATGGCCATTATTGTTTCATGGTGAGATGAGAGTAGGCGATCTGTGGTGCCTTTAAAATTCAACCAAGATTGGTTGGATGATGCTGAATACAATCAGCTCGTAAAGGTGAAATGGAATGACAATATACTATATGAAGGTATATTCGGTTGGGAAAGATTTCATGCAAAAATCCAAAGCATCAAATGCATTACAAAGGAACGGGAAATTAAGAAAAAGGATATGCTCAAAGCTGAGTTGAAGGAAATAATGAAAAATATTAGTGATATACATGTTGAGTTTCTTAGCAAGGGACCTGATAAAGAGACATACAAATTAATTGACAAGCTACAAAAGAGGAGGATGGAGATCCTAAAGATTGAAGAACTCACATGGAAATTAAAGAGCAGAATAAATTGGCTCAAGGAAGCAGATCTAAATACAAAATTTTTCCACAAAAGTGACAATGAAAGGAAAAATAAAAATGCAATATGGTATATTCAGAGGACTTGTAATATTCCGAATATAAATAAACAGTAATATAAAGCACATAAACAAGAAACTACAACAACTAGAGAGGCATCACATGAACCATACACAATATGGATAACGCTGAGCCATTTTATTGAGTACTAAAAGATAAAATGAATACAAAGGTGATCAGAATGATGGCACCTTGGCTTGCACTAGGCAAGCGTAGAAATACTCTCAGAATATATCGTGAAATGGCTGCTCCCTCAATGACTGCGTAATCTCCAAGATGTTGGTGCTATTGTCGTGTTGTTGCTACTGCTACTACTGCTGGAATGGACTGAATCTTTGGGGCTGCTCCCCACCTCAGAAAATTCTGAAACTTCAGGAATGGCCTCTACTCCCAAAACCCAGAAGAACCCATAAATATTTTTAGAAATGGCCGACCCCCAAAAATAGCTCCCTTGAGGCTCTGTGTTGCACCTTAAGGAGGGATGCTGGCTCTAAATGAACAGCTCCAAAAGCTAGTCCGTAACTTCACCGCAACATTGGAATAGGAAAGGGATGGCCCCTTATCCACTATCCCAGGCTAACTCCACCTCAAACTCCCAATCCCAAACAACCTCTCCACAAGACTGCATCCTCCCTCTCACTGACTATGCTGTCTCTCTACATGGGTGCTCCTCCCGTGATAGTTCTAACTCCCACTGACAAAATAAGGATGGAACTCCTCACCCTAGCAGGCACTCGAAGTCCCCTAGAGCTGAGGTTAGGATCTCCGAACAGAGACAGCTAGTGTCTGAACAGTACGTGCAGAATTTTCTAAACATCAAGCGTGCTCAATGTCAAGAAGACAATTCTCAAAATGCGTAATAAAAATGAATGAGAATGAGGATAACCTTCCTCCTTTTATGTTTGGTGAGCCTCTCCCTCACCTACGCCCCACCAATACCTGCGCTGCCACTTGGCCACTAGGCCCCATCTTGCTAATTCGATATGTCTCCTTAGTGACTTTAGGGGATGCTGTTATCCTAAGTGTGAGCTAAGTGCTCCTTCACCCACATTATTTATATTTTAACTTTATAAAGTCAAAATTAGTCAAAATTAATATTTCCAATTAGCTGCTGCTAATTGGGAATATTACAGTCCTCGCTGCCAAAAATTGCTTGTCCTCAAGCAATGCCTGAACAAGCCTCCTCTCTAGCTGATGCTCTCCACCATCATTATAAAATGTGCCTGGGTCCCATATGTGCCACTAAATCTTCCCTATCCTCTGTATCACCCTGATATGGAGTAATCTCTCAGTGCTAGGATCCCAAGCCATCGTGTCCAACATGAAGCTCCACCTACTCCACTCACCATCCTGCCATACTAATGAAGTCCACATCTTCATCAATGACTCACTAAAGCCCGATGGAAGATATACATTATCTCCCCATGTAGTATACAACTCACCCTGAGAGTTTATCGAGCTGTGTAGAGCTGTAATGCTCAAGTATCATGCTAATCTCTTAGAGGTACCACCATGCTAATGTTGTGCTACTCTGATCATGAGATACTCCCTGTCATGTGCAGATTGTATCCTCCTCTCCTGAGACCTAGTGGAAGGAGATCTATGAGAGGCAAGCTCATCCAGACCAAGAATCACCATGATGCCAATACCTACCCCTCCAGATTTAGCTCTAAATCTATCCAGCAACAGAGAAATTCTACCTTGCCATCAATGAAGGCCTCTGTGTACCCCAATGTGCCAACCCAATAGTGAGCTAAATCATTCTCTGTCCTGAATCCGACCATCATGAGACATAACGGGCTATCAATCAACTAAATCTCTACATCTCATAGTCAGACCTGTTGCACCATAGCTTTGAAAACTGTGGGAATCCCTCCGTGCCTCATCTCTAGTCCCTACTCGTGACCAATATAGAGGGTCCATATATCATTGGAAAATATGATGCATGCTAACCTACCTTGTGTCGGTCACTGTGTAGTACCGATGACCGCTAGAAGCCATATGTGACAAATAGCCACCTATTGAATGCAATCAGTAGATAGATATTTCATACTCGCAATTGACTCAAGGTATGTGGATCCCTCCTATCCCTGCCAATCATCTCCACTGGATCTGTGATCCACCCTCTCGATAATGTGTTGATACATTGTCTCGAGCCCAGACACAAATTGGGATGCTACCTCTACTATACCCAGTATCCTCTACTCATGCATGGTCTTGACATGCCTTGAGAAAAGAGTGATGCATGTCTCCCTCATGACCCGCTCCCCAAGCGTAGGCTCAGCGATGACTGATGTGCCACCCCTACAGAGGATCATCTCATCCCCTAACCTGTGCCTGTCAACTAGCGGCCTGACCGAGTGCCACTGCTGAGAAGTCTCTCCCATAGTGTGGTGAGTGTCATCCAAATATCTTGGGTGAGCCTCGTGTACCCCGTTTCTCATGCCCAAAGTGGCAAAGGACAATAACAAAATCAATTGTGCCCGTGAGTGATGTAGAAGAGGGTCAGTTGTGTGAGTCCCCACAGATACTGTCAGGTATCACTCATCTGTGTCCCCATCGATCCTGGGTGAACTACCCCCAAAGGTAAGCCCGGTGTCCTTGTCCATGAGTCCCCCTGGAGGCAATACTCTAAGACTCTGTTGTGCAACACCATACTCCCTCACATACCACTGATCATCGATTTACTCCTCGACATGCCACTGCACACTGAGGTATACCCCTGTGCACTGTTGGATACCCCCTACTATTGTTGTACCACCCTGTACCATCTCGTGCCTTGTCCGTGTCAAGGCATCGGTCACTCCTCGTGTGTTCCAAATGTGATGTAGGACACTCCTACTCCACAATGTAGTCCGACACACTACGGTACACCAACATGCAGCTCCATGTCCACTGGTAGCCCACTGCTCAATGCTAGATGCTCCCATGCATCCTTTGATGTGATGGCCTAGATTTGTGTCTCTACATGTTGGATCACCCCAATCGGTATCATCACCTCCACTGTCGCATCGCTATACCCGCCGACGAATGGATCATCACTCCAAACCCTCTAGAGGGGTCTGAGAAGTGAATCTCCGTATTTGTCAGTAGTGATACCACCACTTCTTGGCTCCACTGTGACCTATGTGCCCCACACAAAGGTGAAAAATCCTTGGCTCCATACAAGGCACCATCTGGTGGCCTGCCAATGCCACCTTATCCGATAAGCTCTTGCCAAGGTATGTTGATCACCCCCTGACCCCGCGTATAAGTGTCATACCAAGACAACCTAGGGAGTCTGCGGATAAACTAGTTGGCCATTGGAGCTGATCGAAACTCCCCTAGCAAATGTGCAGGCTCAACTGCTAGACCAACTATACCCCCCAGGACATAGTCAACCGACCTGCCTAGGAAACGACAGGTAGTCTCGCCTAGATCCCAATGTCAGTCTGGGGTTCCTGTATTCCTAGCACCTGGAAAATCCTGCTGAACTACACCTGAGTCTGCCACTATCTCCATAACCCACTCCACCGGGTACCAACTCAAAATCTCTCGCCATCCAATCTCAACATGTGGATGATGCACCCTATGCAACTCAGATCGTCTATCCCGCTAACCAAGTCAATGTATGAGATATGACTAGGTGGCTCCGCCTCTCTCTCTCCAATGGAAAGAGGTGAGCCAACAATGCTGCTAGCCTCGTCTATGCATGACTGAAGGGGGCTGCTCTGACACTCCAATGTGCCCTCTATCTGTACCATTAGGGAATCCAGTCATTCCCCAATGTGGGCCAACTTGGTCGCTGACTCGGCACAAACCACTCTCATGCTCTCTAGCTCCTCGTTTTGTAACAAAATAGCCTCTCATACTGACGTGGCCTTCCCTTTCAAAAATAGAAGGTCAGCTAAAGGCTGATGACACTGTTGTGTGCGACCATCGTCCAATACCTCTATATCTCCTAGTGTGTCATCAAAGGTGGATAAATGTCCTAGCACCACACCCATCTGTCACGCGCTGCTACCACCCGAAGACTCGGACACTGCCCCGGTCATCACCTCAATGGATGGCACTACTGGGGTAAACTCTACTCAGGTCGACTAAAGGCTGATGACACTGTTGTGTGCGACCATCGTCCAATACCTCTATATCTCCTAGTGTGTCATCAAAGGTGGATACATCTCCTAGCACCACACCCATCTGTCACGCGCTGCTACCACCCGAAGACTCGGACATTGCCCCGGTCATCACCTCAATGGATGGCACTACTGGGGTAAACTCTACTCTCTCTACTAAGATTTCAATCAATATGGTCAAATAATTATCCAACATAGGTTACCCCTACATCATACTGGGTGTATCCGCATGCTCCCCATGATCCTATGTGCCCTCATCCTCCAAGTGCGAGGTATCCATTTTGATGGCTTCCCCCTCCATTATTCGGTCAAGCTGGAAATAGGTATCTAGCTTTTCCACCCGATCCCGAACCGTGCAATTAGTGGATCCATCATACGTGGGAAAAGGTGTCTTCCATTTTTACACTGCAACTTTTAACTCTGTGTGCTAGACCCCCCACTATTCCTTCCTCCTTCATCTTGCCTGAGCTCACAGTAATCTATGAAGGGCAAAGCCGCTCTGAATTTTTCCCCCATCGACTACCATTTTCAGAAATAATCTCCAAACGGTATATGATCATGCTACCTACCTTTCTCACTCGGTACTAGAGGTAAGAATGTAGGCATTGTGATCCTGGTTGTCCTACTGAAGGCTGGTGGGTGAGTGGTTGGTAAAGTGTGGTCACACTGTTGTGAAACCCCCAAAGTCTCCCCAACTAGGGATTCCTGATGGATGCTCTCATTCTTATTTTGTTGTTTGAGTCTTTCCAACATTCCCTTCTATCCTTTGGCTAAATCATTTAGGGCCTTAAAAATGTTACAAAGGTTGCTTCCCCTTTTCTCTTTGACTCCCCCATATTTTCCACCTCTACTTCCTTTAGTGGGTAATATTCTACCTACCCTCTTTGTTCATAGAAAAATATCCCCATGGCTGAGCCAAGAATGAAGCTCTGATACCATTGTAATATTCCAAATAGAAATAAATAGTAATATAAAGCACATAAGCAAGAAACTACAGCAACTAGAGAGGCATCACATGAACCAGACACAATATGGAGAACGCTGAGCCATTTTATTGAGTACTGAAAGATAAAATGAATAAAAAGGCGATGAGAATGATGACATCTTTGCTTGCACTATGCAAGCGTAGAAATACTCTCAGAATATATCGTGAAATGGCTTATCCCTCAATGACAGTGTAATCTCCAAGTTGCTGGTGTTGTTGCCGTGCTACTGCTACTGTTGCTACTGCTAGAATGGTCTGAATCTTTGGGGCTGCTCCCCACCTCAGAAAATTCTGAAACTTCGCAAATGACCTCTACTCCCAAAACCTAGAGAAACCTAGAAATATTTTCAGAAATAGTCGACCCACGAAAATAGCTCCCTTGAGGCTCTGCATTGCTCCTCAAGGAGGGACGCTAGCTCTGAATGAACAGCTCCAAAATCTGGTCCGTAACTCCACCGAAACACTGGAATAGGAAAGAGTTGGCCCCTTATCGACTATCCTAGGCTGAATCCACCTCAAACTCTCAATATGGAACAAACTCTCCACAAGATTGCATCCTCCCTCTCACTGACTGCATTGTCTCTCTGCATGGGTGCTCCTCCCTTGATAGCTGTAACTCCCACTGACAAAATAAGGATGGAACTCCTCACCTGAGTAGTCACTTGAAGTCCCTTGGGGCTGAGGTTGGGATCTCCGAATGGAGACACCTGGTGTACTGAACAGTACGTGCAAACTTTGCTAAAAAACAAGCGTGCTCAATGTCAAGAAGACAATTCTCAAAATGCATAATCAGAATGAATGAGAATGAGGAGACCCTTCCTCCTTTTATGCTTGGTGAACCTCTCCCTCACCTAGGCCCCACCAATCCGTGCACTGCGACTTGGCCACTAGGCCCCACCTTGCTAATTTGATATGTCTCCTTAGTGACTTTAGGGAATGATTTTATCTTGAGTGTGAGCTAAGTGCTCCTTCACCCACTTTATTTATATTTTAACTTTATAAAGGAAAAATTAGTCAAAATTAATATTTCCAATTAGCTGCTACTAATTGGGAATATTACAGGATTGATGTGAGCTGTGCCAATTCCACGTCTGAAATATAGGAGGAGGCTTAGAGGAACTTCTTGACCTTCTACCAAGCGGACCAGAACATTCACCCTGCCTGCCAGACATGGGTTCTCCAACACATCGCTAAAATGTTTGATGCTGCAGCTCTTGATGTATTAAACTCATAAATAACTACGGAGGAGGCAGCACAAAATTTAAATTCTATTGCCCACGATAAATGTCCAAGCCCGGATGGCTTGCTAGCATAATTTTATTCCTATTTATTTGAGATAACGGCCGACGAGGTCACAGTTGTTGTGGAACAAGGTCAGATTATGGGGCACATCCCTGCAAACATGAATGCCACTTTCTTGGCACTCATGCCCAAATCTTCTGAACCTAAGGGTTTTTCGGACTTCAGACTGATTTCTTTATGCGACTTGATATATAAGGCCTCTTCAAAAATTATTGCAAACAGGATGAGGGAGATATTAGCTAAGTTCATTTCTATGGAGCAATACGAGATCCTAAGGGGTCGATCTATACATGATGCCATTTCCATTGCTGAGGAGGCACTGCACACCATGCACACAGGAAAGCATGAGGCCCTTATTATAAAAATTGATATTCTCAAATCATATGACAGAGTAGATTGGTCATTCATTTGACTAGTTTTAATCAAGATTGGGCTCCCTATGGAATTCATGAGATGGATTATGGCCTGAATTACATCCGTCAGATATGCAGTGATTATAAATGGGTTGCCAACAAATTTTTTTGGGGCTAAGCGAGACCTAAGATAGGGATGCGCCCTATCCCCTCTCATCTTCATATTAGTCATGGACGGATTTAGCAAACTTATGGATATGGCTATGAGGGAGGGCTTTATTACTAGTTTCTCCTTCTCAAATTCTATAAGTATTTCCCCGCGCTTTGTGGATGATATTCTTATATTTGGCTTTCTTATTAGAAATAATTGGTTTTACATTCATTTCTTGCTTACTTGCTTTGGAAACGCCTCCGGTCTATGCATTAACAAGGAAAAATATTTCCTCCTTTGTGAATTTTGTGATGTTGACGAGATAAACTTCATTGCTGGATTTTTTGGTATCCATAGTAAGAAGGAAAATGAAGGTGTTTTATATCTGGGATACAAAATAAAACCTTGTGGATATAAGGTGAGGGATTTGATGTGGATTGTGGAGAAGTTCAAAATCAAAATCAACATATGGACTCACAAATGGTTATCGCTCGGTGGAGGATTCATTATGATTCAAGCAGTTCTATCACAATTAATAGTGTACTGGGGACATCTCTTTTATATTCCAGAACAATTTTTTCTCAAATCAATGAAATTCTATAGCAATTCTTATGGGGTGCTGTTGCTATGAAAAAGAAACATCATCTGTGCAAGCTCAAATTATTATTTTGCCCAAAACAACATGGGGGGTGGGGCCTCTTAAATACAAGAGAATTTAGTTCTGCTCTTCTCATCAAATCCTTGTGGAGGGCCATTAATGGTAATGGAATATGTTCTGAAATCATCAAATGTAAATATTTATCTCAAGACCGCCTCCAAAAAGTATATTGTCGCCAATTTTCTTTTCCCCGAGCCATATTTGCAATATGGCAAGGATTGAGGAAAGTAATGCATCTATTTGTGGAGAGGCTGACTTGGAGATTTGGGAATGAGTCGAGGATCTTACTGGGTTGTGATCGAGTATATGGCATGTCCATTCTCTCTCTTCAAGAACAACGTATTGTTCACCATCTAGACCATAGAGGCATTCTGTATTTCTTTCTGGTGATCCACTACTGGGCTCACAGGGCTTGTATTTTGAAAACAGCTGAACAAATCGCCTTATTGGCCCAAAAGTTGTGGAATGGAGAAGGTATATAGAGGGCATACAGGCGGCTGGTTTGTGTTACATGACTGGGGGTGACAGAATAGCATGGGAAGGGCCAATGAAGGGTGACTCACTCGTGGTGAAGGACATTTATTGCAACATCAATATACAATTTTTTCATGATAATATGTCCACAGATTTCTGGAACTTTTGGCACAGAAGAATACCAACCAAGATCGTGTTGTTTGCCTGGCTTTTCTAGAGGAAGAAAATTCTTACGTGGGACTTGCTCATCAGACGGGGTCTCTCTAGGCCAAGAAGATGTGCTTTTTGCCTGCAGCATGAGGAAACGGTGGATCACCTTTTCTTTTCCTATCCAAGGGTAATTATTATATGGAATCTATTCAGTCACTATCATTTGGATCCATCATGGACTCTGGGGGAGGTCATGGACACTGCTCAAAGATGGGACAAGATATCGAGCAAGTTCCAATCCTTACCATTTTTTCTCATCTAGGAAGTTTGGCTTGCAAGGAACAAGCTTATTTTTGAAGATAAGCCTTTTTCCATATCCCATATACATGCTGCAATCATGAAGTGGATTAATGACCGGGAGCATGCTAAGGATAATATATGTGATTGCTTTCGAAGGATTAGACCTTATCCCATCATGCTCCGTGCAATTTTTTTCAATGGGGCATGTTAGGAAGGTATAATGGAATGCAGAGGTTGGATCAAAATCTCTGAGGCGAAAAGGATTCACATATCTACATGGCGGAGTTGATGGCACTATGGAGTGGATTATTGGCTCCTCACAACATGGGTTTGAGCGAGGTCCATATCTACTAAGACTATAGAATTATCATTGATGCCATATCTAGAGAATCAGTTCTATCCTCTCCAGGATGTCAGGGTTGGCTCATGAGAACAAAGAAACTTTTGATTAAAATGAACAAGCCACCCCTAAATCACATATTGAGAGAGAATAATACTAGAGCAGATGGACTTTCAAAAAAGAGTGTGAGCATAAATTTTGGGTTTTTGCAGGTTTCTCACTACACAAATGGACAACAAATCTGGGCTTTGATATCCCCATCCCATGAGACCCAAATGGATGTGAACTTCTAGGCCTGTCATTGTCCAAAAGCTATATATATGCAGATATATCAGGCTGCTGATTAGGCTGCAAGGGAGCCCGAGTACATTTGCACTGAACCTTATGGCTTCATTCAGTAATAAATCATGTTTTTATAAAGAATGAATAGACTAGTCAGTATTGTTTCGAAATTTCATTATATTTACGTTATGATGTACTAACTTGTGAACATTGTTATGCTGAATTATGTTTTTTCTTTTGATAGCTGAAAATCTTAGCATATGCTTATATCTGTCTACGGTTGGATGTATACAATGCTGATAAATCTCATTGCTGTGATATTATCCAGCTTTTTGAATATGATGTCCATAGAATGTACTGTTTATAGTTTTAATAGACAACTTTTTTTCCTTTCTGAAAAAAATAAAATAAAATAAAATAAAAATAAAAATAAAAAATGGCTACTTAACCCAAACATAGTTAATAGTTATAACTTTCCACTCTCTCAACCAAAACACAGTTAATAGCTATGGCTTTCTACTGAACCAAAACATAAATAGTCAAGCATAAAAAATTATGCAAGGTTCCAATTAATATAACAGCATCATTTCAGAAAATGTTCGCATTCAATGCTGCGGAATGAAAAAAACATTTTTGTGTAATCACTAAATTGCTCCAAATCTGTCAGCCTAACAATATTTAACAGCACTCATTGCAGGATGTGAACCTCCCCGCCTCGAATCAATGGAGGCCCTTGAAATCGTACTTGAGGGTGCGTAGCATGCACTGATATTACCACCAATTAGCTATTCCAACTCTAAGGAGCATTTGGTGAGAGACTTGGGGTGGGAAAGCTTCTCGTTCCATAAAAATCCAGCAGTTGATGGCAAATCTCTTCAAGTTGAGGAATACAAGTATCGAACTCAAGCCACCATGGGTTCTCTGTATCCGATGGCAACTGGACCCGGAGACACCTAGCTGCGAGATAGAAAGCAGCACCAGCGATTTGGCGGGGTCTGAACTGGAGACACACAGTCGTCATCAATCTATCGTTCACAAAGTTCCAAGAAACCTGTGCAAACTCGGAATGCCATCCTTGAGCATTGAATTTTTTGATGGCAGATGTGAGGTGTTTATAGGGTGTTTCGATCTCGAGATCGAAATTGAGTGTTGTGAGAACACTCAATTCCCCCTTCAACACTAAGTGTTGCGTCTGCTGGAAGAATTTGGGGTCCCCGTTTTCATGGATGGCTTTCACAGTCAGTTCCTCGAATATCTTGCGTCGCCCTTGACAGAGTTTGTTGGCAAGGAGCACGCAGCTGGTTGCGATTGTGTATCTGTCGTTTTTGCTGTGAGATTGGCGGAGATAGAATCGGTGGCAGAGTATGGTTGCTGTTGCGATGGTCACCTGGGGCAGCCGTAATTTCATGCCCAGGCGTTTGATAAAAGAGCAGTACGATTTCCTGAGGCATTCCTCTTTCTCTGCGTCGATTCCATCGATTCGAGAAGGGCTAGATCTGTCGATTTGGGATCTAGTGAAATACCATCCCTCGCCCAATCCATCGATTCTTCTGGAAGGGCCGGAGTCATGGACTTGGCATGCTGGTGAAACACCATCCATTACAAGTTTCTTGGATCCGACAGGCATTTTTGCACGCTGGGGATTCGACACCGCTATATGCAGGAAGATGATGAGAATGAAAAATGGTGGTCGGTAGAATGGAGAAGAGGTCATTCATATAGGCGAGGCAGTGAGACGGAGTCAACAATCCGATATCGAAGATTCAAGTAATGAAGATTCAAAGATATCGAAAGTACGTTTTTTTTTTGTGGGTTAGGTTTTAGGGTTTTTGAGGTGCCGTTTATGGTTTTAAATCGCGTAGTCTAAAAAGCAGAATGGCTCGGAATTCGAAAAAGATTTTGAAAAAAATTGGTAAAGATGTGTTTAGAATCAGTTGTTAAGACTGTTTTTAAGGTTTTTGATAGTGTTGAATTTATTTTCACTATTAAAAATGGATTCAAAACATTTCAATTTCTTGGTTTTTTGAATTTTAGTCTACCTGATTCTGTCAAAAACTACTGTCAGAGCTATTCCACATGCTAGATAAACAACTTCATTTAAAATTGCAATTTGAAGTGTTTTTTTTATTTTTAAGAGTTTAGTTTTTTTTGAGGTGCCGTCTTTTGCACGCTGGGGATTCGACACCACTAGATGCAGGGGGGTGATGAGAACGAAGAATGGTGGTAAAAAAGAATGGAGAAGGGGTCATTTATATAGGCGAGGCAGTGAAACTGAGTCAACGATCCGATGACTAACTTGAAGATTCAAAGAAATGAAGATTTTAGAGAAATCGAAACTACGATTTTTTTTGGGGGGAGGGGGAGGAGTTAGGTTTTATGTTTTTTTGGGTGCCGTTTATGGATTTGTAATTTCAGTAAAAATTTGTTTTGTGTGATTTTAGCTCTCGGAAATTAGAAAATATCGAAAATATAAAGTGTTTAGCCTTTTTGAATTCTTTTCCGAATAAGGTTGGCAATTAAATTTAGTTTACGTGGTTAAAAGGAATAGTTGTTATCTTTCGCATTTGAATTCAATAATTTGTGTTAGATTAGTTTCTTGTAAACTTAACGTGTAAGATAACAACAATCTCCTTTTGTATCTAAAGCATTTAAAGATGGGATTAAATGTTTCCAAACATATTAACTCTAAGAGTTAGTTTAAAGATGGGATTAAATGTTTCTAAACATATTAATTTTAAGAGTTCGTTCAACTAGTTTCACTAGCCATGCCAAAGTCATCTTACAATTTGTTTATTCATGGTATTTATTTCAATGTTACTCACTAATGTAAAGTAACTAAAACTATGTTCCATGCAATTAAAAGATTCATCTAATACCTCTTTTATCATGGGCCAAGAGGGATAAAATACTTAGGGGTGGAAACCTTGTTTTTGGAGTGTAGAATTTGAGGAAAAGTTTGCAGCTAGAGGGATTTGATCCCTTTCCACCCATCAGTATTACATGGATCTAAGACAATTCTAGTTGACTGAAATAATGCCACTTTTTTAGACTATAATTATTATGTATGCGTGTGAGATTAACTTCAATATTCACATTATTTTTTTTTGCTTGACATGACCATATCATTCTCTTCTTTAATTTACTGTGTTTCTTTCCTTTGGTTTGTACATCTGTTTTTGGATGCTTTAAGTAGTTTACGTGTTTACATGTTTGGATTTGGATAGTAGTGTTTGTGAATGTTACAATTGTTGTGTTATATTTTTATGTGTATGTAATTATCTATTAATAATTAGTTGGTGACGAAGAAGAAAGACAATCTTTTCAATGGTTTGCACTAGGATTGATAATACAAACCTATTTCATTTAATTTTATGTATGACAACTTCTCACAAATAATTAAATCTTAATAGTGTCCCTCTAGGTATTACTAAATATATCTTGATGCCTAGTTTTAATAATTTGTTGGGTCAAGATTACTCTTGAGTTAATTTGTTTCTTTGCAAATGTTTGAAATGATTTATTTCTTTGTAATATTCCTAATTAGCACCGCTAATTGGAATATTTGATTTTTGTATAGTTTTTCCGCTTATAGTTAATTAATAAATAAAAGTGAGAAAAGAGGGGTCAACTCACTTAAATAAAATAAAGTGCTTCCCTAGTAGGAGCAACGTTATAACGTAAAGGGGAGCCTTGGGGGTCCACACCACATATGAGGGAGGCCTCACGTAGCCTCTAGGAGCATCTGTGCAGACTTATGAGGAGCACGTGGGGAGAGGGGGACCACGTTAGGGTTTGAGGAGAGCTAGCGTTATAAAAGGTGGGAAAGCCATTTCATTTGGATTCTTGTTGTTGATAATATTTGAGCTAGACTTCTATCTTCTTGAGCACACTGACTGTTTAGCCTGTCTGCAGCACTGTTTAGTGCGACTGAGTGTCTCTAGTCGGAGATCTCACCCTTAGCCTTAGGGGACTTCGAGTGCCTGCTCGGGCAAGGTCTTTTCTACAGTTTTCAGCGGAGGATTTGGTTGTTGTTTTACGGAGGAGCTGGGCTTCTTTTGGTGACTGCGCAGTCCCTAGGAGAGAGGACATAATTCTTGGTGGAGGGGTGCTATTGCGGGATTTTCTGCAGGGGATACAGTGTTATCCGGTGTGGTGGCTCAATATTTATCAGTTGGAGAATTTCCTGAGGAGTTTGTGGCTTCATCTCAGCATATTTCGTTTGGCATCTGCACTCGGCCTGGAGGGACAGCGTTTTCCTTGAGGAGGGTTTCTGGGGTGATTTTCGGAGGTGGTCCATTTTGTCTATGGTTTCTGGGTTTTTTCCGGAGCAGCGAGTACAGGTGATCTATAGATTTTCAACTCATTCCGGCGAGGGGATCAGCCTCTATTTCCAATTCATTCCAGGAGCAGCAGTTTACGGCAGTTTCTTCCAGCAACTGGGACGCAGTTTCTGTAGCAGCCATTTCCTGTTTCTGAGAGGGTTCTTCACTTGCCTTGTGCAAGGATAGGTGCTCTTATTCTGATTATCCATTGTACCCATTTATATTCTCAGATTAATAAAATGGCTTAGCATTCCTGGCATTTTATGTGTACTTGCTTTATATTCTATTTCCGGCATTTTTCTATATACTTGTATGCTTGTATTGCTGTCTATTTCCTATTCGGGATATTACAGTGGTATCAAAGCATAATTCTGGCTCAGCCTGTGGTCTATGACATTGGGAAAGAGATCATACAGAGGTTTGCTGGAACTTTGGAGAGCAATAGCAGTTGTAGTACCAAAAACGAAATTGGGAAAAGGGTCAAATTTTGAAGGTTGGAATTAGAAGAAACGTTTTCTGGGTTTTTCTGGGTTTTGGGCAAGGATCACCTTCCCAAATTCCTAGAATTTTCTAAGTAGTTTTCAGTGGGTAAATCGGAGGTCTAAGACAAGCAGCAGTATAGTCTTGGAGCAGCAGTGCAGTTTCATGAGGAGCCTGTAGACACATAGCAGAAAGAGCCGATGGCAGGCGATGATGGTGCGAAGGAATTTTGGGAGATGCTCCTCAAATCAGCACAGGATCTGTCGAGACAGATGGAGACGGTGGGGCAGAGACTCACTGCGCTGGAGGTTAGGCAGCGGGAAACCCCAAGGGGTTTTCAGGTTGGTGAGGGATCAGGCACATCCCACCATATGCCGGAGCGTGAGGCTATCCCCATCATGGCATCGCATGCACCCACGCGACCCACTATGCCCACTTTCCTAGTAGAGGACACAGGGGCAGCAGCACAGCGGGAGTCGGAGGTTGACCCTGGCCAGATGGACGCCTACATTACAGAGTACCTGGCACGCGGGCCAGCGATCAGAGATCTTATCTCATTTAGAGATTATGTTCAGCTCCAGCGTGATGGTAGACCCCGTGATCATCACAGGGGACACAGACATCATCATGATGACCACCGCGCAGCTAGCAGATTTCATTTGCCCACGTTTGATGGCTCATCAAACAGTTCGGCAAAGTCTTGGGTAGAAAATTTGGACATCTATTTCCAGCTTAATCAGATGTCGCAGTCAGAGGCCATTAAGGTGGCAACATTGCACTTGGAGGATGAGGGCACACAGGATTGCAGGGAGTCTGAGGTTACACCTAGTGTGACACAGGATTCACCCTCATTGGAGACCTCCTTGGCCATGTCGGTTGATGTGGTAGTGGAGAAGGTAGAGCCTACCTCAATAGAGCCATCCATTGAGGTGATGACCGGAGTCGTGTCCGAGTCTTCAGGTGGTAGCAGCACACGATAGATGGGTGAGGCGATAGGAGATATATCCACCTTCGATGAGGCACTAGCAGGTACAGAGGTATTGGATGATGGTCGCAGACAGCGGTATCATCGGCTTCGGACGGACCTTCGAGTTTTGAGAGGGAAGGCCACGTCAGTACGGGAGGCCATTTTGTTGCAGGACTAGGAGCTGGAGGGTATGCGAGTGACTTGTGCCAAGTCGGCGACCAAGTTGGTCCGCATTGGGGAACGACTGGATTCCCTGATGGTACAATCAGAGGGCACGTTGGAGCGTCAGATCATTCCCCTTCAGGCATGCATGGATGGGACTAGCAGTGTTGTTGGGTCATCTCTTCCCGTTGGAGAGAGAGAGGCAGAGCCACCTAGTCAGATCTCATATGTTGACTTGGATGGCGGTATGAGACGATCAGAGTTGCACAGGGTACAGCATCCACATGTTGAGGTTGGATGGCAAGAGATTTTGAGTTGGTACGCGGTGGAGCGGGCTATGGAGATAGTGATGGATCTGAGTGTAGCTCAGCAGGATTTTCTATCCATGGGGAATACAGGAACCCCAGAATGGCATTGGGATCTAGGTGGGATCACCTACCGTTTCCCAGGCAGGTCGGCTGACTATGCCTTGGAGAGTACAGTTGGCCTAGTAGTAGAGCATGTGCAGTTTCGGTCAGCTCCAGTGGCCAACCAGTTTATGGGCAGACTCCCTAGGTTGTCTTGGCATGACATTCATACACGGGATCACGGGGTGGTCAGCACACCTTGGCGGGAGCTTGTCGGAGGAGGTGGCATTGGCAGGCCACCAGATGGCACCTTGTATGGGGCCAAGGATTCTTCACCTTTGTGTGGGGCACAGAGGACGCAGCGGAGCCGAGCAGTGGTGGTAACACTACTGACACTCAGGGAGATTCACTTCTCGGACCCCTTGAGGAGGATTTGCAGTGATGATCCATTTGTCGGCGGGTATAGTGATGCGACGGTGGACATGACGATACCGATTGGTGGTAGTCCGATATGTAGAGGCACAGCTCTAGGACATCACATCCATGGATGTGTGGGAGCCTCTAGCATTGAGCGGTGGATTGCCGGTGGACATGGAGTAGCATGGTGGTGTACCATAGTGTGTGGGACTGCATTGTGGAGTAGGATTATCCTACATCACATTGAGAGCATGCGGAGAGTGACCGATGCCTGGACACAGTCAAGGCACGAGACGGTACAGGGTGCTACAGCAGTAGCACATGGTATCCAGCAGTACACCGAGGTATGCCTCAGTGTGCAGTGGCATGTTGAGGAGTATATGGATGATCAATGGTATGCGAGGGCATACGGTGCTGCACAGCAGGGTCTTAGAGCATTGCTTCCAGAGAGACTCATGGACAGGGACATCGGGCTTACCTTTGGTAGTAGTTCACCCAGGATCGATGGAGAGACAAAGGAGCGATACTTGGCGGTATCTGTGGGGACTCACACACCTGACTCGCTTCGACATCACTCACAGGTACAACTGATTATGTTTTTGACCTTCGGCACTTTGGGCGTGAGCAGCAGGGTACGCGAGGTTCACCCTAGATATTTGGATGACACTCAGTACACTAGGCGAGAGACTTCTCAGCAGTGGCACGGGGTTGGTGTGCTAGTTGACAGCCACAGGTTGGGGGATGAGATGATCCTTTGCAGAGGTGGTGCATCAGTCATCACTGAGCCTACGCTTGGGGAGCAGGTCATGAGGGAGACATGCATCACTTTTCCCTCACGGCATGTCGAGAACATGCATGGGCAAAGGATACTGGGCACAGCAGAGGTAGCATACCAGTATGTGTTTGGGCTCCAGACACTGTATTGACACTTTATCGAGAGGATGGGTGGCATGTTCGATGTAGATGAGATGGCGGAGGTAGAACGGGAGGGCATTCCTTCTGTATACCAGGGTGAGGACTCTTTTTCATATGAGTCCATAGGATCAGTTGAGGACGCTTCTGGGGAGCGAGAGCAGTCATGCATAGATGGTGACAGTAGACTGGAGCTACATTCTAGTGTCCAGGGTGAGAAGTCATGGGACTCTGCGGGAGATACTCTGGGTGAAGAGTCACTTGTGACAATTCAGCTAGAGCAGCAGGTGATGGAGCCTGAGTCGACAGAGGAGGACACTACTTACATCAGGCATGATATTCCTTTGAGAGAGAGCCAGATGGGTGCCCACATTGAGTCGATGAGGGATATGCGGCTAACATTGGGGTCAGCCATCGAGGTGGGGCAGTCATATGCACTGACATCGAGTATGATGACAGCAGCTGCAGATCCATATTCTCTAGAGGTTTTGGAGGTCGATGGGATTGTTCTGCAGGGGACCAGTAGACAGCGGGAGCATGACATTCCTGATCAGGAGTGGGAGGAGTTGTTGGATATGGTGGAGCATCCATCTGTGGGTCGACACATGGATGAGACGCAGATAGGTGCACACACAGTCAGCAGAGCTGCAGTGTTTTTAGTGTGTAGCACTCTCCAGGAGTACATCGATGGAGCTTGCAGCATATCTTGCCCACTTTGGCCCATTATAGAGAGAGGGGCTTCCTTCTACAGGCAGCTTTCACTGGCAGATAGGGCAGAGCAGTGGGAGTTGATTACGAGCTGGCGACAGCACTCCTGGCATGTTCCATATGCAGTTGTTATCGCTACATCAGATTCTTCTTGCATGACGGACTGGCGGGAGATCATGAGTTGGTACCCTCTTGATGTTATGGGATCCTTCGGAGGGAGCACAGCGGAGTAGGGGCCCATGGACATAGCACATGTTCTAGATTCCAGCTGGCAGGGGGACACAGATCATCATTTCTTTAGCACCCCATCCCGATTTCAGGAGAGCGGGATCAGCATGGGGTTGAGTCACAACTTGGATTGGAGAGAGGTGATGAGTTGGTATGCAGTTGGAGGGGTAGCATATGCAGCTACAGGTACAACGCAGCAGGAGCCCGAGAGCATTGATGCTTGTTGGTGGTCTTCACCTCTTAGAGCATTGGTCATAGCCAGAGGCAGTGCACAGTCCGAGCCGTGGGACTTGTGCGATTATTGGCCACGGTGGCGATGGGATCCGGGAGGATTATTGGTTGGCTGGTACTGTGAGAGGTCACTTTGGGATCCTGGCATTGAGATATCCCTTCGTATCAGGGTGATGCAAAGGTCAGAGAGGTTTCAGTGGGACCCAGGCACATTTTGCAGTATCGGTAGGGAGCATCAGCTAGAGAGGAGGCTTGTTCAAGCGTTGCTTGAGGACAAGCAACATTTTTCCAGGGGAGACTGTAATATTCCTAATTAGCACCACTAATTGGAATATTTGATTTTTGTATAGTTTTGCCACCTATAGTTAATTAATAAATAAAAGTGAGAAAAGAGGGGTCAACTCACTTAAATAAAATAAACTGCTTCCCTAGTAGGAGCAACGTTATAACTTAAAGGGGAGCCTTGGGGGTCCACACCACATATGAGGGAGGCCTCATGTAGCCTCTAGGAGCATCTGCGCAGACTTATGAAGAGCACGTGGGGAGAGGGGGACCACGTTAGGGTTTGAGGAGAGCTAACGTTATAAAAGGTGGGAAATCCATTTCATTTGGATTCTTTTTGTTGATAATATTTGAGCTAGACTTCTGTCTTCTTGAGCACGCTGGCTGTTTAGCCTGTCTGCAGCACTGTTTAGTGCGACTGAGTGTCTCCGGTCGGAGATCTCACCCTTAGCCCTGGGGGACTTCGAGTGCCTGCTCGGGAAAGGTCTTTTCTACAGTTTTCAGCGGAGGATTTGGTTGTTGTTTTGCGGAGGAGCTAGGCTCCTTTTGGTGACTGCACAGTCCCTAGGAGAGAGGACGCAATTCTTGGTGGAGGGGTGCTATTGCGGGATTTTCTGAAGGGGATTCAGTGTTATCCGGTGTGGTGGCTCAGTATTTATCAGTTGGAGGATTTCTTGAGGAGTTTGTGGCTTCATCTCAGCATATTTCGTTTGGCATCTGCGCTGGGCCTGGAGGGATAGCGTTTTCCTTGAGGAGGGTTTCTGGGGTGATTTTCGGAGGTGGTCCATTTTGCCTATGGTTTCTGGGTTTTTTCCGGAGCAGCGAGTACAGGTGATCTATAGATTTTCAGCTCATTCTGGCAAGGGGATCAGCCTCTAGTTCCAGTTCATTCCAGGAGCAGCAGTTTATGGCAGTTTCTTCCAGCAGCTGGGACGCAGTTTCTGTAGCAGCCGTTTCCTGTTTCTGAGAGGGTTCTTCACTTGCCTTGTGGAAGGATAGGTGCTCTTATTCTGATTATCCATTGTACCCATTTATATTCTCATATTAATAAAATGGCTTAGCATTCCTGGCATTTTATGTGTACTTGCTTTATATTCTATTTCCGGCATTTTTCTATATAGTTGTATGCTTGTATTGCTGTCTATTTCCTATTCGGGATATTACATTCTTTCAAGAATATTTTGATGATTTTTTTTTTTTATCTATAATCTATTTTGCAAAGTCAATAAATAATGTATTTTTGAACTTTTTCAATGAGTTGGGATATTTATAGAATATTTACATACAAAAGATTCTCACATCTCTTTCAAGAATATTTTGATTTGCTTTGAATTTTTATAAATATATCTTTTCCTCTTATAAATATTTTTAATACTTTGTTGTACGCAATCACTAATTTTAAATATATTTTGAATATATGTAATTGCCTATAATTAATTAGTTGGGGATGAAGAAGAGATTTGCACGAGGACTCATCATGCACGTCTATTTCATTTTAATTGCAGGTATCGAAAAATTTGAAAACTAACTAATTATTAATAGTGTCCCTATTAATAATCTATAGCTTCAAGATTAACATCTAATGCATCTAAATCAAAAAATCAAATAGGATTAGAAAACAACATCTACACTGAAATCAATGCATGTCATGAAAGAAATCAAATGAGATTAGAAATCAACATATACAGTGAAATCAGTGCATCTAGTGCATGCAATGAAATAGGATTAGAAATCCACATGTACAGTGAAATCAACGCATATAATGCAAGAGATCAAATAATTCTATAAATAAACATCTAAACTAAAATCCATGCATTAGTGCAAAGAATAAAATTTAATTCGAAATCAATATCTATGCTGATCAAATAGGATTTATAAGAAATCAATATCCATGATGATCAAATAGGATTAGAAAACACCATCTACACTAAAATCAATGCACCTAGAGCAAGCACTCAAATAATATTAGAAATCGACATCTACACTTAAAATCAATGCATCTAATGCAAGAAACCAAATAGGAATAGAAATAATCATCTACAGTGAAATCAATGCATCTAGTGCAAGAAATCAAATAGGATTAGAAATTATGCCTCCCTCTCTCTCCCCCGTCTCTCTCTCTCTCTCTCTCTCTCTCTCTCTCCAATCGGCTCACTATCTCCCTCCGTCTCTCCTTCTCTCTCCCCCCCTTCCATATTTATGTCTCAGTTTCCCTCTCTTACCCTTAGCTACCTCTCTCACTCCTATACCTCTCTCTCTTCATTACTTCTCTCCCATATCCATCAATTTATCTCCAACTCTCCCTTGTGACTCTCCCTATATCTCCATCTCTATCACTCTATGTCTTTGTTCTTCCCTCCCATATATATCTAGAGTTAATATATATTGTAATATACAAAATTTAATATTGTATTAATCCAAATGTATTAAATTTAATAATATTAATATTATAAGACATTAATATGAATATTAGATTTAATAATAATAATAATAATGATATTTTAATATTAATATTAGGGTTAATAATATATTTTTTTCCATGGTATTAATAATCATTTGGCCCATGGTATTTGGCTCATAGGCTTCATCCAAACAAAACCTATTTTTTAGTGTTAGTAAATCTAAAGAGGATTATGGAGTAAATATAAAAAACAGGTTTTATTTATTTACCATACATTTGGTTTATTTATACTATATTTATTTACAATACCCATTTTATTTACCATGGTATTTAGCCCATAGACTTGGTATATGATTAGATGTTGATTTATAATCCTATTTGATATATTTTTATTTTTTTACCATACCTTTAGTTTATTTGTATTTTTATTTGTTTACAATATCTTTCGACTAAGCATACAAAAAGTTTCATTTATGTACAATACCTCGTGTTTATTTATATTTTATTTTATTTAGAAAATAAAATAGGATTAGAAAACAACATCTACATTGAAATAAATGCATCTAAAGAAAGAAATCAAATGAGATTAGAAATCAACATCTACACTCAAATGAGTGCATCTAGTGCACCCAATCAAGTAACGATTAGAAATCAACATCTACTCTGAAATCAGTGCATTTAAAGCAAGGAATCAAATAATCCTAGAAATGAACATCCACACTAAAGTCCATGCATCTAGTGCAAAGAATCAAATTTAATTAGAAATCAACTTATATTCTGAAATCAACTCATCTAGCTCAAACAATCAGACAATATTAGAAATTAAAATCTACACTGAGAATCTATGCATCTAATGGAAGCAATCAAATAGGAATAGAAATCATCATCCACACTGAAATCAATGCATATAGTGGAAGGAATAAAATAGGATTAGAAATCACTTCCTCTCTTTCCCGCCAACTCTCTCTCTCTCTATCCTCCAATCCTCTCACTATCTCCCTCTCCGTCTCTCTCGTTCCCTTCCATCTTTTTGTCTCCATTTCCCTCTCTTACCTGCTCTAACTCTCTCACTCCTCGACCTCTCTCTCTCTTCTTTCATTCTCTCCCATCTCCTTCTATACTATCTACCCTCCCTTGTGACTCTCCCTATATCTCCCTACCTCTATCACTCTATGTCTTTGTGTTTCCATCCCATATATATATTTATATTTAATATATATAGTATGTAGATATATTAGTATATATTGCTATACACAAAATTTAATATTGCAATAATCCAAATTTATCAAATTTAATAATATTAATATTATAATACTTTAATATGAAAAATAGATTTAACAATAATAATAATAATAATAATAATAATAATAATAATAATATTTTAATATTAATATTAGGGTTAATAATGAACTTTTAGCATGATATTAATAATAATTTGGCCCAGGGTATTTGGCTCATAGGCTTCGCCTAAACAAAACATTTTTTTGAGTGTTAGTAAATATAAAGAGGATTATGGAGTAAATATAAAAAGAGGTTTTATTTATTTACCATACTCTTCGTTTATTTATATTTTATTTATTAACCATACCTCTCGAGAAAGTATATAAAAAAGTTTCATTTATGTAACATACCTCATGTTTATTTATATTTTATTTTATTTACCATACCTTTTTTTTTAATAAGACTCTTTATATTTTAAATTTATATTGAATTAGATTGATTTTTAAATAGGGCACACATTAGATTAAAAATGTTAAATGTTAAGCATTTTTTTTATAAGTCTCTTTATATTTTAAATTTATATTGAATTAGATTGATTTTTAAATAGGTCACACATTAGATTAAAAATGTTAAATGTTAAGCATTAATTTTGGGTTAAGTTTTTATGTGAGATACCTCCATATTAGGTTGTTACATTTTTACATGAAATCTACCCCCATATTGGCTCAACATTACTTTTCGGTTAAGGTATACACCATATTGGGTTGTTACATTTTTACATTTCGTTACAATTTTATGTGAGATCTACCCTCATATTTTTTACGTGAGATCTACCCCCATATTGGCTCTATATTACTTTTTCATTACTTTTATTTTTATATGTGGTTACATTTTTTACGTGAGATCTACCCCCATATTTGGTTGTAGAGTGCCTCTCTCAATCATATTAAAAAATTAAAGAATTTAGATTCATATTAACTTTAGATCTACCCATCAACAAGATTTAATAACAAGATATTACAACCTCAAAGATGTTTTCATATCAAGAGATTTCATTCCTCTCAACCCTTGATAGATCTAGAGTTAAGATAAATTTAGGTTCATTTAATTATTAATCATAATTATTACTTACATAAACTATATTTTTTAATCAATAAATCTAGTTATATTTGTTATTTGAATTTCCATAGCCTATATTTATAGGTTGTAAATAAATGTGGGTGTGATAGTGTGGGTTGTCCACAAGTAGTGTTCGGTGAGCACATGAGGGTGTTATTAGTCCCTCACTACGACAAATCAGGGACAATAGAGATCAATGGTAATTGAAATTATATTAGTTTGCATTGACTAAATATTATTAGCATCTTTGGCACCAAATTTTCAATAAGATTAGGTTTAGTAGCACTTTAATCTAATGTTTTGAAACAAATCTCTATTTTCAACTTATGACCATCTAGGAAAAGTCTCCTAGCCTATCAGTATAAATCAAAGTTTCAATCCTGTATTCAAGAAAGAACCAAACCAGCTAGATATGCTAAGTCTCAAGAAGATAACCAAAGTCCAGAATAAAAAAGTATTTGAACAGGTTTCTTAGAAAACTTACAACTAATGCATGATTTAATGTATATGAAGGGATTTCTCTTTATTATTATTTTCTATGTTATTTTACACCTGTCAGTAGTTTTATCCACATGCAACAAATGTTTTTTCCAAATGAAACAGTTGCTGGTGTACATTAACACCTTGTCAACCACATTGTTGGTGTACATTGACACCTTGTCAACCACAACTTCTTGGTGAGTAGTATATCATACCTGCAACAAATGTCCATGTAAAAATTGTTCATGTAAATAGGCACCTTATCAGAAAATGATGGTTAGCTCAGTATTACAATCCTGCATCACAATTTTTTGGTGGTTAGTTCAGTATGACAAACTTGCATCACATTTTTTTTTGGCAATGAAGAAATGTTGGTTGGCAAGTATTGTAAATCAGCATCACAATTTTTCATTGGCCTCCCATTAAAAAAAGAAAGCAACATGGATTGTTTTTTAGCAAGTATTCTAAACTATCATCACAATTTTTCATTAGGCTCCCATTACAAAAAGAAAGGATTGAGGATTGTTTTTCTCCTATAAGATGTGTTTTTTCTCCTATAAGCTCATTGTAAGAATGGATTGTTTTTAATATGCTATGTTTTCACTCCAATAGGCTAGTTATTTTTATAAATAATTATTTTTTATAACAGGGTGTTGAATAGTTCTCATTCTCTTTAGAGTGCGGACAACTTATCCTCAACTCTTTGAACAAACATTGATTGGCATCATGAACTCTAGTTAATTGGGTGTGCTCATTCATCTTCCTTTACTCATCGACGTAACTAATTTCTCTTTGTGTGGCTTTCTTGTGCAGATTTATAGAGTCTTCCCAGGTGTTCCTCTGATCATCGACCTAACTAAGTTCTCTCCATGTGGCTATTTTGTGCAGATTTATATAGTGTAATAGCATGAATCTCATGCTTGGGATCATGTTTTGGTGCTTTGATGAACATATTAAAATTTCATATTCGCTCTGAACCCAACCTTTTTAGATTTATAGTTGTTTCCTAGTTTGGATAGTGCCTTCAGTTTTTCCTTTCATGCCTAAAGGCCTCTATATTATGCATGAAAAGGCTCTATTATTTCTTTCTAGTGGCCCATGTCTAGTGGGAATTCAATAATTTATATTCCTCTGGTAGATCTCTTACGTTACTCTTACATCTATATCTGCTAAGTGAAGTAAATAATCCTTGTCCCGAATGAATGTAATAAAGGAGGTAATAATTTATTCTACATGAACCTGAGTTTGGGATGGGCTGGTTTTTTTGTAAGTATTTATTTTGGATAACAAGGTGTTCAATATTTCTCATTCTTTTCATAGTAGCAAGGCATTTTGTGGACATTAGAAACTAGAGGTATGTTTATGGTTTATCTTTTTCTAGATGTGGTTTTTAATTTTGTAGCTTATGATTAGGTGTATCTACAACTGCGTATCCAAAAAATGTTTCTTGTACGTATTCATTCGTTATTGTAATAGTTCTTTGGTCATAGACCAGTTCAGTAGCACTCTAGTATCATAGTAACTTCGTCTGGTCATAGTTCAGCAGTTATGGAAGTTTCGGTCATGTGTGATCGATGATCGGTCATATAAGATAGGGTTTTATTTTGGGATTAGCATGTGTTCCTAGGTCTTCCCTTAGCCTAATAATAAATTGGAGTGTTTTTCCTACATTCCCTAATTTTCCTAGAATTCATGATGCTCCGACATCATTGTTACTATCAATTTATGTTATTTCAATTCTCATTCGAAGCAATTCGCATAAGGCCCTACTGGTTATGACCATGTATTTCTTCATTGATTCCTACCTGGCATGTGTGAAATAAAAAAAATTAGATAGGTATATGTATCAAATAATATGCATATGTATATTGAAAGGTAGGGGAAAACCATGTAACGAGAAATCTAGAGCTAAGACACTTAATCTACAGGGTGGTGGTGTTCTTGGGGTAACGTGGATACGAGGTTGGTCACAATACTAAAATACAGATTTGAAAAAGAATCAACCATGAGTCTAATTGAATAGACTAACATCATAGTGCAATGAACGGTTATGACCTGAAAGTATGGAGGTGGGGAAGCTCTTTAGAAACGTATAATCATTAAACAAAACTGTGTTCCAAATCACATTTCCAATTTTTTGGAAACTGTTTCCAAATTTGATGACAAAAATAGGAAATTATTTAATATTTAAATCTCGAAACTTGGGCTACAAATGCTTATTCAAATATTCATAACTAAGATACCTATGAAAAAAATGAGAGAGGTTATTTTTTATAAGCATGTTCCAAAAAAAAACATATTTCGTTTTCTGAAATTCATTTCCATATGTTCGCAACCTGCTTCCAGATTGGATGGCTAAAACAGGAGAAACAGGGTAAAACAGAGTGCTTCTATTTGATATTTCAATAAAAATAATTATTTATGTACATATAGACATAAAAAATATGTTGATAATTGTTTAAAAGGAATTAAGTTATTTAATTTAAGAGATTACCAAGTGTGTTCTCATGATGCATATGCAATAAAATTTTAAAGAGAAATATTGGACTCTTGAAAAGAGTATGTGCTTAATTGCACATGAATAATTATCTAGTATATTTGATATACTAGAACTGATTATGTGCATGAGAATCTTGTGTCATGCAAAAAGATATAAATAGATTTTGTGAGAAGTATTTCACATAAAACTTTTCCATAAAATGCATTTGGTTGATTTATTTTAGAAGGATTTGTTATTCATGTTATTTCTTTCAAAAATATTACAAGTCTCTATGATGTGTAAAATGATAAGAAAATATTTTGTATTTCATGCATAATAGCTAGTGATTTAGCTAGCTTTTGGAAAAAGAATAATTACTGTGTTAAATTCCTTGGAAAATAAATATATATTTGTGTGCAAGGAAGCATTTATTGTGTTATAACTCTTCAAAACGAATAAAAGAGAAAAATATATCATTGTATGAATTATTGGATTAGATTCGTGGAGAGGAAAACTAGTAGTCACATGCTTTATTATGTGAGATTATTTAGAGAAACATATATGCTTGCATGCATGGAAAAATTATAGTTTTGGGTATTAGATTTCTAGAGAAAAGCAAGATGCAATCACATAATATTGAAAAATTATATTTATTTTGCAAACCTAAAGCGATTAGCTATGGTATTAGCTTTATTTTGGGAGAATATTATGCATAGTCATTGGGTTAGATCTTTTGGATGAGAGGTAAATGTCCCTTTTTATACATGAAAGAATAAATGGTATGTGTTTGATCCCTTGGAAAATAAATGTGATTATTTTTCCATGAAATATTTATTTATTTTCCTTTGGAAAGAAATATATGTTTGACATGTAAGAATAACAAGCTATGTTATTGCATGCGCAAAATTGTAACTAGTATGTTAGCTTTGTTTGAAATAGAACTCACATTGTTATACATAATAGGCATTGTGAATAACTCTTGTGTGGAACAAATATTTTGGAAATGAACATGCATTCACATGCAAAATTATAGAATATGTTGTGTTAATCCCTTTGGAAAAAAAATATAAGAGTAGGCACAAAGGAAATTTCTTGTTGGGATAGTTATATTGAAGGCTTCTTATGAATTTTCATGCACAATATTATTATATAGACTGTTAGCTTTCCTTTTGAAATAATATGAAAGTGCATGCAAAATTTTGTTAGCATTTGTTGGAAAGATGAGGCTTGATAGTTATTTATGTGATACTAATGCAAGTGAAATAATGTTAAAGAAGGCATTTCATGTAAATTTGTTTATTTTTTATACACACATAAAAATATTTGTGGACGTGTCACAAATAAAGATTGATTATTGGTTTATTAATATTTTATCTAATCATGATATCAAGTGTGCTCACAACAGTGATGGTAGGAAAGGAGAGTGACTTCAGAAAATGATTGTTGAGGTTAAATATTATGAAAGATAAATAGTTGTTAATCCATGAAGGATTAGGAGTTCCAACTGCAGGATGACCCACTGAAGGAAATAGTCTGACCAAAAAGACAGAGATTGAGGATCCATGGGTAAATGGTACATGATTATTGTAATAGCATATAGCTAGTTATGTTGCATTTAAGATTGTTTTTCTATGTAATTTTTATGACAATGGCAAACAGATGAAATCCCTTATAACCATTGAGTGAGGGGTGAAAACCCTCATGAGAATTTAATAATAAAATTAAAGATTTCTTGGTTTTCACCCTATGGGGTTTCCAGGGTATATTAGTGTCTAATGATGTGATTTTTCATTGTATAATTTTCATGATGTGATTTCTATATTATTAACTATGTTATTTACTAATTGAATTAAAATGATCATGGAATCAATGCATATTTATAGCAGGAAATTTAAGTTAGTATGCTACAACAAGGACAGTTAATGTTTGTGTAACTCACTATTCTTTTTACTAAATCTTTCTCGAGGTGATGATGATGGTTATTCTAATGGTTAATGAGGGAATATAGAAAGTAGTTTAGAAAGCTAAATATTGGTGAATGTTGAAAAAATATCCTAACCCCATGCATTTTTCTGCGAGGTTACATGGGTATGTTAGACTAATATATTATCGACTGAGAAATTCTAATTCTACTGTATCACCTTTTAATACTTCATATTGTCTCCAATTTATAATTTCTCTATAGTTTTCAAGGATTTATAATATTGTCATTTCCTTCATTTTGTTTTTAATCTATTTCAGTATAAGGAAATAAGGCCAAAAAACCCGTTTCAACCTGTATTAAGATATATATATATATATATATATATATATATATATATATATATATATATATATATATATATATATATATATATATATATATATATAGTCTGAAGGAGGAGGGAAAGCCTAGTTCAAGGATTTTCTCACTTCCTATAGCCCTATTATATAGAGCTCATAATTGTCTCTATGTTGCTGGCATTTCTCTGGGTGGGCCTATAGACTAATATAACTCACTGCAAAATTTCAATAATTCATTTTATTTGTCTCATACAATCATATTTTTACCATTTAAAATAGTCATAGCATAAAAATACACCAAACCATTTACAACTCGAAGGAAACGTGCATAAATTTTTTTTATTCAATACGTGTTTAAATCAGTTTAGGATTCCATGAAGCTGTCTGAACTAATAATTGATCAACCTTTTTTAACTAAGTATAACGACCCAGGAAATCCTACAATTACTTTTCATATTGATGACCAACCCATAACTAATACTCTAATCGATTTAGGGATGGCCATTAATGTAATGACCAAGAATATTTTTATCTCCCTTGGACTTCATGGACTTAGAACTACACCTACAATACTTGAATTAGCACATAGGTCTTGTGTCAAACTTGAAGGAGTGATAGAAGATGTGGTGATTATTGTAGCTTCTTCTAGATATCCGACTGATTTTCTCATTTGCAAACCAAATCCAACCTGGGGCGGTCATCCTTTAATTTTGGGGAGACTGTGGCTAGCAACTGCAGATGCATTTATTGGATGTAGATCCAGATCTATGATGATCTCAGATGGGAAATCCATTAAGAATATGAACCTTTACCCCCTAGCGAAACCACACATGGATTTGACTAGTCCCTCCTATGACAAATTTGAACCTGAATCTAATTTCTCCATACCTCTCCTCACACTCGGAAAAGAACAATAATTTAAGGATGAAATAGAGGGTGATATTATTAACATTTTTATTAGAAATTCCCTCTATGTTGCTTCCATTAGAGATTTGGGGGATGAGGATGAGGTATATGATGTAAATATTTAACATATGAGAACCACTCCACATACTAACAACAGTCCTGTCAAAATTGAGCGAGGTAACATTTAAACATTAATCCTAATTTGACTATTGAATAGAAAAGATTGTTGATACAACTGTTACAGAAGTATAAAACATAATTTGCATGGGATTACACTGATATGAAAGGAATCCATCTTGGCATGTGAACTCACAGCATTTACCTTAAATATGACTGCAAAATATTTAGACAACCACAACGCCGAATGAATCTTGCACATAAGGAGATAGTGAAAGAGGAATTATAGAAAATAATTAATGTTAACTTCATTTATCTCATCTCTGACAGTCAGTGGGTGTCTCCGCTTGTCATTTTTCAAAAAATAATGGCAAATAGAGATTATGTGTAGATTATAGAGAATTTAACAAGGCCACCCAAAAGAACCATTTTCCTTTACCATTTATAGATCAGGTCTTGGATACTCTTTCTGGAAAAAAAAATTTCTCATTCCTGGATGGATTCAGTTTCCATAACCAAATACAGATTTCCCGTGAAGACCAAGACAAGACAACCTTTACATCCCCATGGGGTACTTTGGCGTACAGAGTCCTTCGTTTTAGCCTTTGCAATGAGCCTGCAACCTTTCAAAGGGAAATATTGGGTATCTTTTCGCATCTGTTGAATGACTGCCTTGAAATTTTCATGGATGATTTTACACCCTACGCAGATTCTTTTGAAACAACATTAGTTAATTTTTAAAATATGTTGGAACGTTGTGTACAAACTAATGTTTCTTTGAGCACTGGGAAGTGCCACATGATGAAAACTAAGGGAATTGTTTGGGACACTTCATTTTAGTGGATGGAATCAAGGTAGACCCTACAAAAATTGAGGTAATCTTAAAAATCCCAACTCTCAGCACTTAAAAGGAGGTATGTAGCTTTATGGGACATGTAGGGTACTACAGAAGATGGGTATAGAAAAAATTTCAAAGATTGCATCTCCTTTGTTTTCTTTGCTTATGAAAGATGGGTAATTTGTGTGGACAGGGAAGTGTGAGCAAGCCTTTTTGAAGCTAAAGCACTATGTGACAGCAAATTGGAAACTGCCATTCCATATCTCTACGGATGCATATGACATAGCTATAAGTTTTGTTTTGGTTTAGCTGGAGGAAAATAAACCTTATGCCATCTATTATATCAGCAATAATTTAACTGCAGTCGAGCTCAATTACACAGTGACCGAGAAAGAATTCCTAGAAGTAGTGCATGATATCAATAAGTTTCAACATTACATCATCAGGTATCATGCATTTGTAGACACTGACCACTCTTCCATTCAATTTCTGATGAATAATCCTATTACTAATGGTAGAGTTACATGATGGTTATTATTGTTACAAGAATTTGATATCACTATTCTAGATAAACCTGGAAAATAAAATGTAGTTGCTGATTTCATTTCTAGGTTAACTATAGGTGATAAGTGCACTCCTACTGAGGATTCTTTTCCAGATGAGTATATTTTTTACATATCTACTCACTTACCGTGGTATGCAGATATATCCAACTATTTTGCTGTAGGTAAATTCCCACACTACTTATCTTGCAGAGAAAGAAGGAAGATCATACAACAGAGTGCCACTTACTCCTGGATAGAGGAAAATCTCTATCACACTGGACCAGACTTTCAGATTCAACGTTGTGCTAGAGAAGATGAGATTTTTGATATCTTGAATGCTTTCCATGAGGATCCCCCTGGAGGGCACTTCGCAGATAAGAGGATGGGGTACAAAGTGTTGTCAACAGGGTACTACTAGCCAACTATATTCTAGGATGCGAAGAAGATTTTAAAGGGTTGTGATAGCTACCAAAGGATGGGACAACCTCTGCATTTATATCAGATTCCATTACAACATCAAGTAGTGATAGAGGCATCTGAGAAATGGGCCCTAGATTTTGTAGGGCCACATAATACTTCATCACAACAGAGATCATATATATTGGTCTGTACATATTACTTCATTAAGTGGGTCAAAGAAAAGTCATTAACTAGAGCTACAGAGTAGGTTGTTTCAGACTTCTTGTTCGAAGATATTTTTATTCGTTTTGGGATACCCAGGGAGATAGTGATGGATGGGGGGTCCCAATTTACATCTCAATTGATTCAAAAGTTGTTTTAGAAGTATGGAATTTATCACAAGATCACTTCACCTTATCATCCACAAGAAAATGGTCAAGTGGAGAGCACCAACAAAGTTATTAAGGGGATTTCCATAAAGATAGTCGCCAACTAGCAAGGTAAGTGGGCTGAAAAACTTCCGAAGGTACTATTGGCTTACAAAAAAACATGGAAGAATACTACAGGCTTCTCAACATACGAATTAGTGTAGGGTAAGAATCCCTTATAACCAATAGATTTAGGAGATCTAAATACAAAATTTTTCTACAAAAGTGACATTGAAAGGAAAAATAAGAAGGCAATATGGTATATTTAGAGGACTTGCAATCTTCCAAATATAAATAAACAGTAATATAAAGCACATAAAGAAGAAACTACAACAACTAGAGAGGCATCAAATGAACCATACACAATATGGATAACACTGAGCCATTTTATTGAGTACTGAAAGATTAAATAAATACAAGGGTGATCAGAATGATGGCACCTTGGCTTGCACTAGGCAAGTGTAGAAATACTCTCAGAATATATCGTGAAATGGCTGCTCCCTCAATTACTGCATAATCTCCAATATTTTGGTGCTATTGCCGTGCTGCTGCTACTGCTACTACTGCTGGAATGGACTGAATCTTTGGGGCTGCTCCCCACCCCAGAAAATTCTAAGACTTCAGGAATGATCTCTACTCCCAAAACCAAAAAAAAACCCATAAATATTTTTAGAAATGGTCGACCCCCAAAAATAGATCCCTCGAGGCTCTGCGCTGCACCTCAAGGAGGGACGTTGGCTCTGAATTAACGGCTCCAAAATCTGGTCCGTAACATCACCAAAACACTAGAATAGGAAAGGGCTAGCCCCTTGTCCACTATCCCGGGCTAAATCCACCTCAAACTCCCAATCCGGAACAACCTCTCCACAAGACTGCATCCTCCCTCTCACTGACTGCACTATCTTTCTACATGGGTGCTCCTCCCGTGATAGTTGTAACTCCCACTGACAAAATAAGGATGGAACTCCTCACCCTAACAGGCACTCGAAGTCCCTCGAGGCTAAGGTTAGGATCTCCGAGTAGAGACACTCGGTGTACTGAACAGTATGTGAAGAATTTTCTAAATAGCAAGTGTGCTCAATGTCAAGAAGACAATTCTCAAAATGCATAATCAGAATGAATGAGAATGAGGAGACCCTTCCTCCTTTTATGTTTGGTGAGCCTCTCCCTCACCTAGGCCCCACCAATCCTTGCACTGCCACTTGGCCACTAAGCCCCACCTTGCTAATTCGATATGTCTCCTTAGTGACTTTAGGGGATGCTTTTATCCTAAGTGTGAGCTAAGTGCTCCTTCACCCACATTATTTATATTTTAACTTTATAAAGTCAAAATGAGTCAAAATTAATATTTCCAATTAGCTGCTGCTAATTGGGAATATTATAGTCCTCGCTGCCAAAAATTGCTTGTCCTCAAGCAATGCTTGAACAAGCCTCCTCTCTAGCTGATGCTCCCCACCAACACTGTAAAATGTGCTTGGGTCCCAAATGCGCCACTGAATCTTCCCTGTCCTTTGTATCACCCTGATATGGAGGGATCTCTCAATGCCAAGATCCCAAGCCATCGTGTCCAACATGAAGCTCCACCTGCTCCACTCACCATCCTACCACTTCATCAATGACTCGCTAAAGCCCGATGGAAGATATTCATGATCTCCTCATGTAGTATACAGCTCACCCTGAGATTTTATCGAGCTGTGTAGAGCTGTAATGATCAAGTATCCTGCTAATATCTTAGAGGTACCAACATGCTAATGTTGTGGTACTTTGATCATGAGATACTCCCTGTCATGCGCAGACTGTATCCTCCTCTGCTAAGACCTAGTGGAAGGAGATCTATGAGTGACAAACTCATCCAGACCAGGAATCACCATGATGCCAATACCTACCCCTCTGAATGTAGCTCTGAATCTATGCAACAATAGAGAAAGTCTTCCTTACCATGATGAAGGCCTTTGTGTACCCCCATGTGCCAACCCAACAATGAACTAGATCATTCTCTATCCTGACTCCGACCATCATGAGATAGAATGGGCTATCAATCAACTGAATCTCCGCATCCCATAGTCGGACCTGTTGCACCATAGCTCTGAAAACTGCAGGAATCCCCCCATGTCTCATCTCTAGTCCCTACTCATGACCAATATAGAGGGTCCATATATCATTGGAAAATATGATGCATGCTAACCTGCCTTGTGTCGGCCACTATGTAGTACCGATGACCGCTGGAATCGATATGTGACAAATAGCGACCTCCTGAATGCAATCAATAGATAGATATTTGATACTCGCAATTGACTCAAGGTATGTGGATCCCTCCTATCCCTGCCAACCATCTCCACTAGGTCTGCCATCCACCCTCTCGATAATGTGTCGATACATTGTCTCGAGCCCATACACATACCGGGATGCTACCTCTGCTATACCCAGTATCCTCTGCTCATGCATGGTCTCGACATGCCCTGAGAAAAGAGTGATGCATGTCTCCCTCATGACCCGCTCCCCAAGCGTAGGCTCAGCGATGACTGATGTGCCACCCTTGCAGAGGATCATCTCATCCCCTAACATGTGGATGTCAACTAGCACACCGACCGAGTGCCACTGCTAATAAGTCTCTCCCCTAGTGTGGTGAGTGTCATCCAAATATCTTGGGTGAGCCTCGCGTACCCCGCTGCTCATGCCCAAAGTTCCAAAGGACAAAAACACAATAAATTGTGCCCGTGAGTGATGTAGAAGAGGGTAAGGTGTGTGAGTCCCCACAGATACTGTCAAGTATCACTCATCTGTCTCCTCATCGATCCTGGGTGAACTACCCCCAAAGGTAAGCCCGATGTCATTGTCTGTGAGTCCCACTGGAGGAAATACTCTAAAATTCTATTATGCAGCATCGTACTCCCTCGCATACCACTGATCATCGGTGTACTCCTTGACATGCCACTGCACACTGAGGTATACCCCTATGCACTGTTGGATACCCCCTACTACTATTGTACCACCCTTTACTGTCTCGTGCCATGTCTGTGTCAAGGCTTCGGTCACTCCTCGCATGTTCCAAATGTGATGTAGGACACTCTTACTCCACAATGCAGTCCCACACACTACGGTACACCAACATGCAACCTCATTTCCACCGGTAGCCCACTGCTCAATGCTAGATGTTCCCACACATCCTTGGATGTGATGGCCTAGATTTGTGTCTCTACATGTCGGATCACCCCCAAACGGTATCATCACCTCCAATGTCGCATCACTATACCTGCC
The DNA here is from genome assembly GCA_034641835.2 of Pinus albicaulis. NCBI lineage: Eukaryota > Viridiplantae > Streptophyta > Pinopsida > Pinales > Pinaceae > Pinus > Pinus albicaulis. Next base: position 1,347,746,855 of record CM076579.1, read on the forward strand.
GACGAATGGATCATCACTCCAAACCCTCCCGAGGGGTCCGAGAAGTGAATCTCCCTATGTGTCAGTAGTGATACCACCACTTCTTGGCTCTGCTGTGACCTATGTGCCCCACACAAAGGTGAAGAATCCTTGGCTCCATACAAGGCACCATCTGGTGGCCTGCCAATGCCACCTCCTCTGACAAGCTCCTGCCAAGGTATTTTGATCACCTTGTGACCTCGTGTATAACTGTCATACCAAGACAACCTAGGGAGTCTGTTGATAAACTGGTTGGCCACTGGAGCTGACCGAAAATACCCTAGTGAATGTGCATGCTCAACTGCTAGGCCAACTGTACCCTCCAGGACATGGTCAACCAACCTACCTGGGAAACGACAGGTAGTTCCGCCTAGATCCCAATGCCACTCTGGGATTCCTATATTCCCAGCACCTAGAAACTCCTGCTGAATTGCACCCGAGTCCACCACTATCTCCATAACCCACTCCACCGGGTACCAACTCAAAATCTATCGCCATCCAATCTCAAAATGTAGATGATGCACCCTATGCGACTCGGATCGTCTCATCCCGCTAACCAAGTCAACGTATGAGATATGACTAGGTGGCTCTGCCTCTCTCTCTCCAATGGAAAGAGGTGACCCAACAATGCTGCTAGCCCTGTCTATGCATACCTGAAGGGGGCTGCTCTGACACTCTAATGTGCCCTCTATCTGTACCATTAGGGAATCCATTCATTCCCCAATGTGGGCCAACTTGGTCGCTGACTCGACTAAAACCACTCTCATGCCCTCTAGCTCCTCGTTCTCTAACAAAATAGCCTCTTATACTGACATGGCCTTCCCTTTCAAAACTAGAAGGTCGGTTCGAAGTTGATGACACTGTTCTGTGCGACCATTGTCCAATACCTTTGTATCTCCTAGTGCGTCATCAAAGGTGGATACATCTCCTGGAACGACACCCATTTGTCGGATGCTACTACCACCCGAAGACTCAGACACTGCCCCAATCATCACCTCAATGGACGACACTACTGGGTAAGCTCTACTGTCTCTACTAAGATATCAATCGATATGGTCAAAGAAGTCTCCAACACAGGTGACCCCTGCGACATACTGGGTGCATCCACATGCTCCCCATGATCCTGTGTGCCCTCATACTCCAAGTGCGAGGTAGCCATTTTGATGGCTTCTCCCTCCATTATTCTGTCAAGCTAGAAATAGGTATCCAACTTTTCCACCCGATCCTGAACCGTGTAATCAGTGGATCCATCATACATGGGAAAAGGTGTCTTCCATTGGTACATTGAAACTCTAAACTTTGCATGCTAGACCCCCAACTATTCCTTCCTGCTTCATCCTGCCTGAGCTCATAGTAATCTCTGAAGGGAAAAGCCGCTCTGAAGTTTACTCCCATGGACTGCCATTTGCAAAAATAATCTCCAAAGGGTATATGATCATGTTGCCTACCTTTTTCACTCGATACTAGAGGTAAGAATGTAGACATCATGATCCTGGTTGGCCCACTGAAGGCTGGTGGGTGAGTGGTTGGTAAAGGGTGTTCACACTATTGTAAAACCCCCAAAGTCTCCCCGACTAGGGATTCCTAATGGATGCTCTCATTCTTATTCTGTTGTTTGAGTATTTCCAACATTCCTTTCTGTCCTTTGGCTAAATCATTTAGGGCCTTAGTAATTTTACAGAAGGTTGCTTCCCCTTTTCTCTTTGACTCCCCCATATTTTCCACCTCTACTGCCTTTGGTGGGTAAGATTCTGACTACCTTCTTTGTTCATATAAAAATATCCCCACGACTGAGCCAAGAATGAAGCTCTGATACCACTATAATATTCCAAATAGAAATAAACAGTAATATAAAGCACATAAACAAGAAACTACAACAACTAGAGAGGCATCACATGAACCAAACACAATATGGAGAACGTTGAGCCATTTTATTGAGTACTGAAAGATAAAATGAATACAAAGGTAATGAGAATGATGACACCTTGGCTTGCACTAGGCAAGCGTAGAAATACTCTCAGAATATATCATGAAGTGGCTGCTCCCTCAATGACTACGTAATCCCCAAGATGTTGGTGTTGTTGTCGTGCTACTGCTACTGCTAGAATGGACTGAATCTTTGGAGCTGCTCCCCACCTCGGAAAATTCAGAAACTTCGTGAATGGCCTTTACTCCAAAAACCCAGAGAAACCCAAAAATATTTTCAGAAATAGTCGACCCCCGAAATAGCTCCCTTGAGGCTCTGCGCTGCTTCTCAAGGAGGGATGTTGGATCTGAATGAATAGCTCCAAAAGTTGGTCTGTAACTGCACCAAAACACTGGAATAGGAAAGAGCTAGCTCCTTATCCACTATTCCGGGCAGAATCCACCTCAAATTCTCAATCTGGAACAACCTCTCCACAAGACTACCTCCTCCCTCTCATTGACTGCATTTTCTCTCTGTGTGGGTGCTCTTCCCTTGATAGTTGTACCTCCCACTGACAAAATAAGGATGGAACTCCTCACTCGAGCAGGCACTTGAAGTCCCTCGGGGGTGAGGTTTGGATCTTCGAATGGAGACACCTGGTGTATTGACCAGTACGTGCAGACTTTGCTAAACAACAAGCGTGCTCAAAGTCAAGAAGAAAATTCTCAAAATGAATAATCATAATGAATGAGAATGAGGAGACCCTTCCTCCTTTTATGCTTGGTGATCCTCTTCCTCACCTAGGCCCCACCAATCCCTGTGCTGCCACTCGGCCACTGAGCCCCACCTTGCTAATTCGAAATGTCTCCTTAGTGAATTTAGGGAATGCTTTTATCCTAAGTGTGAGCTAAGTGCTCCTTCACCCACTTGATTTATATTTTAACTTTATAAAGGAAAAAATAGTCAAAATTAATATTTCCAATTAGCTGCTGCTAATTGGGAATATTACAGGACTGATGTGGGCTGTGCCAATTCCATGTCTGAAATATAGGAGGAGGCTTAGAGGCACTTCTTGACCTTCTACCAAGTGGACCAGAACATTCACCCTGCCTACCAGACATGGGTTCTCCAACACATCCCTAAAATGTTTGATGTTGCGGCTCTCAATGTATTGAACTCAGAAATAGCTACGGAGGACGTGGCACAAACTTTAAATTCTACTACCCACGATAAATGTCCAAGCCCAAATGGCTGGCTAGCATAATTTTATTCCTATTTATTTGATATAACAGCCAAGGAGGTCACAGTTGTTGTGGAACAAGGTCGGATTATGCGGCACATCCCTGCAAACATGAATGCCACTTTCTTGGCACTGATGCCCAAATCTTATGAACATAAGGGTTTTTCGGACTTTATACTGATTTCTTTATGTGACTTAATATATAAGGTCTCTTCAAAAATTATTGGAAACAAGATCAGGGAAATATTATCTAAGTTCATTTCTATGGAGCAATACCAGATCCTAAGGGGTCGATCTATACATGATGCCATTTCCATTGCTGAGGAGGCGCTGCACACGATGCACATAGGAAAGTAGGAGGCCCTTATTATAAAAATTGATCTTCTCAAAGCATATGACAGAGTAGATTGGTCATTCATTCGACTAGTTTTAATGAAGATTGGGCTCCCTATGGAATCCATGACATGGATTATGGCCTGCATTACATCCGTTAGATATGCAGTGATTATAAATGGGTTGCCAAAAATTTTTTTTGGGGCTGAGCGAGGCCTAGGACAGGGATGTGCCCTGTCCCCTCTCATCTTCATATTAGTCATGGATGGATTTAGCAAACTTATGGATATGGCTATGAGGGAGGGCTTTATTACTAGTTTCTCCTTCTCAAATTCTATAAGTATTTCCCCGCACTTTGTGGATGACATTCTTATATTTCGCTCACTTATTAGAAATCATTGGTTCTACATTCATTTCTTGCTTAATTTCTTTGGAAACGCCTTCAGTCTATGCATTAACAAGGAAAAATCTTTCCTCCTTTGTGAATTTTGCGATGTTGAGGAGATAAACTTCATTGCTGGCTTTTTTGGTATCCATAGTAAGAAGGAAAATGAAGGTGTTTTATATCTGGGATACAAAATCAAACCTTGTGGATAAAAGGTGAGGGATTGGAAGTGGATTGTGGAGAAGTTCAAAATCAAAATCAACATATGGACTCACAAATGGTTATCGCTGGGTGGAGGATTCATTATGATTCAAGCGGCTCTATCACAATTAATAGTGTACTGGGGACATCTCTTTTATATTCTAGAACATTTTTTTCTCAAATCAATCAAATTCTATCGCAATTCTTATGGGACGGTGTTGCTATGACAAAGAAACATCATCTGTGCAAGGTCGAATTATTATTTTTCCCAAAACAACATGGGGGTGGGGCTTCTTAAGTAAAAGAGCATTTAGTTCTGCTCTTCTCATCAAATCCTTGTGGAGGGCCATTAATGGTAATAGAATATGGTCTGAAATCATAAAATGTAAATATTTATCTCAAGTCCACCTCCACAAAATATATTGTCGCCAATTTTCTTTTCTGCGAGCCATATCTGCAATATGGCAAGGATTGAGGAAAGTAATGCATCTATTTGTGGAGAGGCTGACTTGAAGATTTGGGAAAGAGTAGAGAATCTTACTGGGTTGTGACCAAGTATATGGCATGTCCATTGTCTCTCTTCAAGAACAATGTATTGTTCACCATCTAGACCACGAAGGCATTCTGTATTTCTTTTTGGTGATCCACTGCTGGGCTCACGGGGCTCGTATTTTGAAAAAAGCTAAACAAATCGCCTTATCGACCTGGAAGTTGTGGAATGGAGAAGGTATACAGAGGGCATACAGGTGGCAGGTTTGTGTTACATGACTGGGGGTGACAAAATATCACGGGAAGGGGCAATGAAGGGTGACTCACTCGTGGTGAAGGACATTTATTCCTACATCAATATACAATGTTTTCATGATCATATGTCCATGGGTTTCTCGAACTTTTGGCACAGAAGAATACCAACCAAGATCGTGTTTTTTGGATGGTTTTTTTAGAGGAAGAAAATTCTTACGTGGGACTTGCTCATTAGAAAGGGTCTCTCTAGGCCAAGAAGATGTGCTCTTTGCCTTCAGCGTGAGGAAACAGTGGATCACATTTTCTTCTCCTATCCAAGGGTAATTATTATATGGAATCTATTCAGTCACTATCATTTGGATCCATCATGGACTCTGGGGGAGTTCATGGACACTGCTCAAAGATGGGACAAGATATCGAGCAAGTTCCAATCCTTACCATTTTTTCTCATCTGGGAAGTTTGGCTTGCAAGGAACAAGCTTATTTTTGAAGATAAGCCTTTTTCCATATCCCATATACATGCTGCAATCATGAAGTGGATTAATGACTTGGAGCATGCTAAGGATAATATATGTGATTGCTCTCGAAGGATTAGACCTCATCCCATCACGCTCTATGCCATTTTTTTTCAATGGGGCAAGTGAGGAAGGTATAATGGGATGCAGAGCTTGGATCAAAATCTTTGAGGCAGAAAGGATTCACATATGTTGGAATGGTGGTAAGAGCACAAATAACATGGCGGAGTTGATGGCAATGTGGAGTAGATTATTGGCTCCTCAGAAAATGGGTTTGAGCGAGGTCCATATCTACGGAGACTCTAGAATCATCATTGATGCCATATCTAGAAAATCAGTTATATCCTCTCTCGGATGTCAAGGTTGGCTCATGAGAACAAAGAAACTTTGGATTAAAATGAGTAAGCCACCCCTAAATCACATATTGAGAGAGAATAATACCAGAGCAGATGGACTTTCAAAACAAAGTGTGAGAATAAATTTTGGGTTTTTGCAGGTTTCTCACTACACAGATGGACAACAAATCTGGGCTTTGATATCCCCATCCCATGAGACCCAAATGGATGTGAACTTCTGGGCCTGTCATTGTCCAAATGCTATATATATGAAGATATATCAGGTTGCTGATTAGGCTGCAAGGGAGCCTGAGTACATTTGCACCGAACCTTATGGCTTCATTCAGTAATAAATCATGTTTTTATAAAGAATGAACAGACTAGTCAGTATTGTTTCGAAATTTCGTTATATTTACATTATGATGTACGAACTTGTGAACATTGTTATGCTGAATTATGTTTTTTCTTTTGAGAGCCGAAAATCTTAGCATATGCTTATATCTGTCTAAGTATGGATGTATACAATGCTGATAAATCTCATTGCTGTGATATTATCCAGCTTTTTGAATATGATGTTCATAAAATGTCCTGTTTGTATTTTTAATACACAGCTTTTTTTTTCCTTTCTGAAAAAAAATAAAAAAATAAAAATAAAAAAAAAGAAATTGCTACTTAACCCAAACATAATTAATAGTTATAAGTTTCCCCTCTCAACCAAAACGTAGTTAATAGCTATGGAACCAAAACATAAATAGTCCAGCATAAAAAATTATGCAAGGTTCCAATTAATATAACATAACAGCATCATTTCAGAAAATGTTGGCATTCATTGCTGGGGAATGAAAAAAACATTTTTGTGTAATCACTAAATTGCTCCAAATCTGTCAGCCTAACAATATTTAACAGCACTCATTGCAGGATGTGAACCTCCCCGCCTCGAATCAATGGAGGCCCTTGAAATCGTACTTGCGGGTGCGTAGCATGCACTGATATTACCACCAATTAGCTATTCCAACTCTAAGGAGCATTTGGTGAGAGACATGGGGTGGGAAAGCTTCTCGTTCCATAAAAATCCAGCAGTTGATGGCAAATCTCTTCAAGTTGAGGAATACAAGTATCGAACTCAAGCCACCATGGGTTCTCTGTATCCGATGGCAACTGGACCCGGAGACACCTAGCTGCGAGATAGAAAGCAGCACCAGCGATTTGGCGGGGTTTGAACTGGAGACACACCGTCGTCATCAATCCATCGTTCACAAAGTTCCAAGAAACCTGTGAGGTGTTTATAGGGTGTTTCGATCTCGGAATGCCATCCTTGAGCATTGAATTTTTTGATGGCAGATGTGAGGTGTTTATAGGGTGTTTCGATCTCGAGATCGAAATTGAGTGTTGTGAGAACACTCAATTCCCCCTTCAACACTAAGTGTTGCATCTGCTGGAAGAATTTGGGGTCCCCGTTTTCATGGATGGCTTTCACAGTCAGTTCCTCGAATATCTTGCGTCGCCCTTGACAGAGTTTGTTGGCAAGGAGCACGCAGCTGGTTGCGATTGTGTATCTGTCGTTTTTGCTGTGAGATTGGCGGAGATAGAATCGGTGGCAGAGTATGGTTGCTGTTGCGATGGTCACCTGGGGCAGCCGTAATTTCATGTCCAGGCGTTTGATAAAAGAGCAGTGCGATTTCCTGAGGCATTCCTCTTTCTCTGCGTCGATTCCATCGATTCGAGAAGGGCTAGATCTGTCGATTTGGGATCTAGTGAAATACCATCCCTCGCCCAATCCATCGATTCTTCTGGAAGGGCCAGAGTCATGGACTTGGCATGCTGGTGAAACACCATCCATTACAAGTTTCTTGGATCCGGCAGGCATTTTTGCACGCTGGGGATTCGACACCGCTAGATGCAGGAAGATGATGAGAATGAAGAATGGTGGTCGGTAGAATGGAGAAGAGGTCATTCATATAGGCGAGGCAGTGAGACGTAGTCAACAATCCGATGACTAATTGGTTTTAAGTAATGAAGATTCAAAGATATCGAAAGTACGTTTTTTTTTTGTGGGTTAGGTTTTAGGGTTTTTGAGGTGCCGTTTATGGTTTTAAATCGCGTAGTCAACGATCCGATGACTAACTTCAAGATTCAAAGAAATGAAGATTTAGAGAAATCGAAACTACGATTTTTTTTTGGGGGGTTAGGTTTTATGTTTTTTGGGTGCCGTTTATGGGTTTAAAATTGTAATTTCAGTAAAAATTTGTTTTGTGTGATTTTAGCTCTCGGAAATTAGAAAATATCGAAAATATAAAGTGTTTAGCCTTTTTGAATTCTTTTCCGAATAAGGTTGGCAATTAAGTTTAGTTTATGTGGTTAAACGGAATAGTTGTTATCTTTCGCATTTGAATTCAAAAATAATTTGCGTTAGATTAGTTTCTTGTAAACTTAACGTGTAAGATAACAACAACTATCTCCCTTTGTATCTAAAGCGTTTAAAGATGGGATTAAATGTTTCCAAACATATTAACTCTAAGAGTTAGTCTAAAGATGGGATTAAATGTTTCTAAACATATTAATTTTAAGAGTTCGTTCGACTAGTTTTACTAGCCATGCCAAAGTCATCATACAATTTGTTTATTCATGGTATTTATTTCAACTAATGTAAAGTAACTAAAACTATGTTCCATGTAACTAAAAGATTCATCTAATACCTCTTTTATCATGGGCCAAGAGGGATAAAATACTTAGAGGTAGAAACCTTGTTTTTGGAGTGTAGAATTGGAGGAAAAGTTTGCAGCTAGAGGGATTTGATCCCTTTCCACCCATCAGTATTACATGGATCTAAGACAATTCTAGTTGACTGAAATAATGCCACTTTTTTAGACTATAATTATTATGTATGCGTGTGAGATTAACTTCAATATTCACATTATTTTGTTTTGCTTGACATGACCATATCATTCTCTTCTTTAATTTAGTGTGTTTCTTTCCTTTGGTTTGTACATCTGTTTTTGGATGCTTTAAGTAGTTTACGTGTTTACATGTTTGGATTTGGATAGTAGTGTTTGTGAATGTTACAATTGTTGTGTTATATTTTTATGTGTATGTAATTATCTATTAATAATTAGTTGGTGACAAAGAAGAAAGACAATCTTTTCAATGGTTTGCACTAGGATTGATAATACAAACCTATTTCATTTAGTTTTATGTATGACAACTTCTCACAAATAATTAAATCTTAATAGTGTCCCTCTAGGTATTACTAAATATATCTTGATGCCTAGTTTTAATAATTTGTTGGGTCAAGATTACTCTTGAGATAATTTGTTTCTTTGCAAATGTTTGAAATGATTTATTTCTTTCAAGAATATTTTGATGATTTTTTTTTTTTTAATCTATAATCTATTTTGCAAAGTCAATAAATAATGTATTTTTGAACTTTTTTAATGAGTTGGGATATTTATAAAATATTTACATACAAAAGATTCTCACATCTCTTTCAAGAATATTTTGATTTGCTTTGATTTTTTCTAAATATATCTTTTCCTCTTATAAATATTTTGAATACTTTGTTGTACGCAATCACTAATTTTAAATATATTTTGAATATATGTAATTCCCTATAATTAATTAGTTGGCGATGAAGAAGAGATTTGCACGAGGACTCATCATGCACGTCTATTTAATTTTAATTCCAGTTATCGCAAAATTTGAAAACTAACTAATTATTAATAGTGTCTCTCTAGGTGTTACTAAATATATCTTGATTTTTTTTTTTTAATAATCTACAGCTTCGAGATTAACATCTAATGCATGTCTAAATAAAAAAATCAAATAGGATTAGAAAACAACATCTACACTGAAATCAATGCATGTCATGAAAGAAATCAAATGAGATTAGAAATCAACATATACAGTGAAATCAGTGCATCTAGTGCATGCAATGAAATAGGATTAGAAATCCACATGTATAGTGAAATCAATGCATATAATGCAAGAGATCAAATAAGTCTATAAATAAACATCTAAACTAAAATCCATGCATTAGTGCAAAGAATAAAATTTAATTAGAAATCAATATCTATGCTGATCAAATAGGATTTATAAGAAATCAATATCCATGCTGATCAAATAGGATTAGAAAACACCATCTACACTAAAATCAATGCACCTAGAGAAAGCACTGAAATAATATTAGAAATCGACATCTACACTTAAAATCAATGCATCTAATGCAAGCAACCAAATAGGAATAGAAATAATCATCTACAGTGAAATCAATGCATCTAGTGCAAGAAATCAAATAGGATTAGAAATTATGCCTCCCTCTCTCTCCCCCGTCTCTCTCTCTCTCTCTCTACTCTCCAATCCGCTCACTATCTCCCTCCATCTCTCCTTCTCTCTCCCCCCCTTCCATATTTATGTATCTGTTTCCCTCTCTTACCCTTCTCTACCTCTCTCACTCCTATACCTCTCTCTCTTCATTCCTTCTCTCCCATATCCTTCAATTTATCTCCAACTCTCCCTTGTGACTCTCCCTATATCTCCATCTCTATCACTCTATGTCTTTGTTCTTCCCTCCCATATATATCTAGAGTTAATATATATTGTAATATACAAAATTTAATATTGTATTAATCCAAATGTATTAAATTTAATAATATTAATATTAGATATCATTAATTTCTCATGATTTTTGAATAGTCCACTTAGCACTCATTGCATCATGATTTTTTAAAAGTCCACTTAGCACTCATTGCATCGGGTGATGCTCACAGGGGTGAAGAAGTGGGTTTGAAACTATTGAAAATAATCACATAGCATCAATCATCACTTCCGGGGCTTGCACCCAGTAACCAGGACTTCCCGGGAGGTCACCCATCCCAGAACTCCTTTGGCTCAAGCGCGCTTAACTGTGGATTTTTCCCCACAATCAAGCCCACTTAGCTTGCTACCCCCAAAACCTTAGTATTAGCCTCATGAACCATTCAAGTGAGATCCCTTTACTATTCAGATTTTAGTATGATAGCGCGTAATATATTAGATATCATTTTGGGATTCACCGTGTTATAAGTCAATTATGTATGAACATTTCAAGGAGTAGTCGCAAATGACTAATTTCTCATGATTTTTGAATAGTCCACTTAGCACCCATCGTATCGGGTGATGCTCAACAGGGTGAAGAAGAGTGAAGTGGATTGAAGTTCGGGTATGGGTGACCTCCCTGGGAGTATGTTGAAGGTTCGGCAAGCCCCGGAAGTGATGATCGACGCTATGTGATTCATTTCACTAGTTTCAATCCCACTTCTTCACCCCTGTGAGCATCACCCGATGCAATGAGTGCTAAGTGGACTATTCAAAAATCATGAGAAATTAGTCAGTTGCAACTACCTCTCATGGAAATGGTCATACATGAATGACTTACTTAACGCAGTTGAATCCCAAAAATGATATCTAATATAATGCACTGCGCAAACCCCTCATACTTAAAATATTAATATTATAAGACATTAATATGAATATTAGATTTAATAATAATAATAATAATGATGATGATATTTTAATATTAATATTAGGGTTAATAATATTTTTTTTCCATGGTATTAATAATCATTTTGCCCATGGTATTTGGCTCATAGGCTTCATCCAAACAAAACCTATTTTTGAGTGTTAGTAAATCTAAAGAGGATTATGAAGTAAATACAAAAAAGAGGTTTTATTTATTTACCATACATTTGGTTTATTTATACTATATTTATTTACAATACCTATTTTATTTACCATGGTATTTAGCCCATAGACTTGGTATATGATTAGATGTTGATTTATAATCCTATTTGATATTTTTTTATTTTTTTACCATACCTTTAGTTTATTTATATTTTTATTTGTTTACCATACCTCTCGACTAAGCATACAAAAAGTTTCATTTATGTACAATACCTCGTGTTTATTTATATTTTATCTTATTTAGAAAATAAAATAGGATTAGAAAACAACATCTACATTGAAGTAAATGCATCTAAAGAAAGAAATCAACATCTACACTCAAATCAATGCATCTAGTGCACCCAATCAAGTAAGGATTAGAAATCAACATCTACACTGAAATCAATGCATCTAAAGCAAGGAATCAAATAATCCTAGAAATCAACATCCACACTAAAATCCATGCATTTAGTGCAAAGAATCAAATTTAATTAGAAATCAACTTATATTCTAAAATCAACTCATCTAGCTCAAACAATCAGATAATATTAGAAATCAAAATCTACACTGAGAATCTATGCATCTAATGCAAGCAATCAAATAGGAATAGAAATCATCATCCACACTGAAATCAATGCATATAGTGGAAGGAATAAAATAGGATTAGAAATCACATCCTCTCTTTCCCGCAAGCTCTCTCTCTCTTTATCCTCCAATCCTCTCACAATCTCCCTCTCCGTCTCTCTCGTTCCCTTCCATATTTTTGTCTCCATTTCCCTCTCTTACCTTCTATAACTCTCTCACTCCTCGACCTCTCTCTCTCTTCATTCATTCTCTCCCATCTCCTTCATTTTTTCTCCATCTCTCCCTTGTGACTCTCCCTATATCTACACCTATATCACTCTATGTCTTTGTTCTTCCATCCCATATATATTTAGATTTAATATATATAGTGGCATATTAGTATATATTGCTATACACAAAATTTAATATTGCAATAATCCAAATTTATCAAATTTAATAATATTAATATTATAATACTTTAATATGAAAAATAGATTTAACAATAATAATAATAATAATATTTTAATATTAATATTAGGGTTAATAATGATTTTTTTGCATGGTATTAATAATAATTTGGCCCAGGGTATTTGGCTCATAGGCTTTGCCTAAACAAAACCTCTTTTTGAGAGTTAGTAAATATAAAGAGGATTATGGAGTAAATATAAAAAGAGGTTTCATTTATTTACCATACTCTTCGTTTACTTATATTTTATTTATTTACCATACCTCTCGAGAAAGTATATAAAAGTGTTTCATTTTGTAACATACCTCGTGTTTATTTATATATTATTTTATTTACCATATCTTTTTTCTTTTTTTTTTAATAAGTCTCTTTATATTTTAAATTTATATTGAATTAGATTGATTTTTAAATAGGACACACATTAGATTAAAAATGTTAAATGTTAAGCATTTTTTTTTTACAAGTCTCTTTATATTTTAAATTTATATTGAATTAGATTGATTTTTAAATAGGGCACACATTAGATTAAAAATGTTAAATGTTAAGCATTTTTTTTTATAAGTCTCTTTATATTTTAAATTTATATTGAATTAGATTGATTTTTAAATAGGTCACACATTAGATTAAAAATGTTAAATGTTAAGCATTAATTTTGCATTAAGTTTTTGTGTGAGATACCTCCATATTAGGTTGTTACATTTTTACATGAAATCTACCCCCATATTGGCTCTACATTACTTTTCCGTTAAGGTATACCCCATATTGGGTTGTTACATTTTTAGGTGTCGTTACATTTTTATGTGAGATCTACCCTCATATTTTTTACGTGAGATCTACCCCCATATTGGCTCTACATTACTTTTTCATTAATTTTATTTTTATATGTGGTTACATTTTTTACGTGAGATCTACCCCCATATTTGGTTGTAGAGTGCCTCTCTCAATCATATTAAAAAACTAAAGAATTTAGATCCATATTAACTTTAGATCTACCCATCAACAAGATTTAATAACAAGATATTATAGCCTCAAACACGTTTTCATATCAAGAGATTTAATTCCTCTCAACCCTTGATAGATCTAGAGTTAAGATAAATTTAGGTTCATTTAATTATTAATCATAATTATTACTTACATAAACTATATTTTTTAATCAATAAATCTGGTTATATTTGTTATTTGACTTTCCATAGCCTATATTTATAGGTTGTAAAGAAATGTGTGTGTGATATCGTGGGTTGTCCACAATTAGTGTTCGGTGAACACATGAGGGTGTTATTAGTCCCTCACTATGACAAATCAGGGACAATAGAGATCGATGGTCATTGAAATTATATTAGTTTACATTGACTAAATATTATTAGCAGAATTTAACCAAAATTTTCAATGGCATTTGGGGTTCAGTGAAATTTAACTAATGTTTTGAAAGAAATCTCTTATTTCAACCCTCATGTCCCTCTAGGAAAAGTCTCCATAGCCCAATTGCGCATAACCAAAGTTTTGTATAACTACATTCAGCAAAGAACCAAACTCGTTTAGGATATGCTAAGTCTGCAAATAACATAACCAAAGTCTGTAAATAACAAAGTATTTCAATATATTTCTTAGAACTTACAAACTTTAATGCATTGATTTAATGTATATGAAGGGATTTCTCTTTATTCTTTTTTTCTATGTTAGTTTACACGTGTCACTAGTTTTATCCACATGCAGCAAATGTTTTTTCCGAATGAAACAGTTGCTGGTGTACATTGACACCTTGTCAACCACATTGTTGGTGTACATTGACACCTTGTCGACCACAACTTCTTGGTGAGTAGTATATCATACCTACAACAAATTTCCATGTAACAATTGTTCATGTAAATAGGCACCTTATCAGAAAATGATGGTTAGCTCAGTATTACAATCCTGCATCACAATTTTTTGGTGGTTAGTTCAGTATGACAAACTTGCATCACATTTTTTTTGGCAATGAAGAAATGTTGGTTGGCAAGTATTGTAAATCAGCATCACAATTTTGCATTGGCCTACCATTAAAAAAAGAAAGCAACAGGGATTTTTTTTTAGCAAGTATTCTAAACTATCATCAAAATTTTTCATTAGGATCCCATTACAAAAAGAAAGGATTAAGGACTGTTTTTCTCCTAAAAGATGTGTTTTTTCTCCTATAAGCTCATTGTAAGAATGGATTGTTTTTAATATGCTATGTTTTCACTCCAATAGGCTAGTTATTTTTATAAATAATTATTCTTTATAACAGGGTGTTGAATAGTTCTCATTCTCTTTAGAGTGCGGACAACTTATCCTCAACTCTTTCAACAAACATTGATTGGCATCATGAACTCTAGTTAATTGGGTGTGCTCACTCGTCTTCCTCTGCTCATCGACGTAACTAAGTTCTCTTTGTGTGGCTTTCTTGTGCAGATTTATACAGTATTCCCACGTGTTCCTCTGATCATCGACCTAACTAAGTTCTTCGCATGTGGCTATGTTGTGCAGATTTATATAGTGTAATAGCATGAATCTCATGCTTGGGATCATGTTCTGGTGCTTTGACGACCATATTAAAATTTCATATTCGCTCTGAACCCAACCTTTTTATATTTATAGTTGTTTCCTGGTTCTGACAGTGCCTTCAGTTGTTCCTTTCATGCCTAAAGGCCTCTATATTATGCATGAAAAGGCTCTATTATTTTTGTCTAGTGGCCCATGTCTACTGGGAATTCAATAATTTATATTCCTCTGGTAGATCTCTTATGTTACTCTTACATCTATATCTGCTAAGGGAAGTAAATAATGGTTGTCCCTAATGAATCTAATAAAGGAGGTAATAACTTATTCTACATGAACCTGAGTTTGGGATGGGCTGGTTTTTTTGTAAGTATTTATTTTGGATAACAAGGTGTTCAATATTTCTCATTCTTTTCATAGTAGCGAAGCATTTTATGGACATTAGAAACTAGAGGTATGTTTATGGTTTATCCTTTTCTAGATTTTGTTTTTACTTTTGTAGCTTATGATTAGGTGTATCTAGAACTTCGATCCAAAAAATGTTTCGTGTACGTATTCATTCATTTTTCTAATAGTTCTTTGGTCATAGACCAGTTCAGTAGCACTCTAGTATCATAGTAACTTCGTCCGGTCATAGTTCAGCAGTTATGGAAGTTTCGGTCATGTGTGATCAATGATCGGTCATATCAGATAGGTTTTTATTTTGGGATTACCATGTGTTCCTAGGTCATCCCTTATCCTAATAAGAAATTGGAGTGTTTTTCCTACATTCCCTAATTTTCCTATAATTCATGATGCTCTGACATCCTTGTTACTATCAATTTATGTTATTGCAATTCTCATTCGAAGAAATTTTCATAAGGCCCTACTGGTTATGACCATGTATTTCTTCATTGATTCCTACCTAGCATGTGTGAAATACAAAAAATTAGATAGGTATATGTATCAAATTATATGCATATGTATATTGAAAGGTAGGGGAAAACCATTTAACGAGAAATCTAGAGCTAAGACACTCAATCTACAGGGTGGTGGTGTTCTTGGGGTAACGTGGATACGAGGTTGCTCACAATACTAAAATACAGATTTGAAAAAGAATCAACCACGAGTCTAATTGAATAGACTAACATCCTAGTGCAATGCACGATTATGAACTGAAAGTATGGAGGTGGGGAAGATCTTTAGAAACGTATAATCATTAAACAAAACTGTGTTCCAAATCACATTTCGAATTGTTTGGAAACTGTGTCCAAATTTGATGACAAAAATAGGAAATTATTTAATATTTAAATCTCGAAACTTGGGCTGCAAATACTTATTCAACTATTCATAACTATGAAACCTGTGAAAAAAATGAGAGATGTTATTTTTAATAAGCATGTTCCAAAAAAAAACCTGTTTTCGTTTTCTGAAATTCATTTCCATATGTTCGCAACCTGCTTCCAAATTGGATGGCTAAAACAGGAAAAACTGGGTAAAACAGAGTGCTTCTATTTGATATTTCAATAAAAATAATTATTTATGTACATATAGACATAAAAAATATGTTGATAATTGTTTAAAAGGAATTAAGTTATTTAATTTAAGATATTACCAAGTGTGTTCTCATGATGCATATGCATTAAAAGTTTAAAGAGAAATATTACACTCTTGAAAAGAGTATGTGCTTAATTGCACATGAATAATTATCTAGTATATTTGACATACCAGAACTGATTATGTGCATGAGAATCTTCTGTCATGCAAAAAGATATAAATAACTTTTGTGAGAAGTATTTCACATAAAATTTTTGCATAAAAGGCATTTGGTTGATTTATTTTAGAAGGATTTGTTATTCATGTTATTTCTTGTGAAAATATTACAAGTCTCTATGATGTGTAAAATGAGAAGAAAATATTTTGTATTTCATGCATAATAGCTAGTGAGTTAGCTATATTTTGGAAAAAAAATAATTAGTGTGTTAAATTCCTTGGAAAATAAATATATATTTTTGTGCAAGGAAGCATTTATTGTGTTATAACTCTTCAAAAAGAATAAAAGAGAAAAATATATCATTGTATGAATTATTGGATTAGATTCGTGGAGAGGAAAACTAGTAGTCACATGCTTTATTATGTGAGATTATTTAGAGAAACATATATGCTTGCATGCATGGAAAAATTATAGTTTTGGGTATTAGATTTCTAGAGAAAAGAAAGATGCAATCACATAATATTGAGAAATTATATTTATTTTGCAAACCTAAAGGGATTAGCTATGGTATTAGCTTTGTTTTGGGAGAATATTATGCATAGTCATTGGGTTAGATATTTTGGATGAGAGGTAAATGTCCCTTTTTATGCATGAAAGAATAAATGGTATGTGCTTGATCCCTTGGAAAATAAATGTGTTTATTTTTCCATGAAATATTTATTTATTTTCCTTTGGAAAGAAATATATGTTTGACATGTAAGAATAACAAGCTATGTTATTGCATGCGCAAAATTGTAACTAGTATGTTAACTTTGTTTGAAATAGAACTAGCATTGTTATACATAATAGGCATTGTGAATAACTCTTGTGTGGAACAAATATTTTGGAAAAGAACATGCATTCACATGCAAAAGTATAGAATATATTGTGTTAATCCCTTTGGAAAAAAAATATAAGAGTAGGCACAAAGGAAATTGCTTGTTGGGATAGTTATATTGAAGGCTTCTTATGAATTTTCATGCACAATATTATTATATAGACTGTTAGCTTTCCTTTGGAAATAATATGAAAGTGCATGCAAGATTTTGTTAGCATTTGTTGGAAAGATGAGGCTTGATAGTTATTTATGTGATACTAATGCATGTGAAACAATGTTAAAGAAGGCATTTCATGTAAATTTGTTTATTTTTTATACACACATAAAAATATTTGTGGAAGTGTCACAAATAAAGATTGATTATTGGTTTATTAATATTTTATCTAATCATGATATCAAGTGTGCTCACAACAGTGATGGCAGGAAAGGAGAGTGACTTCAGAAAATGATTGTTCAGGTTAAATATTATGAAAGATAAATAGTTATTAATCCATGAAGGATTAGGAGTTCCAACTGCAGGATGACCCACTGAAGGAAATAGTCTAACCACAAAGACAGAGATTGAGGATCCGTGGGTAAATGGTACATGATTATTGTAATAGCGTATAGCTAGTTATGTTGCATTTAAGATTGTTTTTCTATGTAATTTTTATGACAATGGCCAAGAGATGAAATCCCTTATAACCATTGAGTGAGGGGTGAAAACCCTCATGAGAATTTAATAACAAAATTAAATATTTCTTTGTTTTCACCCTATGGGGTTTCCAGGGTATATTAGTGTCTAATGATGTGATTTTTCATTGTATAATTTTCATGATGTTAATTTCTTTCATGATGTGATGTCTATATTATTAATTATGTTATTTACTAATTGAATTAAAATGATCATGGAATCAATGCATATTTATAGCAGGAAATTTAAGTTAGTATGCTACAACAAGGACAGTTAATGTTTGTGTAACTCACTATTATTTTTACTAAATCTTTCTCGAGGTGATGATGATGGTTATTGTAATGGTTAATGAGGTAATATAGAAAGTAGTTTAGAAAGTTAAATATTGGTAAATGTTGAAAAAATATCCCAACCCCATGCATTTTCCTGCGAGGTTACCTGGGTATGTTAGACTAATCTATTATCGACTGAGCAATTCTAATTCTACTGTATTACCTTTTAATACTTCTTCTTGTCTCCAATTTATAATTGCTCTATAGTTTTCAAGGATTTATAATATTGTCATTTCCTTCATTTTGTTTTTAATCTATATTTTGCTAAGAGGTGGAAATACACAAAACCTGTTTCAAACCCATTAAGATATATATATATATATATATATATATAGTCCGAAGGAGGAGGGAAAGCCTAGTTCAAGGCTTTTCTCACTTCCTGTAGCCCTATTATATAGAGCTCATAATTGTCTCTATGTTGTTGGTATTTCTCTGGGTGGGCATATAGACTAATATAGCTCACTACAGAATTTCAATAATTCATTTTATTTGTCTCATACAATCATATTTTTACCATTTAAAATAGTCATAGCATAAAAATACACCAAACCATTTACAACTCGAAGGAAACGTGCATAAAAAAAAATTATTCAATATGTGTTTAAATCAGTTTAGGGTTCCATGAAACTGTATGAACTAATGATTGATCAACCTTTTTTAACTAAGTATAACGACCTAGGAAATCCTACAATTAATTTTCATATTGATGACCAACCCATAACTAATACTCTGATCGATTTAGGGATGGCCATTAATGTAATGACCAAGGATATTTTTATCTCCCTTGGACTTCATGGACTCAGACCTACACCAAAAATACTTGAATTAGCACATAGGTCTCGTGTCAAACCTGAAGGAGTGATAGAAGATGTGGTGATTATTGTAGCTTCTTCTAGATATCCAACTGATTTTCTCATTTTGCAAACCAAATCCAACCTGGGGGGTCATCCTTTAATTTTGGGAAGACTGTGGCTAGCAACTGTAGATGCATTTATTGGATGTAGATACAAATCTATGATGATCTCAGATGGGAAATCCATTAATAATATGAACCTTTACCCCCCAGTGAAAGCACACATGGATTTGACTAGTCCCTCCTATGACGAATTTGAACATGAATCTGATTTCTCCCTACCTCTCCTCACACTTGGAAAAGAAAAATAATTTAAGGATGAAATAGAGGGTGATATTATTAACAGTTTGATTAGCAATTCCCTCTCTGTTGCTTCCATTAGATATTCGAGGGATGAGGATGAGGTATATGATGTAAATATTTAACATATGAGAACCACTCCACATACTAACAACAGTCCTATCAAAATTGAGCGAGGTAACATTTAAACATTAATCCTAATTTGACTATTGAATAGAACAGATTGTTGATACAGCTGTTACAGAAGTATAAAATGGAATTTTCATGGGATTACACTGATATGAAAGGAATCCATCTTGGCATGTGCACTCACCACATTTACCTTAAATATGGCTGCAAAATAGTTAGACAACCACAACGCCGAATGAATATTGCACATAAGGAGATAGTGAAAGAGGAATTATAGAAAATCATTAATGTTAACTTCATTTATCCCATCTCTGATAGTCAGTGGGTGTCTCCGCTCGTCATTTTTCAAAAAATAACGACAAATAGAGATTCTGTGTAGATTATAGAGAACTTAACAAGGCCACCCAAAAGAACCATTTTCCTTTACCATTTATAGATCAGGTCTTGGATACTCTTTCTGGAAAAAAAATTTCTCATTCCTGGATGGATTCAGTTGCTATAACCAAATACAGATTTCCCGCGAAGACCAAGACAAGACAACCTTTACATCCCCATGGGGTACTTTGGCGTATAGAGTCCTTCTACAAATTCCCATAAGTCCTGGGAGGAAAACAAGGCTCTCATGGTAATGGCCCAATAATCATAGTTCTTCCCATTAAATTGTGGAAGCTGAGCATTTCCAATACTCATACTAGTACTTGGTCCAGCCATTGCTTACTAACTGAAATTTGAACTAAACTTGACCGTGTTTTTTTTTAAAGCAAACTGTCTTTCCCTATTTAAAAGACAAAACTTTGTCTCTGAGGACTGCTCTTTTAAAAAAAACAATAACTCTGTTTTTCTGAGAAATATCTGGACTTTACTTCTACTGGGCTTGTTGGAGTTCTGTTGGTGAACTGCTGCAAAAAATCCTTCTTCTTTCAGCTTCTTTGACACCTTCAAAGAGCCTAAATAGGCTCTAATACCATGTTCGAATTTCTGAATATTCTGAACAAACAGGGAGAACAAACGAGTATCCTCTACAACACAGAGATTCAATATGGAAGTTTTGATTTCTAGACAGAGATGACACAAACTTTCCTTTTCATTAACTAAACAAAAACTATTACAAACTGATGGATTCAATATTCAGAGAAATATTTTGGTTTCACAAGGTTAGCTACTATAGATGCAGCATTACAAGTTTTCTTCTCTATCTCTCTGTCTGCCTTCGGGCATTACAAAATATAACACACAGTCTGTCTATGTAAACAAAATAACTTTACATTCTATTACTAAACAAATATGTTGTCTGGCACATTAAATATGGCATGGTAATTATAAAACATAAACAAACTAATGAAATGAAAGAAAATGCGAAATCTTCTCCTATGGGTCCCTGCGGAGGCACCCCTCTGTGGGTTCAATGGATCTGTGTCATGCCCCTGTAAAGAATCTCCACTGTTGATCTCTGGGTCAATGTACCAGCCTTTGTCAACTGCGGGGGCACCCGGTGGTCATATGAAAACCTTTGATACACCCCCGTAACATTACTTTTCATTGAAAACATAGGACAATAAAATGAAAACAAGATGGATTGGAAACTTTTTGTGTAACAAAATGACCCTACATCAGCGAGCCCAAAACGAATGTGAACGCATTCTGAACTGAAACAGAAATATAAACCAGAATGCATGAAAAATTTGCGTAACAATTTTTGATGGTGACGCCATGGAAAAAATGAACGCGAATCAGTGCGATTGGTCCACGTGGCAGTGGGACCACATCAACGCATCAATGCTTTGGTGGAATGATGGTTTTTTGGAATAAAATTTGGATATGCGATAAAGCGATGAGCGATGGCGCGATGGCGTGATGAGCGATGTGGGGACCACATCACATTGGCGCATCAGCATCGGTAGATAACACAAGCGGAAGGTGGAAGGAATTTTGACATCGGCGATTACGATGTTGCGATGGCATGATGTGCGATGAGAACTACACGCTATCAACATCGGCGCATCGGAGGATAACAAACATCGATAAAAACTTGCAGTGGCATATGGCTCTTACCCATTGCGATATGCGATGTGCGATATCGCAACATCGGATCGCGGTGGACTTCACATCAACAAGACACAGAAATAAAACATTGCTATGTGCGACGAAGTTGGGACCACAAAGAAGACTTGGCCCACTTATAAACTCAAAAATTCTTTGGTTCCCGTGTTAAAATAAAAAGTGAACGGTCACCTATTTTAGACTGTGAGGGATTTTAAAAGCCTGAAAACTTGAAAAGCGGCTGTTCTTGAAAACTTGAAAACAAAATTGGAAAGTGGTTGCGTGCACAACAACGAACCGCTTCTGCACGGCTTCACTTGTAGATGTACAAACCTGCAGATGAAATTAACATTTCAACATTTTGCACATTGGGGATTCGACACCACTAGATGCAGGGGGATGATGAGAATGAAGAGTGGTGGTCGGTATAATGGAGAAGAGGTCATTTATATAGGCCAGGCAGTGAGAGGGAGCCAACGATCCGATGACTAACCTCAGGATTCAAAGAAATGAGGATTTAGAGAAATTGAAACTACGAATTCTATTTTTTTTTTATTTTTTTTGGTTAGGTTTTATGCTTTATGGGTTTCCCTTTATGGTTTAAAATAGTAATTTGAGTAAAAAATTGTTTTGTGTGATTTTAGCTCTCGGAAATTAGAAAATATTGAAAATATAAGTGTTTATCCTTTTTCAATTCTTATCCGAATAGGGTTGGCAATTAAGTTTATTTTGTGTGGTTAAAAGGAATAGTTCTTATCTTTCTCATTTGAATTCAAATATAATTTGTGCTAGATTAGTTTCTTGTAAACTTAACTTGTAAGATAACAACAATCTCCCTTAGTGTCTAAAGTTTCTAAAGATGGGATTAAATGTTTCCAAACTTATTAACTCTAAGAGTTAGTCTAAAGATGGGAATAAATTTTTCCAAGCATATTATCCTTAAGAGTTTGTTCAACTAGTTTCACTAGCCATGCCAAAGTCATCACAAAATTTGTTTATTCATGGTATTTATTTCAATGTTATTCACTAAGTAAAGTACCTAAAACTATGTTCCATGTGTTTTATTATGAAAAGATTCATTTAATACCTATTTTATCATGGGCCAAGAGGGATAAAATATTTCTAGGTGGAAACCTTCTTTTTGGAGTGTAGAATTTGAGGAAAAGTTTGCAGCTAGAGGGATTTGATCCCTCTCCACCCATCCATATTACATGGATCTAAGACTATTCTAGTTTATTTGATCCCTCTCCACACATGGATATTACAGGGATCTAAGACTATTCTAGTTGAGAAAAATAATGCCACTTTTTTAGACTATCATTATTATGTATGCTTGTGAGATTAACTTCAAAATTCACATTATGTCTTTTTTGCTTGACATGACCATATCATTCTCTTATTTAATTTAGTGTTTGTTTCTTTCCTTTCGTTTGTACATCAGTTTTTGGATTTTTTAAATTAGTTTATGTGTTTACATGTTTGGATTTGGATAGTAGTGTTTTTGAATGTTACAATTGTTGTGTTATATTTTTATGTGTATGTAATTATCTATTAATAATTAGTTGGTGACTAAGAAGAAATACAATCTTTTCAATCATTTGCACTAGGATTGATAATACACACCTATTTCATTTAATTTTATGTGTAACTTCTCACAAATAATTAATTCTTAATAATGTCCCTCTAGGTATTACTAAATATATCTTAATGCCTAGTTTTAATAATTTTTTGGGTCAATATTACTCTTGAAATAATTTATTTCTTTGCAAATGTTTGAAATGATTTATTTCTTTTAAGAATATTTTGATGATTTTTCTTATCTATAATCTATTTTGCAAAGTCAAGAAATAATGTATTTTTGAATTTTTTAATGAGTTACAATATTTATAAAATATCTACATACAAAAGATTCTCACATCTCTTCCAAGAATATTTTGATTTGCTTTGAATTTTAATAAATATATATTTTCCTCTTATAAATATTTTGAATAGTTTGTTGTACACAATGACTAATTTTAAATATATTTTGAATTTATGTAATTTTCTATTATTAATTAGTTGGGGATGAAGAAGATGGAAAAGAGAGATGATATTAATTTTCACTTTGCATGAGGACTCATTGTGCACATCTATTTCATTTTAATTTCAGGAATCGCAAATTTGCCAACTAACTAATTATTAATACTGTCCCTCTAGGTGTTACTAAATATATCTTGAATTTTTTATTTTTTTTAATAATATATAGCTTCTAGATTAACATCTAATGTATCTAAATAAAAAAATCAAATAGGAATAGAAAACAACATCTACACTGAAATCAATGCATCTCATGAAAGAAAGCAAATGAGATTAGAAATCAACATCTACAGTGAAATCAATGCATCTAGTGCATGCAATCAAATAAGATTATAAATCCACATGTACATTAAAATCAATGCACATAATGCAAGAAGTCAAATAAGCCTAGAAATCAACATCTAAAATAAAGTCCATGCATTAGTGCAAAGAATCAAATTTAATTATAAATCATTATCTATGTTCATCAAATAGGATTAATTAGAAATCAATATCTATGCTAATCAAATAGGATGAGAAAGCACCATCTACACTAATATCAATGCATCTAGAGCAAGCACTCAAATAATATTAGAAATCGACATCTGTACTTAAAATCAATGCATCTAATACAAGTAACCAAATAGGAATAGAAATAATCATCTATAGTGAAATCAATGCATCTAGTGCAAGAAATCAAATAGGATTATAAAATATTCCTCCCTCTCTCTCCCCCCATCTCTCTCTCTCTCTCTCTCTCTCTCTCTCTCCAATCCTCCCACTATCTCCCTCCGTCTCCCCTTCTCTCCCCCCCCCTCCCCATCTTTGTGTCTCCCTTTCCCTCTCTTACCCTTCTCTACCTCTGTCACTTCTCTACCTCTCTCTCTTCATTCCTTCTCTCCCATCTCATTCAATTTATCTCAAACTCTGCCTTGTGACTCTCCCTATATCTCCATCTCTATCACTCTATGTCCTTGTTCTTCCCTCCCATATATATCTAGAGTTAATATATATTGTAATATACAAAATTTAATATTGTATTAATCCAAATTTATTAAATTTAATAATATTAATATTATAATACATTAATATGAATATTAGATTTAATAATAATAATAATAATAATACTAATAATAATATTTTAATATTAATATTAGGGTTAATAATATTTTTTTTTTGTGGTATTAATAATAATTTGGGCCATGGTATTTGAATCATAGGCTTCATCTAAACAAAAACTATTTTTGAGTGTTAGTAAATATAAAGAGGATTATGGAATAAATATAAAAAAAGGTTTTATTTATTTACCATACCTTTGATTTATTATATTATTATTTACAATACCTATTTTATTTACCATGTTATTTTACCCATAGGCTTGGTATATAATTAGATGTTGATATATAATCCTATTTGATATATTTTTATTTTTTTACCATACCTTTAGTTTATTTTTATTTTTATTTGTTTACCATACCTCTCGACTAAGTATAAAAGAAAGTTTCATCTATGTACAATACCTTGTGTTTATTTATATTTTATTTTATTTAGAAAATAAAATAGGATTAGAAAACAACATCTACATTGAAATAAATGCATCTAAGGAAAGAAATCAAATGAGATTAAAAATCAACATCTACATTGAAATCAATGCATCTAGTGCACCCAATCAAGTAAGGATTAAAAATCCACATCTACACTGGAATCGGTGCATCTAATGCAAGGAATCAAATAAGCCTATAAATCAACATCTACACTAAAATCCATGCATCTAGTGCAAAGAGTCAAATTTAATTGGAAATCAAAATCTATTCTGAAATCAATGCATCTAACACTCAATGCATTTAGCTCAAACAATCAGATAATATTAGAAATCATCATCTACGCTGAAAATCCCTGCATCTACTGCAAGAAATCAAATAAGAATAGAAATCATCATCTACAGTGAAATCAATGCATCTAGTGCAAGAAATAAAATAGGATTAGAAATCATGTCTCCCTCTCTCTCCATCCATCTCTCTCTCTATCCTCCAATCCTCTCACTATCTCCCTCCGTCTCTCTTCTCTCTCATTCTGTTGTGTAACCAGCTCCAAAAATAGAAGAAATGAGATATCAACGCCTTAGAAATAAGCCACTTCGAGGGAGCAACCTCCAATACATTACATGAATGAAAAATTCTTGGATGATACAATTCACAAAACCTCCTTTCTATATATAGGAGTCCATGGGGCCATAATGTAATCCTAGTGGGCCACAATGTAATCCTAGCCGACCTAACAATAATAATTTAAGGGCACAATAATAACAAAATGGGAGTTACAAGGGTACAATAATAACAATAAGGGGTTTACACTAACAATAATAAGGGGCTATACTAGTGATATAGGGACCTAACATGCCCCTCTCCTTCAAAAAGTGTTGTCCTCAACACTTGAGTAGCTCCGGGTGCTTCTGTATAAAATTCTCATCCTCCCATGTAGAATCTTCAGTGGGTAAGTTCTTCCACTTGATGAGATACTCTGAAATTGATCGATTCCTTAGTTGTCGAGTTCTTTTTTCCATGACTGCTTCAGGTTCCAATATGATTTTCCCTTCCCCATCAAGTTCTGGCAATACTGTTTGAACTGGAAGATCTTCACCTATAACCTTCTTTAAACATGAAACATGGAAAACTGGATGTACTCGCGAAGAAGCAGGAAGCTCCAATTTGTATGCCATAGTACCAATCTTTTGCAACACCTTGTAAGGACCATAGTACTTTGGCGATAATTTATTATCCTTCTTTGCTTTCTTGAGGGACATTTGTTTGTATGGTTGTAGCCGTAAAAATACCCAATCTCCTACATCAAAACTTCTCTTGCTACGATGTTGATCTGCCTGTTGTTTCATTCGATTTTGTGCCAAATTTAGGTTATCCTTTAAGAGTTGGAGAACTTCTTGATGATGCTCGATGTGATCTTCCACTGCTTGAACCTTCGAATTTTCCCTTAAAGATGATGTGATGGATGGTGGATGATATCCATAAAGTGCCATAAATGGGGTCATTGTTGCTGCAGTATGGAAGGAAGTGTTATACCACCATTCAGCAAGAGGTAACCACTTGACCCATTGTGTTTGTTTATCAGATACAAAACAACGAAGATATCTTTCCAAACATTTATTTACTATCTCAGTTTGACCATCAGATTGAGGATGATAAGATGAGCTATGAGCTAATTGAGTACCCAAACAAGAAAATAACTCCGTCCAAAAATTTCCGGTAAAAATGGGATCTCTGTCGCTCACAATAACCCTTGGGCTTCCATGTAGCTTTTGAATTTTGTCCATAAATGTAGTAGCAACCGTACTTGCTTTAAATGGATGAGATAATGCACAAAAGTGTGCATACTTGGTAAGTCTATCAACTACCACCATGATGACACTCTTTCATTCGGACTTAGGTAAACCTGTGATAAAATCCATTGAAATCTCCTCCCAACGTTGACTTGGAATGGATAAAGGTTGTAGAAGTCTTGGGGTCTTAATTGTCTCCACTTTATTCTGCTGGCAAACCAAACATTCCGCCACAAACTTTTGAATATCAGATTTAAGGCCATCCCAAAAAAAAAATTTCTTCACCCTGTGGTAAGTTTTTAAAAATCCTGAGTGTCCTCCTAAAGGAGAAGTGTGCAATTCCAGAAGAATCTTTTGTTTTAGTTGGGAATTCTTACAAAGATATAAGCGATCTTTGTACCATAAGGAATCATTTTCCAACTAAATGTATCAGATGTACTAGGATCTTGCTGCAACTTTTGAATGAATATCCATACATCTTTGTCCTTCTTCCATTCATCTCTTGCTTCAGTTATCCAATCTGGTTGGATAATAGAAATGGCACAAAGCAATTCTTCCACCTCTTCATTCTTTCTTGAGAGTGCATCTGCAACAACATTCAACTTTCCTTTTTTGTAGATTATTTCAAAGTCATAACCCAACATCTTTGTGACCCATTTTTGCTGTTCTTCTGGCGATAGTCTTTGTTCCAAAAAGTGTTTAAGACTATCATGATCAGTTTTTACCTTGAAGTGTCTTCCCATTAGGTAAGTTCGCCATTTCTTTAGTGCATGCAGTATTGCTAACATTTCCTTCTCATAAATAGGTTTCTGTAAATACTTTCCTTTGATTGAATGACTTTCAAAAGCAATGGGTCTTCCTTCCTGCATTAAAACTGCACCAATTCCATTTCCTGAGGCATCACATTCCACAATAAAGGTTTTTGTGAAGTCTGGTGTAGCTAAGACCGGTGCTAGGCACATTGCCTCTTTAAGACGTTAAAAGGCCTTAGTTGCTTCAGGAGTCCATGAAAATGCATCTTTCTTCAATAATGTTGTTAGAGGTGCTGCTATTCTCCCATAATTCTTA
Source organism: Pinus albicaulis (assembly GCA_034641835.2). Taxonomy (NCBI): domain Eukaryota; kingdom Viridiplantae; phylum Streptophyta; class Pinopsida; order Pinales; family Pinaceae; genus Pinus; species Pinus albicaulis. Next base: position 1,347,775,124 of record CM076579.1, read on the forward strand.
ACAAACTTGCGATAATACCCTGTTAACCCGAGAAATCCTCGCAACTTCTTTATGGTTGTGGGGACTTCCCATTCCTTAATGGCTTTAATTTTGTTAGGGTCTACTTTAACACCCTCGTGAGATACAATATGACCCAGATATTCCACCTCTTGTACTCCAAAGAAACATTTGGATGTTTTTGCATATAATTGTTTCTCCTGCAATAGTTTGAGCACCCTGTCAACATGTTGAACATTATCCTTTCAAGACCTGTTGTAGATTAGTATATCATCAAAAAATACTAGCACAAATTTTCTAAGGAAGGTTTGAAAATGGAATTCATCAACCCTTGAAATGTAGAAGGTGCATTGGTAAGGCCAAAAGGCATGACCAAAAATTCATAATGACCCTCATGAGTTCGAAATGCTGTTTTTGGAATATCTTTAGTCTTCATTCTAATTTGATGATATCCTGGACGAAGATCCAACTTGGTAAAATAAATTGCTCCATGTAATTCATCCAATAATTCATCAATCACAGGAATGGGAAATTTATCTTTAATGGTGAGCTTATTGGGCTCCCTATAATCCGGACACATTCGCCATGATCCATCCTTCTTGTGTACCAATACTACAGGAGCAGAGAAAGAACTTTGACTAGGTTGAATTATACCCGCCTCTAACATTTCTGCAATCATACGTTCAATTTAGCTCTTTTGGAAGTAAGGATATCTATAAGGCCTGATGTTTGGAGGAACACTTCCTGGAATCAAATGAATAGCATGATCATGATCAGGAATAGGTGGGAGTCCTTTGGGAGTTTCAAACACCTTGGAATGATTGTCCAAGACTTGTTGGAGATCTGCAGAAATAGATGATTTTGATGTTGGAACTTCTAGTGAGCATAATTGTGCAATTACGCCTCGTTGTTCTTTCTTTAGAAGCTTTGTCATGCCATTAGAGCTTATTATCCTTTCTGGCTTCCCTTCAATACCCCGTAATTCGACTTCCTTTCCTTCTGAAAAAAATTTCAAGAAAAGTTCTTGAAAATTAAAAGCTACCGTCCCCAAAGATTGTATCCATTGTACTCCTAGTACAACATCAGCACCTCCCATAGGAATGGAAAGCATTGGACTAGTCAATACATATTCCCCCATGGTTAGCTTGATCTTATGGCATTTTCCAGAGCAATTTATAGTTCCTCCATTTGCAACCATCACTTGACATTCTGGTGCTGGGTATAGGAAACAATTTAATTCCTTGGCTACCTTACAATGAATAAAATTATGGGTGCTACCTGAGTCAATCAACACTATTACCTTTTTCTTCTTGATTTGTCCTTGTATCTTGAGAGTTTGAGGAGTGGTAATTCCTGCCAGTGCATTACACGATATGGTCGGATTCATTTCTTCCTCTTCTAGGGTTGGTTCCTGGTGTATATCCTCTTCTTGTTCATTTTCTTCTTCCTCTTTACAATCTATGTAAAATAATTTCTTCTCGGCACACTTATGACCTTTAGTGTATTTGCTATCACAACTGTAGCAAAGCCCTTTTGCTCTTTTTCTTCCAATTGTTGTGGTGTCAACCTTGTAGGTTGTGGAAATCTAGGCGTAGCAACACTTCCTTCTTTATAGAATTGAGTGGTAGGCTTCCTTGTGGCCATAATTTTACATTCAACTTTTCTTGCCAACCTGAATGCCTTCTCCAATGAATCAGGTTCCAAAACGCGAACTTCATGTTGGATGTTATCCTTTAAAGTTCCTAGGAAGAGATCAATCCTGTGTCCCTCTGGAATATCAGTTACCCTTATATTCAATTTTTGGAAGTCCTCAATGTGCTGCCCCACTAAACCCTTTTGTTTGAGATATATCAATTGGGTAAAGAAGGTGTTGCTCTTTGTATCCTCATAATGTGCTATCATTTCCTCCGTAAAAATTGACCAAGTGACAATTTTTTTACGGGAGCAAAGCCATCGATACCATACAAATGTATTTGTTCTAAATGTAAAGTTGCAATGCGTACCTTTTGTGTGTTTTGCACGTTATGGAGATCAAAATATTGCTCCATCTGTAGTATCCATGTTACAGGATCCTTTCCATCAAACTTCCTCATATCCATTTTTGGAATATGTGGTTCTTCCCACCAACATTCGAGTTTATGAAATCATGATTAACATTTATTTTGTTCTCATCATGAGGTTCTTCTCCTATATTTCCGCCATTAGGAATCATTTCTGGTTTTAAGCTTGTCATCAAGCCTTCCATGTATGCTTTTAGATCACTCTTCATGTTTTCCATGTTGTCTTTCATGTCATCCATCTCTCTGCTTCCTTATCATCTTAGCTTCCACTTCATCCATTTAGCTTCCATGCTTTCTTTAAAACCATCCATCTTCAATTCCATACCTTCATTCTTATAGCTTCATACCTTTCTTCCAAACCTTCCATATTCACTTCCACGCCTTTCTTCAAAACTTCCATTTCATTTTTTGTTGCTCTTTGCGAGAGTGAAATTTGTTGCACTTGCTCTTGTAATTTGATCATGTTGCAATTCTTCATCTTCATGAGTCATGGTAGAGCCTTCTGAAGGCTTAATGGGTGTTGAATTATTTTTAGGAGCCATTTTAGAATCCAATATTGATATCTATTCTACAAGCTGCCCTTGGAATCAATTCGACTTGATTCTTCAAACAAGACTTATGCAATTCGGAAAAAAAATACACACCTTTTACTAGCTTTTAGGAGCTCGCTATTGAAATTGAATTATCTCTGTAATTGAAAAAATTCAATATTTGAAATTCCGCCCTGCAGTAGCCCTCTAAAGCATCTTTCAAATGCCACAGGTCTGACCTGATTTGGATTCTCCAAGACAAAGTTGTGTCCAATCTCCCACAATGACCTAATTCTGGACTGGTTCAGTAGATCGAACTTGTACGACTTTCCACGTGTCACTGTTTTGTCCTTTGTCTCTGAAATTGATAGCCAAGAAACTAGAGGCCGTGTACTTGTGACCACTTTTGACGGCACTCCAATCCAATCTCCAGAGAGAGAGTTATTGAACTTTTCCCACGATCACCTCTTTGAGATGAAATTCAGGAGCCTGAAAAAGCACTACCTTCCACAGATCATATCTCCAAAAATATTGCGAACCAAGCTCTGAAGTTTTTTTTATGGATTTCCTCAGGATTTCAGCTTCGCACCATATGAATTTCATATTATGAACCTTCGTAGAAAATAATGTATAGCGAAAATGCCACGATGACCTGTTTAGGAGCCTGAAAAAATACCTGACTTCCACAGATCATATCTCCGAAAATATTGCGAACCAAGCTCTGAAATTTTTAGACAATATTCCTCAGGATTTCAGCTTCGCACCCTAAAAATTTCAGCTTCTGAAACTTCGTAGAAAAACATTTATAGCGAAAATGCCACGATGACCTGTTTGGAGCAGCGAAACCCTAGAATCCAAAGCTCTGATACCAAATGTTGTGTAACCAGCTCCAAAAATAGAAGAAATGAGATATAAACGCCTTAGAAATGAGCCACTTCGAGGGGGCAACCTCCAATACATTACATAAATGAACAATTCTTGGATGATACAATTCACAAAACCTCCTTTCTATATATAGGAGTCCATGGGGCCATAATGTAATCCTAGTGGGCCACAATGTAATCCTAGCCGAGCTAACAATAATAATTTAAGGGCACAATAATAACAAAATGGGGGTTACAAGGGTACAATAATAACAATAATGGGTTTACACTAACAATAATAAGGGGCTATACTAGTGATATAGGGACCTAACATCCCTTCCATTTTTGTGTCTCCATTTCCCTCTCTTACCCTTCTCTAACTCTCTCAATCCTCTCCCTATCTCTCTCTTCATTCATTCTCTCTATCCTCCAATCCTCTCACTATCTCCCTCCGTCTCTCTTCTCTCTCATTCCCTTCCATTTTTGTGTCTCCATTTCCCTCTCTTACCCTTCTCTAACTCTCTCACTCCTCTCCCTATCTCTCTCTGCAGAAGGACCTCCTCTGATACCAATTGTTGGGAAAAATGCGAGGAGGGAGGTAGATAATTATTTCACGCATATTCAGCAACTTTTTTACTTTTTCTTGCTTCTAAAACCCATATGCTACTTTCCTGATACAGACTCGCGTATATACGCGGATACCCTTTATGAAACTCGCGTATACACAGAGATCTAATTATGTCATTAATTCTTCACTTATATCATTCCATCATTCATTCATCAGATGTTTAATAAATAGTAAACATGTGCAGTAAGAATAGAATAAACCATCACACAAATCATCACACATGAACACCAGGATTTTTAGGTGGAAACCCAAGTCGGGAGAAAACCACCGCTGCCGTTGCTCAGCCTTCAATATTTTATTATAGAGAAAAACATCTTACAACATATGTCTTTGGGTGAACTCCTGCCGACACGCAGTACCACATGGATTTGACCTCTCACGGAGGAGCTCCAACCCCAACTGGACTGACTCTTTGGAGGAGCTACAACCCCCTGACTGAAGGCTACAACCGTCAGCACCTCTATGGACCACGTTTCATCAATTTTCACACTGGATCCAAAGCTTCCTTTAGGACACCACTTGTAGGCCACATTTCATCATATTTTCAAACTGGACCCTTTCCATACTTTTAAGCACATTCAACCATGAAACAGATACATAAAACTCACTGACAGATATCAGTAAACCAGCAGAACATATCAGACATTTCTTACCACAGACTTAAGCAAACCCTAGTTTGAATACGCGCTTTCCTTTCTCTGATGTCGCGTATATACGCGCTTCCGTTCACATAAACTAGCGCATACTTCAGTAGATATTATAGGGAAAATTTTATTGCGCATACGCGCTTTTTCTTCAGCGAAGCCGCGTATATACGCGCTTCCTCTTCGGAGAACTAGCGTATGGTTCTTCAAACTTTTATGTCATTGCAATTCTTCACAACAGATACATCACTTCAGATTTTACCCTTTACCTCAGACAGATGATCGCCTAGATGTTCGCCTCATCACAAATCTAATCATTCCATAAATAGATCTAGAAAATACAATACAGATCTAGATCCCCTTCTTCATCACTCCTTCATCGGTGCATCATACATTCAGATCTTTCATTCAATTGTAACCCTTTCATTCATATATACTCCAGAGAGAATTATTCATTCAAGCTCAGACATCTTGCACCCACGCTCATTGTTTTCACAATGAATTTCTTCTCCTTATATAGGTTTACCCTTTTTCAATACCATGAGCCAAAACCACATTACTTTCGATGGTATTCCTGGACGGGGTCATTTAAGCGAATCGTACGAAAATACAATGGGTGATACCATGGTGAACACCCCACGGTTTGCACTTTAGGCGCTTTCCCATCATTGACTTGTGCGTTGATTACCAATATCAACGACTTCCCCTAGGCAAATCCGTATATGCCTAGGACATACTCTTTTCCTTCAAGATTTGGCACATGTTGAATTCTTTCCTTCATTGCCTTACGTACCACAGCCAGATACATCGGTTACTTCATCAAGAACATATTCCGCTAGATATCGGCTTTGTCTTCATTACGGTTAGGGTTTTATCAAGACCTTTTCTGCATGTCTGTGATCTCCCCCTTTGAACTGGTGGCAACCACGATGGTGTTTGGTTACCACATGAGATAGGTACGTGAATGTGACACATGTCACATGCCCCATTTTGACTTCATTCCAACACCATGTCACTCGGAATGAAAAATCACGGGGGTGAATGGGTATTTCTTTCATATTCAAGCTTACTTGCTTCTAAAACACATACGCTACTTTCATGAAACAGACTCGCGTATATACGCGGATACCCTTTATGAAACTCGCGTATACACAGATATCTAATTATGTCATTAGTTCTTCACTTAAATCATTCCATCATTCATTCATCAGATGTTTAATAAACAGTAAACATGTGCAGTAAGAATAGAGTAAACCATCACACAAAGCATCACACATGAACACCAGGATTTTTAGGTGGAAACCCAAGTCGGGAGAAAACCACCGCTGCAGTTGCTCGGCCTTCAATATTTTATTATAGAGAAAACATCTTACAACATATGTGCTGGCGCAGACTTGACCAGCACGCAGGCACCCACCTGCGCTCGTTTACCAGCCTCTCCTGGAAGGGAGCTCCAACCCCCTGACTCGTTTACCAGCCTCTCCTGGAAGGGAGCTACGACCCCACGATCTCGTTTACCAGCCTCTCCTGGAAGGGAGCTACAACCCCCTGACTGAAGGCTACAACCTTCAGCACCACCTTGGACCACGTTTCATCAATTTTCACACTGGATCCAACAACTTCAATAGAACACCACTTGCAGGCCACATTTCATCATGTGCAAGGCAGTTGCTGCGCATAAAGCACGTTCAATATAAAACAGATGCATAAACTCATGACGGATATCAGTGAAGCTTAGCAGACGGATCGGACATTTCTTACCCCATAACTTCAATCAAACCCTGGTTGCATACGCTTTCCTTTCTCGTCTCCGTATATCACTTAGGTCATAAGCAAGTTATACTTGAATTCTGGTGAAGTCTGAGAACTAATTTTATTGCATACGCGCTTTCCTGTCAGGCGTGCCTGCCTTCCTCTGCGGCGAACTAACGTATAGATCTTCAACTATTATAGAGCAGCATACTTCTTCAGATCAGATATTCAGTTCAGATTTACCCTTTTGCTTCAGACAGATGTTCGCCTCATCTCAGATCTAGGCCTTCCATGAACAGATCTAGCAGATACAAGTACAATACAGATCTAGATCCCCTTCTTCATCACTCCTTCATTGGTGCATCATACATTCAGATCTTTCATTCAACTATAACCCTTTCCATTCAGATATACTCCAGAGAGAAGTATTCATTCAAGCTCAGACATCTTGCACCCACGCTCATGATTTGCACAATGAATTTCTTCTCCTTATATAGGTTTATCCTTTTTCAATACCATGAGCCAAAACCACATTACTTCCGATGGTATTCCTGGACGGGGTCATTTAGACGAATCATTACCCAATACAATGGGTCAATACCATGGTGGTTACCCCTGATTTTGCACTTTAAGAGCGTTTTTTCCCATACGCGACTTGCCACGTTGATTCCCGCGTGCATACGTGACTTCCCCTAGGCAAATCCGCGTATTCCTAGAGACATACTCTTTTCATCAAGATTTAGCACATGTTGAATTCCTTTCTTCATTGCCTTCTGTACACCCTGTAGATACATCAGATTTACTTCATCAAGAACATATTCTATCAAGCACAACTTCATCTTCATTCAGTGGGTTGCCATCAAGGACAACACTCCGCATCATATTGCCAACAATCTCCCCCTTTGGACTTGATGGCAACCACGATGGTGTTTGGTTACCACAACAGATAGGTAGATGAATAAAATGACACCATGTATCACATGCTGAATTCCTTTCTTCATTGCCTTCTGTACACACTGTAGATACATCAGATTTACTTCATCAAGAACAGGTTCTATCAAGCACAACTTCATCAAGTAAGTTGCCATCATCTTCATCAAGTGGGTTGCCATTCAAAATACTTAGCATCATATTGCTAACAAACATCATTTCATATCAGATTTACATTGTTTACCAAGTCCATCAAGTCAAGAATAAATGCATCAGGTGGATTGCCATCAAGGACAACACAAGTCAACTATCTCTTGTCTTCATCTTCATTCAGTGGGTTGCCATCAAGGACAACACTCTACATCATATTGTCAACAATATCCCCCTTTGGACTTGATGGTAACCACGATGGTGTTTGATCACCACAACAGATAGGTACATTAAGAATACAATGACACCATGTCACTCTCCCCATTCTTTGACACCATTCTTTCTCTTCATTCAAACACCATGTCACTCTCCCCCTTTGACATCAAGGGCAAAGGGCGGATCAAAACCAGCACACTCTCCCCCTTTTCTCTGCATGTGGAAGAAGCGTTCTGCAGATCTGATATGTACTGAAGTGACCAAGCTCCCCCTGAGTTCATGCTGAATCTTCAAACATATTTTCAAAGAAGTCAAGACTCTATGACTTTCCTATCACCAATGACTCATGCTTACACCAAATATCCAAACAAGTGGATTTACATATAGGACTCAAGTACCCAACCAAGTGGGTTTACATATTTCAACTCAGCTACCCAACCAAGTGGGTTTACAAAATTTGACTTGTCCTTACATGACTGAATATTACAAATTTTACATCATGAGTCTCAACAAGACTTTTTCAACAAATTACAAAAATGACCATTTAAGACCAACACCAGAAAGTCCTCAAGCATGAGAACATATTTCAGAACCATCATAATGCCAACAATGCATTATACTCAGCAACGCTAATGCTCCCCCTGAATCTGTGCATCCACGCATCCTTTTCATATGACTAAGGCTCCCCCTTAGTTTGTGCATCCTGAACACTTTTACCAACAAATCATCAAGGCATATTTATCAAAACATTAGAAATAGAATTATGAGAACTGGAACACCACCAGAGATACCAAACAGTATCAGAGATACCAAACAGCACTGCAGCTGTGCTGAAGAGAGCTGACTCCAAGCAAAAATTTGTCAGCAATCAGACATACGCGGTTTTATGTGCATGAACTCGCGTATATACGCGATTGTGTTTCAGGAAACCCGCGTATCCCATACCATCTTCTAAATGTATGCAGATTTGTTCTTTTGACTGGCAGAGAACACTCCCAGCTTCTGTCTTAGATACTCGAATGCTTCCCTGGGCAGAGGTTTGGTAAAGATATCAGCAACTTGTTCTTTGGAGGGAACATACTCCAACTTCACCTTTTTCTCAAGCACTTGTTCACGTAAGAAGTGATACTTGATGGGAATGTGCTTAGTCTTCGAATGCATAACAGGATTCTTTGAGATACTGATGGCACTTGTATTATCACACATAATGGAGATAGGAGAAGCACATTTGATTTGAAAATCTTGTAAGGTTTGCATCATCCAAAGGAGTTGAGTGCAACATCTTGCTGAACCAAGATACTAACCGGGGTCCCATATAGAATGCACCACCACTAGTGCTTTTCCGATCATCAACACTTCCAGCCCCATATGCATCAGTGTAAGCATGAAGAGTAAGATCAGCATTCTTTGAATACCATAGACCAAGGTCTTGAGTTCCTTGAAGATATTTGAAAATTCTTTTAACAGCCTGAAGGTGAGACTCTTTTGGATTAGCTTGGAATCGTCCAACAATCCCAACTGCATGCATAATGTCTGGTCTAGTCCCAGTGAGATAAAGTAGACTTCCTATCATTGATCTGTATTCTGGCTGATTCACCGTGGGAGAATCATCATAAGAACTGAGATTGCATCCGGTTATCATTGGTGTACTTACAGGTTTGCATTCTTCCATGCCATACTTCTTCAGAATTTGCTTAAGATGTTTTTCTTGTGATAGGAATATACCATCTGCAGTTTGATGCACTTGTAAGCCAAGAAAGAATGTTAGTTCTCCAAGTAAGGACATTTCAAATTCTTGCTGCATGACAGAAGCAAATTTTTGACTCAAAGATTCTTCATTACTCCCAAAAATGATATCATCAACATATAAAACCACAATCAATAGTTTATCATTTTCAAATTTTGTGTATAAGTTGCTATCAGCAGACCCCTTTGAAAATCCTTGTTGATGAAGATATTTGTCAAGACGATAATACCAAGCCTTTGGAGCTTGTTTGAGACCATATAGAGCCTTTTTAAGTCTACAAACAAGATTTGCATCATTTCCCAAAATGAATCCTTCCGGTTGTTCTATATATACTTCTTCTTCTAGATCACCATTAAGAAAAACAGATTTAACATCCATTTGATAAACTTTGATTTGTTGATAACTTGAAAAGGCAAGAAACATTCTTATGGCTTCAAGTCTAGCTACAGGAGCAAAAGTTTCTTCAAAGTCTATACCTTCTTGTTGAGTATACCCTTTGCAGACCAATCTAGCTTTTTTTCTTACAACATCCCCATTCTCATTTAGCTTGTTCTTGAAGATCCATTTAGTTCCAATGACATTTTTATCATGTGGTCTTGGTACCAATTCCCAAGTGTCATTTTTTTCAATTTGATCAAGTTCTTCATTCATGGCTTGCTTCCAACATTCATCTTTGCTAGCTTGATTGACATTGTGTGGTTCAATTGTGGATAGAAGTGCCAGATGATTAGAAGATCCTACAAGAGTTCTCCTTGTTCGTACACTTGATTCTTTGTCACCCAAAATTTGAGATTCAGGATGATTCTTTTGCACATATCTTGATGGAGCTTTTCCAGATAGATCATCTTCAGGTTCTTCATTGGATCCATTGTCTATATCATTTGATGTAGAAGGACATAGGTCACCATCATCTTCTTTTTTGTTTGTTTTTCTTCTTTAGGAGCTGCAGGAGACTCATCAATAACAACATCAATGCATTCAACAATCTTTCGAAGCCTTTTATTGTAACATTTGTATGCTTTGCTTGAAGATGAGTAACCAAGTAATATCCCTTCATCTGATCTAGGTTCAAACTTGCCAAGCTTTTCATCATTATTTTTGATAAAACATTTACTTCCAAAAACTCTAAAATGCTTCACAGATGGAGAATTACCATACCAGAGTTCATATGGAGTTTTGTCACTGTTTACCCGAACATGAGCCTTGTTGAGAATGTTAGCTGCTGTATGAGATGATTCTCCCCAGAACATGTCAGGAGTTCTAGAATCATCGAGCATAGCTCTAGCCATTTGTTGAATTGTTCTATTCATTCTTTCTGCTACGCCATTTTGTTGTGGAGTACCTGCTATAGAGAATTGTATTTTTATGCCATGTTGTTCACAAAATTCAAGGAATTCATTTGATGTATATTCTCCTCCTCGATCAGATCTAAGACACTTTATTTTTAGATCTACTTCATTTTCAACTAAAGCTTTGAAGATCTGAAATTTTTCAAATGCTTCATCCTTGTGTTTAATGAGCCTGATCCAACACATTCTAGAGTAATCATCAATAAATAAGATATAGTATTCTTCCCCATGTGGTGACTTCTTCCTCATAGGTCCACATATGTCAGTATGAATGAGTTCAAGAGGCTTACTTGATGATCCTTCTTTGGCATTAAAACGTACTCTGGTCTGCTTACCGAATTGACAAGATTTGCATATGATGTTTTCTGGTAGATTAATATTGGGAAGACCACGAACAGCTTGAAGTCTGTTTGCTTTTTTGATTTGAGAGAAGCTCAGATGCCCCAGCCTTATATGCCATAGCCAATTTTCTGAAGACTTGCTCAAGTAACATTGATCTATACCGTTTAGTATATACAGGTTGCTAGGATTTCTTTTTCCTTTTATAATGATTTTACCTGTATCAAGATCACGAACCACACATTCCTTTGAACTAAAGACCACTTCTGTTCCTTGATCACACATTTGACTTACACTTAACAGTTTATGCCTTAATCCATCCACATACATGACATCATTAGCCTTCACCTTTTCTTTTAGAAATACCGACCCTTTTCCTTTAATCACAGCAGGAGTATCATTTCCAAATGTAACTTTCTTTTCCTTTTCTAGAGCATTATATGTAAGAAGTTTGCTTTTTTCACCTGTCATGTGTCTTGAGCACCCACTATCAATGTACCATTGATTTTCTTCACCTTCTGCGAATAATGCTATCCCACAATTTTCAACCTGTAATTCTTTCTTTTTCCATACTTTAGAGCTTGAGGAAACATGTTCATTTGGCTGGACCTTGCTCCTGCATTCAGATTCTTCATGACCAAAGTTATTGCAATAAGTACATTCAACTTCATTTTGAAGAGGAGAAAAGTTGTTATAGGTATTCTTCTTTGGTTCAATATTCATTCTTTTCTTTCTTGCTTCTCTTGTCATGATGGTTTTATATGCAACACATTGAACAACTTTATGACCAAAATTGTGACATGAGAAACATTGTCCATTGAAGTAGTAATTTTGGCGACCATGAAATCTTCTATTTGAATTTACCTGTTGGTTGTTGCTTCTTTGAGGGATCTCCCTGTTAGTGATCCTTGATTTGAGATGATCATGCTTTACATGTAAAGAACCTTTGTTCCCTTGCTGAGTGGTCGAGTGAAGAGAACCAGTTGTGACTGCTTTCAGATAATTTGGTGCTGAAGTCTGGGAAGATTCCCCAGTATATCCAAGACCTGTTTTTATAAGAGGAGACCGTTGTGTCTTGATAATCTCATCTAAGGTTTCTGAACCTTTAGCAAATCTAAGATTGAGAGTCTTCACTTTCTCATTATCTTTCCTTAGACTTACTATTTCACACTCCAATTCCTCAATGCGTTTTTCCTTGGCTTCAAGCTGTCTTTCAAGAGTCTCTATGATTATGTTCTTTTCTGCTAGGATTACTTTGAGTTGATTGTTTTCTTCAAGAAAATCATTGTCCTCTAGAGCATCCACGAAAGTATCCTTTTCTTCTCTTTGTTCAAAAGCCATGAGAAGTCTAAAGTCTTCTTCACATTCTTCCTCACTATTCGATGCTCCATCACTGTCTTCATTAGTATAATAACTTTTCCTTGTGCTAGATCGATTCTTGTTACTTCTTGCTACTTCTTTTCCTTTAGCCAAGGTTTCTTTATAAGGACACTTTGCAGCATAATGACCAACTCTTCCACAATTGAAACATTTGAAAGGAAGCTTACCTTTGAACTTTTCGGTACCTAGTTGAAGTCTTCTCACAAAATTTGCTTCTTCTTCTTCAGATATATAACTGGATTCTTTGACAACTTCCTTTTCTTTTCCTTTTTCTGAAGCCTTAAAAGCAGCTTCTTTGATTTGAGAGGGGCCTCCTTGCCTCATTTCAAAAGCAGTCAGAATACCATGCAATTGAACAATAGTAAGAGTTTGCAGATCTTGCCTTTCTTCAATAGCTGAAACTTTACAGTCAAATTTTGAAGTCAAGGATCTTAAGACCTTTTCCACCAGAGTAGTATTGCTTATGATTTCACCCAAATTTCTCATCCGATTTACAATATCATCCAGACGAAGAAAGAAACTGGCAACATTTTCATCACTATGCATCTTCAAATTTTCATATTCGATTCTAAGAGTTTGGAGTTTTGCATTTTTTACCTTTGTATCTCCTTCATAGCTTAGAATGATTTTGTCCCATATCTCCTTTGCTGAATGTAGCTGCATCACTTTAGCAAATTATGATTTAGACATGCTTCCTAATAAGACATTCACTGCTTTGGCATTGACTTCATACTTCTTTCTTTCAGCAGCATCAGTAGGAATACTTGCCGGGTATTGATAACCTTCTTCTACGATTGCCCATACATCTGCACCAAGACTTTGCAGATATGCTTTTGTTCGTACTTTCCAGAATATCAAATTGCTTCCATTGAATAGAGGTGGATTTATAGACATTACTCCTTCTTGATTTCCCATTGCGACGGATCTCCTTCAAGCGATCAAGCTTCTGCAGAAGAACCTGCTCTGAAACCAATTGTTGGGAAAAATACTGAGAGGGGGGGTGAATCAGTATTTACTGCATATTCAAAAATTTTACTTTTTCTTGTTTCTAAAACCCATGTTGGGAAAAATACTGAGAGGGGGGGGGTGGGGGGTGAATCAGTATTTACAGCATATTCAAAACTTTTTACTTTTTCACTCTCTAAAACCCATACGCTACTTTCCTTTAGTAAAATCGTGTATACACGCGGATATCCTTCATACAACTCGCGTATTAGCAGAGATCTAGATATGCAGATATTTATTAACTTAGTTCTTCACTTATATCATTCCATCATTCATTCATTAGATGTTCTACAAACAGTAAACATGTGTAGTAAGAACATAATAAACCATCACACATAAGCATCACACATGAACACCAGGATTTTTAGGTGGAAACCCATGTCTGGAGAAAACCACCGCTGCAGTTGCTCAGCCTTCAATATTTTATTATAGAGAAAAAATCTTACAACATATGTGCTGGTGCAGACTCCTACCAGGACGCAGGCACCCACCTGCGCTCGTTTACCAGCCTCTCTTGGAAGGGAGCTCCAACCCCCTGAACCGTTTACCAGCCTCTCCTGGAAGGGAGCTACGACCCCCTGATCTCGTTTACCAGCCTCACCTAGAAGGGAGCTACGACCCCATGATCTCGTTTACTAGCCTCACCTGGAAGGGAGCTACGACCCCCTGACTGAAGGCTACAACCCTCAGCACCTCTATGGACCACGTTTCAACAATTTTCACACTGGATCCAACAACTTCAATAGAACACAACTTGCAGGCCACGTTTCATCATATTTTCAGACTGGACCCTCTCCATACATTTAAGCACAGTCAAACATCAACAACAGATAGCTAAAACACAGTAGATCAAATCAGACATTTCATACCCCATACTTCAGCAAACCCTAGTTTGAATACACGCTTTCCTTTCTCTGATGTCGCGTATATACGCGCTTCCGTTCACATAAACTAGCGTATACATCTGCACATAAAATTTACTGCGCATACGCGCTTTTTCTTCAGCGAAGCCGCGTATATACGCGCTTCCTCTGCGGCGAAGTAGTGTATGGATCTTCAATCATTACAGAGCTGCATACTTCTTCAGATCAAACATTCAGTTCAGATTCAACCCTTTACTTCAGACAGATGTTCGCCTCATTATAGATCTAATCACTCCATAAACAGATCTAGCAAATACAAGTACATTTTCAGATCTAGATATCCCGCTTCATCATTTCTTCATAGGTGCATGATAGATTCAGATCTATCATCAAACCTTTACCCTTTCCATACAGATATACTTCACAAAGAAGTATTCATTCAAGCTCAGACATCTTGCTCCCACACTTATGATTTGCACAATGAATTTCTTCTCTTTATATAGGTTTACCCTTTTTCAATACCATGAGCCCAAAACTACATTACTTCCGATGGTATTCCTGGACGGGGTCATTTAGACGAATCATTACCCAATACAATGGGTCAATACCATGGTGGTTACCCCTGGTTTTGCAATTTATGAGCGCTTTTTTCCATACGCGACTTGTCACATTCTTTCCCGCGTGCATACGCGACTTCCCCTAGACAGATCCACGTATGCCTTGAGACATACTCTTTTCATCATAGATCTAGCACAAACTGAATTTCTTTCTTCATTCCCTTCTGTACTCACTGTAGATACATCAGATTTACTTCATCAAGAACATATTCTATCAAGAACAACTTCATCAAGTAAGTTGCCATCTTCTTCATCAAGTGGGTTGCCATTCAATGACAACACTCAGCATCATATTGCTAACTAACATCATTTCACATCAGATTTACATCATTTACCAAGTCCATCAGGTCAAGAATAACTTCATCAGGTGGATTGCCATCAAGGAAAACACATGCCAACATTCTCATGTCTTCATCTTCATTAAGTGGGTTGCCATCAAGGACAACACTCTGCATCATATTGCCAACAATCTCCCCCTTTGGACTTGATGGCAACCACGATGGTGTTTGATCATCACAACAGATAGGTACATTAAGAATACAATGACACCATGTCACTCTCCCCATTCTTTGACACCATTATCTTCATTCAAACACCATGTCACTCTCCCCCTTTGACATCAAGGGCAAAGGGCGGATCAAAAACCAACATACTCTCCCCCTTTTCTCCTCATGTGGAAGAAGTGTTCTGCAGATCTGATATATACTGAAGTGACCAAGCTCCCCCTGAGTTCATGCTGAATCTTCAAACATATTTTCCAATGAAGTACATGACTCTATGAATTTCCTATCACCAATGACTCATACTTACATCAAAGATCCATCCAAGTGGATTTACATATGAGACTTAACTACCCAACCAAGGGGGTTTACAAATTTGACTCAGCTACCTAACCAAGTGGGTTTACAAAATTTGACTTAGCTACCTAACCAAGTGGGTTTACAAAATTTGACTTAGCTACCCAACCAAGTGGGTTTACAAATTTATCAAGTCCTTACATGACTGAATATTACAATTTTACATCATGGATCTCTACATGGCCTTTTCATCAAACTACAAATATAACTTTAAGACCAACACCAGAAAGTCCTCAAGAAAGAGAACATATTTCAGAACCATCATAATGCCAAGAATGCATTATACTCAGCAAGGCTAATGATCCCCCTGAATCTGTGCATCCAAAAACACTTTCCATATGACTAAGGCTCCCCCTTAGTTTATGCATCCTGAACACTTTTACCAACAAATCATCAAGGCATCTTTATCAAAAAATTGGAAATAGAATTATGAGAACTGAAACACTACCAGAGATACCAAACAGTATCAGAGATACCAAACAGCACTGCAGCTGTGCTGAAGAGAGCTGACTCCAAACAGAAAATTGTCAGCAATCAGACATACGCGGTTTTTTGTGCAGGAACTCGCGTATATACGCGACTGTGTTTCATGAAACCCGCGTATCCAATGCCATCTTCTATATTTTAACCAGATTTGATCCTCTTGTGAGAAAAAAGACAGTGTTCAGCTTCTTTCTGGGATATTTGAATGCTTCCCTGGACTACAGATAGATAGAACAATGTAGTTGTGTCTTCAAGCGTCATCCAACGGTTGTAGCATAAGCACATTAGTAACCAAGCCTTCAGATTCTTTGCAGCATCAATACATTCTTTCCAAGAGAATTATCATACCAGAACAACATCTTCAAATATGTGTCAATCATCCATGTGGTCCAACATCACCATGATCTTCAATTTTTAACATGAAGTAACATATGTAGGCAAAATATTTTCAACCATAGTAACAAACTCTGCATGATCTATTCTTATTTCTGAATCAAACGACTTCCAACTCATCCATGTGTGAGCACAAAAGATACTAAACAGGGCTAAAAATCTTATCATAATTAACCATATACCAAGTCATCATCATTTGAGCATGAGTATCACAAGCAGTCATAGTGCCAACAATGCAATCATTAGTATTCAACCTGCTGCTCCTCCTGAACCAGTGCTCCTTCTTAACTTGTGTAACCTGAATACCTTTATTAGCAAGTCATCAGCAACAATCTCTGCATGAAATGCCCTTCTCTCCGAATTATAAGACTTTCATCTCAACACCAAATATTCTTCATCAAAAAAAAAACATGACTCATCCATAATTTTCAACATCAGAAACCAAGTATCATATCATCATAATTTAGAAATGAGCAACTAAGCTGATACTGAGTTAATAATATAGTTATTAACAATCAGACTGATGCTCCCCCTGAACCTCTGCTCCAGATCTTCAGCTATCATATAAATTCTCTTCTCATTAATGAATACGCGACTGTGTCTGCTGGAACTCGCGTGTATACGCGACTTTTGTTCATAGAACCCGCGTATGGAAAGTGAAGCATAGAAATTTTTCACATTCCTTCATCTCCCCCTGAACTTGTACTTCCTGTACCTATCTTTTCCACATTAGATGCACTGTCAGAAGTAAACATAACCAGAATGATCAAATCAACCATGAGATTCATCATACATTGCTCCCCTTGTGACGATACATTACTAAATCTCATAATGTATCCCACATCATTCCTGCAGTCAATAAGAGAAGTAAGCTTCAGAAGCGGATGACTGCAGTAGGGTCAGTATTCCCTAAGTTTCTGATTGGTCTTCCTTCTTTTTCCAAATTTTCTTGAACTTCCTAACTGTGTGCTGAAAATTGTCCACTTTCTCAGATTTGTCCAACCTGCATTCCTTTTCTACATGTCCATACTTGTTACAAGAATAACATCTCATGTGTCCAGAGAAATAAGAAAAAGAATCATAATGAGTATTTCTAATCTTCCTCCTTTTACAATCAGCTTCTTTATGTCCATACTTGTTGCATGAAAAACAATATCCCTTGAAGAAACTAGAGTACCTTTCTATGTAGGAACTGTTTGTTTGAGGCTGAAATGATCTGCTCCTGCAATTTGCTGCAACATGCCCATAATTATGACATTTGAAACATTCAACATTATTGAATGATTTCCTTTGAGATTTCATCATTTTTGGTTGACCTTTTGTTTCTTTCAACTCTTCAGGTTTTGCATTGACTTCCTTTGAATCTTTAGCACTTCCTTGTGAACTAGATTCTCCTTTAAGAGTTTCATGAAAACCAAGACCAATTTTGATAGAAGGAGACCTTTGATTACTAAGAATATTGTCCAGAATCTTAGTACTATCTTGAAACCTCAAAAGTTGAACCTTTTCTTCTAATTTACCTTTGAGAACGTTTACCTCAACCTCCAGGGCTTGACATTGCTTTGTCATGCTTTCTTCTTTCCTTCTTCCATCTTCTACTTGATCCTTCAGATTTAGAATCTCTTCTTTCAACCAATTTTCATTTACTTCACATGTTTGTTGTAGCTCTTCATTCTTCTTCTTCGATGCTTTGAGATCTTCTTTCAGAGATATGTTTTCTGCTTCAAGTCCTGCATTCTTCTTATTTGATTTATCCAGGTCTTCTTTGAGGGAAATGATTTCTGCTTCAAGTCCTTCATTTTCAAATGATTGTAGAGGTTCCTCACTCTTCTTACTTGATGTTTCAAGTTTTGCTTGTAGAGAGATGATTCCAGCTTCAAGACCTTCATTCTTCCTTTTTTATTTTTCCAGATCTGTTTTTAGAGAAACGTTTTTTGCTTCAAGTCCTTCATTCTTCTTATTTGATTCTTCAAGATATGCTTGCAGAGAGATGATTCCAGCTTCATATCCTTTACTTCGATTGTATACATCATCGAACATCCTTTTCAGTCTAAATATCAAAGCTTTGGAGGCAGATTCCTTCTCATTAAATATTCTTTGTTGATCTTTGATAACTTCTTCTAAGTCGATAGTACAGTTTTCACTATCTTCACCCTTCTTTGTAAAAATAAGAATATCAAGACCCCAATCACTATCAGATTCATCTTTGTCAATTTCAGCTATCTCCTTACTTTGAGTAGCCTTCTTCTTTTGCTTCTTTGCCATGAGTACTTGTAGAGCTTGGTCAAAATCTTCTTCATCTTCACTTTCACTATCATAACCTTTGCATATACAGGTTAGTGAAATACAAGAACAACGATCAATACCTGTTTCATCTCCTTCAATTTCTGCTATACACGATTTCTGAGGCATCTTCTTTCCTTTGCGACGGATCTCCTTCAAGCGGTCAAGCTTCTGCAGAAGAACCTGCTCTGATACCAATTGTTGGGAAAAATACTGAGAGGGGGGGGGGGGGGTGAATCAGTATTTACAACATATTCAAAACTTTTTACTTTTTCACTCTCTAAAACCCATACGCTACTTTCCTTTAGTAAACTCGCGTATACACGCGGATATCCTTTATACAACTCGCGTATTAGCAGAGATCTAGATATGCAGATATTTATTAACTTAGTTCTTCACTTATATCATTCCATCATTCATTCATTAGATGTTCTACAAATAGTAAACATGTGTAGTAAGAACAGAATAAACCATCACACATAAGCATCACACATGAACACCAGGATTTTTAGGTGGAAACCCAAGTCGGGAGAAAACCACCGCTGCAGTTGCTCAGCCTTCAATATTTTATTATAGAGAAAACACGTTACAACATATGTGTCAGCAGAATCCTCACTAAAGAGCAGGCACCCACCTATGATCGTTTACCAGCCTCCCTCCCCGGAAGGGGAGCTCCAACCCCCCGACCTATTTACCGGGGCCTCTCTCCCGGAAGGGAGCCACTAAGTCCTCGATCTCATTTACCAGCTCCTGCACTGGAAGGGAGCACACCCCTGATTCAAGCATTAAATTTCACCGGGAAGGAGCTACGATCCTGATCGAAGGCTACAAACCTCAAGACCTCTATGGACCACGTTTCCATCAATTTTCACACCGGATCCAACAAATTCATTGTAACACAACTTGCAGGCCACGTTTCATCATATTTTCAGACTGGACCCTCTCCATACATTTAAGCACAGTCAAACATCAACAACAGATAGCTAAAACACAACAGATCAGATCAGACATTTCATACCCCATACTTCAGCAAACCCTAGTTTGAATACGCGCTTTCCTTTCTCTGATGTCACGTATATATGCGCTTCCGTTCACATAAACTAGCGTATACATCTGCACATAAACTTTACTGTGCATACGCGCTTTTTCTTCAGTGAAGCCGCGTATATACGCGCTTCCTCTGCGGCGAAGTAGCGTATGGATCTTCAATCATTACAGAGCTGCATACTTCTTCAGATCAAACATTTAGTTCAGATTCAACCCTTTACTTCAGACAGATGTTCACCTCATTATAGATCTAATCACTCCATAAAAATATCTAGCAAATACAAGTACATTTTCAGATCTAGATATCTCGCTTCATCATTTCTTCATAGGTGCATCATAGATTCAGATCTATCATCAAACCTTTACCCTTTCCATACATATATACTTCACAGAGAAGTATTCATTCAAGCTCAGACATCTTGCTCCCACACTTATGATTTGCACAATGAATTTGTTCTCTTTATATAGGTTTACCCTTTTTCAATACCATGAGCCCCTTTTTTCAATACCATGAGCAAAAAAAATACCATGAGCCCAAAACTACATTACTTCCGATGGTATTCCTGGACGGGGTCATTTAGACGAATCATTACCCAATACAATGGGTCAATACCATGGTGGTTACCCTTGGTTTTGCACTTTATGAGCGCTTTTTCCCATACGCGACTTGTCACGTTCTTTCCCGCGTGCATACACGACTTCCCCTAGACAGATCCGCGTATTCCTTGAGACATACTCTTTTCATCATAGATCTAGCACAAACTGAATTTCTTTCTTCATTCCCTTCTGTACTCACTGTAGATACATCAGATTTACTTCATCAAGAACATATTCTATCAAGCACAACTTCATCAAGTAAGTTGCCATCTTCTTCATCAAGTGGGTTTCCATTCAATGACAACACTCAACATCATATTGCTAACTAACATCATTTCACATCAGATTTACATCATTTACCAAGTCCATCAGGTCAAGAATAACTTCATCAGGTGGATTGCCATCAAGGACAACACATGCCAACATTCTCATGTCTTCATCTTCATTAAGTGAGTTGCCATCAAGGACAACACTCTGCATCATATTGCCAACAAAATATGGGATAGTGAAAAGCATAGTTTTGAAGATTAGTCTAAGTTGACTCGTACCTAATCAACTCAGTCAAGTTGGTTGTTGGTTGAACGGCTAATTGTTGGTTCAATGGACAGAAGGTCTTGCAGGCACAAATGCCAAAGGGAAAGATGGAGCCCATCATGGGGTACTCTTTGTAATTCTCCACCACTGCTACCTTCCATTCTTCCTCAAACTCCTCTCCAACCTCAATATCAGTTCTAGTAGTAGCATGAGAAACAACACTACGCTTAGCAGAACTAGAAGAACACATTTTCCAAACTACACGAAAACTACTTCCCTCACGAGTCACCATGTGCCATGCTTGGTCTCGGTGGTTCTCTTCCTTCTACTCCTGGTTCAATTACCATATCTTCATTGGAACCAACACCCCGAACTCCACTAGACAACGATTCACCATTTTGTAGTAGTGATTCGCCATTTGTACTGGTGATTCGCCATGATTTTACAGGATAACATAATCTCGTGAGAGATTCGCCAAAAAATTATATATACATATTATATTATTAATAAAATCGCCTTCCATTTTTCCTATGTATCATGGGGATTCGCCTATTTATTATATATATAAATTTAGGGGGGTTCTTAAAATTTTCCCTGCTTGTTGTCTTTATGTTTTCTTAGTAAAGTTTAGCTAAAGAATTCATGGGTGTCCTGCTCTTTGGTTTCTCTTAAAATTGTTATCTTAAAGGCCTTCTTTGAAGCTTAGTTAAAGAATTCAGGGGTGTCCTTCTCTTTAATTTCACTGAACTATTATCTTGAATGTTTTCTTTATCTGAAAGTAATAACTAGAGAATTCTTAACTACTCTTTAGGATTACTGGATTGTTGCTTTGAAGTTTTCTTAGTAAAGTTTAGCTAAAGAATTCATGGGTGTCCTACTCTTTATTTCCTCTTGAAACTGTCATATTAAAGGAATTTATTGTTGGAGTATAGTTAAAGGATTCTTAATTTCCCTTTAGTTTTACTAAATTCACAACTTGTTGTCATTTAATATTCATCTTACCTAAGAATATCCATTTGATATAGTTAGCTTGCCCTATGAAAACCCTTGAAGAGTTGATGTACAATTTAAAACTTTTATGACTCCAAGCCCAATGGATTAAGCTTCCCACACTCTATCTGTCTAACTTTCAATCAATCAATCAATCAAAACAAACAACCTCAAACCTCATAACTAGCCTAAAATAAAAAAATATAAGCATAAAGATAAATCAGTTAATCATAAAAATAGAGAGAGCCCTCTCTGAGCCCAGGAAGGCTAGGTCCTTGGAATCCAAAGTGGTTTGATGTGGTTCCCTGCTACTTGTTCTTACCAATCTTGCAAATTACAAGGAGCCAACACAATCCATGTGCCTGAGCTTCTCTATTGTTTCCATTATTTTCTTTCATGTCATTTAGATGGCTTTTCTTCTAAGCATTTAGCTAGTTTGCTGGTATTTTTATTGATGTTTTAGTTTCTTCTCGTTGTATTTTTCTATAGAACTAATCTGCTTATCTGCGCTGTATACTAGCTGATAAACTTGATAAAGCTATGAGGTAGTCTTCCCCTCTCATATATGTCAATAAAGTTCGAGTAGGGTAGACTTTCCCATAGGCCAAAAATTGCTTTCTGTTTGAGTTTAGGGTAGACTTGCAGTACTAGTTTCAGTCTTTATTCCATTGCTTTTATCATGCATTTCATATGTATTTCATGCATAAATTAGCAGGGTTAATCATAGGATGTATTGTTAAAGCCCCAGAGCAGCTCGAGTGGCACCTCCCTGCCTCATTTTCCATCTCTTTGTTACGCTTCCAAACACCTCTGTTACGCTCCATTTCCCTCCTTCTTTCCTCTTCCTATCAGCTGCCACACCCTTTTTATTGATAGAAACCATTAAATTTTTTCATGTGTTCTTTTACCTTGGAATTTCCAGATTATCACATCTCGGCCATTGCAAAACCCCTTCCCTTTCCTTTGTCATTCTTCAACATTTCAGTGACTTTCCATTTTCACCTCACCTTTACCTTTTTAACGAAAATATTCAAAAAACATTGGAACTCGATCCCTTTTCTTCTAAAAGAATTACCGTAATTCCCTTTCGTAATCGCAAATCACATGTGATCTTTGTTAACACTCTCTCATTCCAAGCCCGAATGCGAGATCCATTTCCACTTCCCTTCGCTGCTCTTTTATTAAAAACAATCAAAAACATTAGAAACCGCTTTTTTTCCCTTTGGACCTACCATAGCTCCTCATCGCAAATTTCATAATTGTCCTGTTTCCTTTAAGACTTACCACTTCCAAACGCCGATTGCGATATTTAGATCATGCTCCGCCATCGGTCCCACCACCATGTCACCCATCGCAATCTCACTTCACACCTTTCCCTTGTTTCTTTAAGACTTATCACTTTCAAATGTCGATTGTGAGATTGCGATCGCGCTCCACCGCTGGTCCCACCACCATTTCACCAATCACAACTGCACTTCGCACATTTTCCTTGTTTCTTTAAGACTTACCACTCCAAACGCCGATTTCGAACTTCGTCGCATCGCAAATCACCTTTCGTAGTTTTTTGTTTTGTTCCTGTTAGCCTTTACCACTCCAACCTTGCGACATTGTGATTGCGATATCGCAGATCACATATCGTACTACTATCCGCCAATCATAACTCTTCCATCAAATATTTCAATCATTCCTCTCCAAATCATATTGGCACCATATCATAAGGTTTTATAAGGATTAAACCCCCGCTTTCTACTCCTAAGCCCTGTTTCATGTGTTAAGCCCTCCATTAGCCTCTTTAGCCCTTTTCTTTCCTCCAAGCTACAAAATCTACATTTTTTCAATTAGGATTAAGACATGGATAGCTTAGTTGCATGGGTATAAGCATGGTAGATAGACCATAGGATAAATAGAGTGCATTTAGCCGTTTTGCCAATTTAAGTGTGGTTTAGAATTAGTTTCTTTTCTACCATTCATTTTCAGCAAGTCAAATTAGATTATTTTCTGTCATTTCTTTTCTAAAAATTAAATTAGTTTCATTCTTGTCATTTCTTTTCAGAAATTTAGTTTAGTTTCCTTTCTATCATTTCCTTCTGCAATTTACTTTCCAGTTCTTATCATATTTTAAAAAATAGCACCCTTTCGTAAGGCAAGAGAGGATGACATGAAAAGATTGCATCTGTTGTGTATATAGCACTGTCACCTCCAAGTTTGTATGAACCCATGGTTGATAAAGTAAATTAGGAAAGCCCCTGGGAGTTGCAACAATCTTGGTGCAATACCAAGGCTCATCACTTTTTGGCCTCGTTGACGAGGAGGTGTCTAGTAGATACTTTTATTTTATTTTTAACATTATTTTCTTCTTTACTTTCTTTTCATGTCATTTCAAAAATATTAAAAAAAATACAAAAAGATATGATTTTCGTGCCTCATAGGAGTAGGGATACTCCAAAAAAAAAAAAAACTTCTCCAATACCAACCCTCCCACTTGACCACGTGGTGTAGTAAGAACCACATCACCATACACTTTTGAAGGTAGAAGAGATGGATGGATATTATGACAATGAAGAAGATCTTATTGGGTTTCCCATTCAAGATATGGACATCAGTGTACATATGAAGAGCATCCCTCCATCTTTCCTTCCCAACTTCCATGGTATGAGGACAGAGGACCCGGGAACATTTCTCTTTGAATTTGAGATACTTTGTAGATCTTATGGCTACTTATCACACACTCAAAAACTGATATTTTTTCCTACAACATTGATGGATATATCTCTTAAATGGTTCATGAGTCTAGGTACTAATTCAATAATATCATGGGATGATATTCAAAAGATATTTCTAGAAAAATATAAAGATCGTGATCTTAGAGAAAAAAAATTTAGAATGAACCAAGAAGAAGATGGGAGCCTTGAGGATCTAGTTCATGTATAATGTTAAGAGGGAAAAATTGCATCATCTAGGATTTGAAACACTAAAAATTCTCTTACTAAGAACAATTAGGGATGAGTGGATTGATCTCCTTAATATCATGAGTAGAGGAGATGTATATGAACTGTCATTTGAAGAAATTTGTGAGTCATGCAAGTGCATATCAATAGGAAGGGAGAGAGTAAGTACATCAACATCAACATTGGTAAGGCAAGATGAACTTGGAAATATGCTTGATAACTTTAAAACAAAAATTCTTAGCAATCTAAGTGAACAAGTAGAAATGTTAAGAATGCACAATGAGAAAAAAGAAGATGCTGATAGTTTTGTTATCCATGCAGAATAATATGCTACTAAATGTTGTCTATCATTCCCCAGTTTTAAAGAAGTTTACAAAGAAGACAACGGAGCAAGGAAATCACCAAAGAAGTTATATTATGTAGCTCCAAGGATACCCTGGAAGCCTAGTCAACTTGATATGATGCAAGGACCCACTTCACAATTTCAAGCTTATCCACATTTATCTCAAACTAATTCGGACACAGTCCCTCCTTGGAAACCTTGGCCATCTCAACCTCCAACCCAATCTCGACCACTTGGTTGGCAAGGTCCTTATTGGGAAAATCCACAATATCCTCAATGTTTCCCTCCATATCCTCCATAAGCAACTCCATGCTATCCCTATTGTTGTACATGTTAGCCCCTTCATCTAAATTTTTGGCCGTTAGCCCCTCCATTCCAGTTTTTGGGCTTGCAGATCCTTTTAAATCTGTTTCGAACCCCTTTCGTGGCTTAAAATCTTCCCATCCTACCTCCCGTTATCATTTCTTCCCAAGAAATACAATGAACAAAAGGCTAAAATCTGTGCCTAAAATTATATTGGGCCTAGCCCCTTTGGTTTTAACCCCGAAACCTATTCCTTAAATACATCCTGGCCCCGAGACCAAACGCCAACTCCTAAGGCGCTTGCTGTATACGGCTATCAGGCGCACTCTTAGCCATCGAATCAAGCCACAGATCAACGACCCGCAGCTTGCCCCTATCTGGTGGTCCCTGCCGCGCCTTACACCTAAAAACAGGCTTGTTTTCATCGCACAACTTTTCAGCAGTAGGCGGTATTCTTAAAATCCCAGTGATTCCATTGAGCGCCCGCCACGCGTCCCGGTGTACGACGGCAATACCACCCTCCATCACGCATTATCTCTCGATCAAAGTCATGCAGCGATATTAACTCTGGCCGTTCGATCTGAAGAGCTCAATCCAATGGTGATTATTCTCCAAAGTTGTGTAGCCTTTAACTCACATCTATTTCACTCGTGGCCTACCATATCACCACCGCCCGACATGATATCAACCGTCGACCCAGTTTTTGATCGTATGGCCCAGGATTGTTCGCGCACCCCTGTCGGTTGACCGAGTCCACCTCCACATCACCCTTTTCGTATAGTCTCTCGTACACCCATGTGTCATTCCGCGTCCATCTCCACCATGCCCATACATCGGGTATGTGTCCATGTTGTGCATCTCCACTTCGCTCATTCATCGTCGTCCCACTGCATTGTTCATCACCCTGCATCTTTTCGTCATTTCTCCCAGCTTATACCACCATCCTGCGATCACGATAGCATTCACCACTATTGTGCCAGATTTTATTTAACATGTTGTGGGTTTTGCAGGTTTACAATGGTGAAGAATTGTCATAATTCTACCGCCTCCATTACAAAAGCCAAGAACGCGTGACAGGACCTTGTTTCAAGAGCAAGATTTGCGAAGAAAGATCCAGGAGCCGCTATGACATGACCAATATTAAATGAAGCAAGGGGTAAAATCTGTCAAATTCTCCAGAGAAATTCCAGATGTAGATGTTACAGATGGAGATATTAATTACCATGGCAAACAACGTCAATGAAAGATTCAAGAAATGCAGTGCCTGGCGTTGAAAGATTTAAATTTCAATTTGGCCTTTAGAAGACAGGAAGTACCAGTACATAAAAATCATATCCTCCAGGTTTTACTTCAACAGATTTTTCTCTCAAAAGAGTACAGAAGGTTATATATTTTATTCTTCATATCTTACCCCTGAAGAGATTTGCACCTGCTGCATTTATGTTATGGAGCAGCCACAAAGTACTTATAGCGTTCTTGCGTCGTCAAAAACTTTGGGCGGGCATTTTCTCACCATTTTGTTTCAATGAAATAGTTAATTGCTTCACCTACCTCTTTTATTAGTTTCTCTCCTCCTTCCTCTATAAAAAGAAAGAAGAAAAACATTGTAAGGGTTCCAGACTTTTATCAGAAAATTGTGCTGTGAAAGGCATTTTTGTATACATTTTGTAAAGCTTTTGTATCGAGGCTCAGAGCCTATAGGGTCTCAATGAGGAGGAGCTCTATCTGTAATGAGGATTCTGGTCTTTGGTATTTCACAGTATGTAAACTTCTCTTATGTTTTTAATACAATATCTCTTTCCATTCCATTTGTCTTCTTGTATCATGTTTTGGAATGCGAGTGGCTCACTGGTTTGGTAAGGATTCATCCTAGTTGATGCCCATACTTAAAATCAGTCAAGCGCTTTAAATAGGCTCATGCATGATATACTGTTTCATATTCACTTCATTCATCTTTCTGCTATATTAGTTTCTTTGGGAGGGTGCTTTTAAAACGCCATTGTCATGTATGGATTCTTAGAACGATAAGCCCATATGTGGTTATGTTGTGTATCTGGGTATCAGACCAAAGTTAACTAATATCCTCTTGTGTTTCTTTCCTCCATGCACTTTCTGATATTGGATCTTTGTGACCTATTATTTGAATTGGCCCTCTATGTAGTAAATTGTCTCTTAACTGTCTGACGATTTTATATTGGAGCTTTGCATTGTGCCTCTACAACATTACTTTCCATGTGACAGTTTCTGTGATTGCTAGTCCCATTCTAAATCAATTTCCTTGTTTAACAAGAGATAGTAGGAGAGCCTTTGGATTGACAACCCAACTTTATTATATGCCTCCTGCTATGCTAAGATGTCCTAGACACTGGTCTATGGCAACTTTAGACTGTCTCTAGGGTAGACAACAAATGTCGACACCCTCTTTCTGGCGCCGTTGTCGGGGATGAATTTGAGAATATCAGTTTCCCTGGGCCTCGACAAATTTTATTCACTCTCTAATCAGGTGAGCACAGAGAGTTGAAGAGTTGCATATCTCTCACCTTGGCGACTCCACTGTTATTCATTTGATAAATCTATTGGTAGTCCTGGCTCCTCGAAAGCCACATTTAAGGTCAGATACGTCCAAATCGAAGATACCCTCTGTGTCTGACCTAGAGAAGATTATACATAGAAGAAGTTGGAAAGAGAGGAAATCAGCCCGTGCTGAAATCCCTGAGTTTTTTGAAGAAGATTGTCCATCTTCCTCTTCTCAAGAAATTCCAATAGGAAATCCCGACTCCAGTGAGGAAAATCCTGAATACTACTCAGATAGCCCACCCAGGGAAGTGATAGAACCAAAGAGAACTCTTGTCCAACCCCTGAGGCTGAAGAAGTTAAAGAAGTTACAGAAGTAGCCCCTGTTAACCGTGAATTGTTCCCATCTACGCCTCAGGCTGCTGTACAGTATACCCCCATTGTTATTCATACTCCACTTCCTCCTACTCCTCTTCCTTCATTTGTACACCAGATTTTTGCACAACCCCCACCTCCTCCAATGACTAATGTTCCAGCCTTTTTATTGAATAAATATGCTCCCCTGGCATTACCTCAAGTGCTGAATGATATGCCCTAGGATTATTTAAAAATATTTCCCAGATTCACTGGAGAAAATGAGATTGATGCTCAGAAGCATCTTGAGACTTTATTCTCTTTTGCAGAGAACTTCAATGTTGAAAATCTAGACGTAGTCTTAAGACTATTTGTGCAATATTTGGATGGTGAAGCCAGAAAATGGTTCAAGACATTGGGAAACCGTTCCATAACTACTTGGGATAATATGGAAAATAATTTTCTCAGAAAATGGGGAGAAAAGAAAGATCATGGACAGTGTCTAACTGAGTTTAATACTCTTAAGAAGAAACATAATGAAGGGGTGTCAGAATTTATCAAAAGGTTTAATAAGTTATATCTAAATCTCCCTGCAGATATGAAGCCTCATCAGAATGCTGCCAAATTTGTTTTCATAGTAGCCTTCGACTCAGATTTCGGTTTCTCCCTTAGGGAAAGGAAGCCTGCCACCCTAGATGATGCTCAGTCAGATGCACTTGAATTGGAAGCGAAATTTGCTTCCACTGGAAATCTAAAAGGAAAGGCTGAACAGGATACCAGAAGAAGAGGGAAAGAGGAAGTATCTACTTCTAATCAGGACAAGGATTCAGATAAAATGGAGGAAATAAGCAAGATGATAAAAAATATGGTCAATCTAGAACTGGAGGCCAAGAATACATCCCCCAAGAATTTTTATAATGCTCCAAACAGAGGTTACAATCCTCAGTATAGAAAGCCACCTCTGTAAATATTGCCAAGGGAAGAAAAGGAGCAACAAGATCAGGTACCACACCCATTGTACCTGGAAGGCCCAGTAGATGACTCCACTGAAGATGTTGCTTATGATCTAGAAGATTTAAATCTTGCTTTTTCAAATAATGAGGAAATAGAATGCCCATTACAAGAAGGAGAAGAAGAGATCAGAGACACAGAAGATGCAGAAATTGATCACTACTGCAAACAGTTTAATGATTTCATGCAAGCACATTTCAATAGGAGATATGATCTCATATCCTCCAGAAAGAGAACTTGGACTCGAGATCAAGAAGAAGAGCCTCCCCAGAAGGAAAAACCAGCTCAAAAGGAGTCAACAACGAAGAAAGTCACAGATAAAGGTAAGAGTCCTCTGAACAAACCTTTGTAGTCTAATGATCAAGTTCCTTCTTCTTCAAAAATAGTCATCCCTCCCAATGTCGAGTATGTATCAAAAGAAGTTAAACCTTCAGCTTAAAATAAAGAGTCAAAAGAAGTTATAATAGAAAAGCCCTCTCCTGCTTTTAATTTGCAAAAAGAACTTGAGAAAGTCAAAATCCCAGTCCCTTTTGACTGAACTGTTAAAACAACTTGTATACCAATCTCAAGTTACTTCTTTATTACTCCCTCCTGAAGCACCAATAATTCCAGACAGTCTAAATCTTCAAGAAGAAAGACCCATGGTAGTATTTGGCCCACATGTCGAGGAGATAAACCCCTCTACTCCTCCTTTCTATGTGTCTCTAGTTATTCATGACCTGCTGTTACACAATTGTATGTTAGATTCTGGGGCTTCCCACAATCTGATGCCTTTGTCAGTCATGGAGCAACTAGGTCTACAAATCACACGTCCATATAAAGACCTATATTCATTTGATTCCAAAAGAGTTAAATGCTTGGGGATGATTAAAGATTTAGTGGTCAATCTGGCCCAAGTTCCAACAAAAAGTGTAGTAATGGACATTGTGGTGGCTGATATCCCAGCCCGCTTTGGCATGCTGCTATCAAGGTCCTGGGGTACAAAAATAGGTGGGTCACTTAAAATGGACTTAACATATGCCACTATCCCTATTTTTTGTGGCCAGGAGAGGAGGTTGTATAGAGAAACCAGATTTGTTAAGATGGTGACCAAGGTTGACAACTCAGAAAATGCACCAGTCTATAGCAAGGAGGGAGATTTTTCATGTTTGATGTTAGAAGAAGACCAAAACTATGCTCATGAACCTTCCTTCCGTCGAATCAAAACTGAGCAGCCTTTAGAAAACAATGAGGCAGGAGTATGGACTTTGCATTTTGATGGAGCGAATTCAAGAGAAGGAAATGGGGCTGGAGTATTATTAATTTCTCCTACAGGAAAATGGGTGCCATTGTCTTTTAAATTGGAATACGAAGCTACTAATAATGTAGCTGAATATGAGGCACTGCTGTTAGGATTGCAGACAGCCAGGAGCATGGGCATACAATGTTTGAAAGTTCTGGGAGATTCTGAGCTGGTAGTCAGACAGGTCAGGAATCAGTGTCAAACCAAACACCCTCGGTTGAGGGCATACAAGAATGAAGTGTGGGACACGGTGGAGAATTTCTTCTCAGCATTCAATATCCAGTACATGCTCCGGGAGCAGAATAGAATGGCAGATTCTCTTGCTGTGGCTGCTAGTACATTTCGTCCTCCTCAGAACCCCCTCTTGAGATATGAAGTGGAGGTACGTTACAGACCATCAATCCCAGATAATATTAAGCACTAGCAGGTATTTGAAGACGATGAATAGATGAAGAAATTCCTGGAGACAGTGGGAGAATTCTCCAATATGGAGATTGATGATTGTGAAGAGGATGAGGCTGGAGATACTTCAGAAAATAAATGGGAAGAGAAAATGGCAGGAAGTAAAGTGCTGCAGTTGAAAGGGAATGCCATACCTAGAGGGCTGGTGCCTCTAGAAAGGTTATTTGATAAAAATGATGTTCCATTGCAACATAATAAAGTAGTAGAAGAAAATCAAATGGAAGATCTGAATCTGGGTACCAATGTTGAGCCCAAAATTGTAAAGCTATCTAAGAAGGTCCCAGAGGAATACAAGGAAAAATACTTGAAATTATTTCAGGCATACAAGGATGTATTTGCATGGTCCTATTAGGACCTAAAAACATTTGATATTAGCATAATGCAGCATAAAATTCCTCTGAGGGAAGATGCAAAACCTTATAAGCAGAAGCTTAGACAGATAAATCCTCTGCTGCTTCCCTCCATTGAAAAAGAAATCAAGAAGTTGCTGAAGGCCAAAATAATTGTGCCATTAAGGTACTCAGAATGGGTGGCAAATCTTGTCCCTGTTCGAAAGAAAAATGGAGAAATAAGGTTATGTGTGGATTTCAGGAATTTAAACAGAGCATCTTTAAAAGATAATTATCCACTGCCTAAGATGGACCACATCCTGCAGAAAGTGGTGGGAGCCTCTAGAATGTCAATGATGGATGGTTTTTCGGGCTATAATTAGGTAGCTATGTTTCCAGAAGATCAAAAGAACACCGCTTTCACCACACCATGGGGAAAATTTATGTACGCCAGGATGCCCTTTGGGTTAATCAGTGCAGGAGCTACCTTTCAGAGGGCTATGGATATCGCTTTTGTTGGTGAGCAAGATAAATTTATGGTAGTGTACCTTGATGATATCACAGTGTTTTCAAAAGATGATGCTGAACACATTGAAAATTTATGAAGAACTTTTGAAAAATGCAGAAGGTATGGCCTTTCTCTTAACCCACAAAAGTCTTTATTTGCATTAGAGGAAGGCAAACTTTTGGGGCATATTGTAACTAAGGATTGGGTAAGGATAGATCCCAAAAGAGTAGAAGTTATAAATAGCATCCCTTTCCCCAGGAATAAAAAGGAAGTGCAAGTATTTTTGGGGCGTATCAATTTTCTGAGAAGATTTATCCCTAACTATGCTGAGATAGTTAGGCACATAACTGATATGCTGAAAAAGAACAATGAAGTAAAATGGTCTCAGGAATCTAGAGAGGCATTCTCCAGAATAAAGTAAGCATTTGCTAAAGCTCCTGTACTGGCTGGGCCTGATTATACAAAACCAATTATGATCTTCTCATTTGCATCACCACATACAGTGGCTGGAGTTTTGTTGCAGAAAAACGAAGATGGATATGAGCAGCCTATTGCCTTTTTCAGCCAGGCGCTTCATGATGCTGAATTGAAATATAACATATTGGAGAAACAGGCATATGCAAAGTCCCTCAAAGCCTTCAGAATGTATGCTTTGCAGTCTCACATTACTGCATATGTCCCCACTGTAGTTGTTAAAGACATTCTCATTCACGGAGACAGTGAAGGGAAAAGAGGAAGATGGATTGCAAGGATATAGGAATATGATTTGGACATAAAGCCTACTAAGCTGATTAAAGGACAGGGGCTAGCCAAGATTTTGTCTGAATCAAATTACCAAGCTTTAGGCATAAATTTGTCCATGGTAGCAAATGAAGGGCCTGAAAAAGAAAAAGAACAGCAAGGACTGGAGGTAACCACTCAAAAAGAACATATAAAATATCTTACTAGTCCTTGGTACAAAGAAATAGTTGAATATCTTTTAACACTCAGCTGTCCACTCAGCTGTGATAAAGCAAAATACAGGACTTTGAGATTGAGATCACAAAAGTACACAGTTGCTAATGGCCAATTATATTGGAGAGATCCTTCAGGAATTCTACTCCTGTGCCTCACAAAGGATGAAGTGGAGAGTATAATGATGGAATTTCATGAGAGAATTTGTGGAGGCCATTACAACTGGAGGGCCACAGCTCATAAAATACTGAAGGCTGGTTTCTACTGGCAAAAATTATTTGGAGATGTTTTTGCTTGGGTTAGAGCGTGTGATAAATGTCAGAAATTTGCTGAGAGGCAGAAGTTGGCAGCTCTGCCCTTGATTCCAGTTCATGTGAACGAGCCATTTCAACAATGGGGAATAGATTTTATTGGAGAGATACATCCCCCATAAAGTGGACAACATAAATGGATATTAACAGCCACAGATTACTTTACAAAATGGGTGGAAGCCATACCTACAAGGAATGCTACTGACACTATCATCATCAAGTTCATGGAGGAAAACATCATTTCCAGGTTTGGCTGTCCGGCTAAAATAGTGACTGATAATGAACAGGCCTTCAAATCTGCAAAATTTGTGAATTTCTGTCAATAGTATAATATTGCACTTAAACACTCCACAGCTTACTACCCACAAGGGAACAGTTTGGAAAAATCTTCCAACAAAACCTTAGTGAGGGCCTTGAAGAAGAATATAAATGAGAATCAGAAGAATTGGGATTCCAAATTGAAATTTTCTCTATGGGCAAATAGAATAACCAGCAAGCGAGCAACTGGGAAATCCCCTTATGAGCTGGTGTATGGATGAGCAACAGTGTTTCCTGTGTAGCTGGATTTACCAATAGCACGTTTCATGAAAAACAGTCAGGAAGAACCAGATGATATGGTCAGAAGAATCAATCAATTGGTGGAATTAGAGGAAACACGAGACCAGGTGAACCAGAGGCTAGCTGAATATCAGGAAAAAATGAAAAACATATTTGATAAGCATGCAAAAGATAGGAAGTGGCAGGTTGGCGATCTGGTTCTCAGATGGGATGTTCGGAGGGTTGAAAAAGGAAAGCACGAAAAATTCGACCCCCTCTGGTTTGGTCCATTTAAAATTGTGGAACAGGGAGGTAATAACACATTCATATTGGAAAATTTACAGGGTGACGTGCTGGATGCCCCTGTAAACGGACAATTTCTGAAACCCTATTTCCAATTCTAATTCAGGTCCTGGTGGCCTGACTGTATCATATTGTATATTAATTTTTGTTCCATTGTTGTTTGAATGATGCGGGTGTTATAATGAATCATGAAGAGAAAGGGTTTTGAAGGGCAGAGTCTGCACAAAAGATGAACAGGCGGTCTGCAGGTTCTCGACGTGTCCAAGTATGAACGCGTCGTCCCCAGATGGAGCCGATGTTGTACATGTTAGCCCCTTCATCTAAATTTTTGGCCGTTAGCCCCTCCATTCTAGTTTTTGGGCTTGCAGTTCCTTTTAAATCCGTTTCGAACCCATTTCGTGGCTTAAAATCTTCCCATCCTACCTCCCATTATCATTTCTGCCCATGAAATACATTGAAAAAAAGGCTAAAATCTGTGCCTAAAATTATATCGGGCCTAGCCCCTTTGGTTTTAACCCCGGCACCTATTCCTTCCATACATCCTGGCCCCGATACCAAACGCCAACTCCTAAGGCGCTTGCTGTATACAGCTATCGGGCGCGCTCTCAGTCGTCAAATCAAGCCACAGAACAATGGCCCGCAGCTTGCCCCTATCTGGTGGTCCCCGCCGCGCCTTACACCTAAAAACGGGCTTGTTTTCATCGCACAGCTTTTCAGCAGCAAGCGGTATTCTTAAAATCCCAGCAATTCCATTGAGCGCCAGCCACGCGTCCCGGTGTACGACGGTAATACCACCCTCCATCGCGCATTATCTCTCGATCAAAGTCGTGCAACGATATTAACTCTGGCCGTCCGATCCGAAGAGCTCAATCCAACAGCGATTATTCTCCAAAGTTGTGCAACCTTTAACTCACGTCTATTTCACCCATGGCCCACCATCTCACCACCGCCCGACATGATATCAACCGTCAATCCGGTTTTTGATCGTATGGCCCAGGATTGTTCGCGCACCCCCGTCGGTTGACTGAGTCCACCTCCACGTCACCCCTTTTGTATAGTCTCCCATACGCCCACGTGTCATTCTGTGTCCATCTCCACCATGCCCATACATCGGGTATGTGTCCATGTTGTGCGTCTCCACCTCGCTCATTCATCGTCGCCCCACTGCATTGTTCATCACCCTGCATCTTTCAATCATTTCTCCCAGCTTATACCACCATCCTGCGATCACGATAGCATTCACCACTATTGTGCCAGATTTTATTTAACATGTTGTGGGTTTTTCAGGTTTACAACGGTGAAGAACTATCATAATTCTACCGCCTCCATTACAGAAGCCAAGAACGCATGACAGGACCTTGTTTCAAGAGCAAGATTTGCGAAGAAATATCTAGGAGCCGCTATGACATGACCAATATTAAATGAAGCAAGGGGTAAAATCTGTCGAATTCTCCAGAGAAATTCCAGATGCAGATGTTATAGATGGAGATATTAATTACCATGGCAAACAACGTCAATGAAAGATTCAAGAAATGCAGTGCCTGGTGTTGAAAGATCTAAATTTCAATTTGGCCTTCAGAAGACAGGAAGTACCAGTACATAAAAATCATATCCTCCAGGTTTTACTTCAACAGATTTTTCTCTCAGAAGAGTACAAAAGGTTATATTTTATTCTTCATATCTTACATCTGAAGAGATTTGCACCTACTGCATTTATGTTATGGAGAAGCCACAGAGTACTTACAGCATTCTTGCACTGTCAAACACTTTGGGTGGGCATTTTCTCACCATTTTGTTTCAATGAAATAGTTATTTTATTCACCTACCTCTTTTATTAGTTTCTCTCCTCCTTCCTCTATAAAAAGAAAGAAGAAAAACATTGTAAGGGTTCCAGACTTTTATCAGAAAATTGTGCTGTGAAAGGCATTTTTTTATACATTTTGTAAAGCTTTTGTATCGAGGCTCAGAGCCCGTAGGGTCTCAGTGAGGAGGATTTCTATCTGTAATGAGGATTCTGGTCTTTGGTATTTCATAGTATGTAAACTTCTCTTATGTGTTTAATACAATATCTCTTTCCATTCCATTTGTCTTCTTGTATCATGTTTTGGAATGCGAGTGGCTCACTGGTTCGGTAAGGATTCATCCTAGTTGATGCCCATACTTAAAATTAGTCAAGTGCTTTAAATAGGCTCATGCATGATATACTGTTTCATATTCACTTCATTCATCTTTCTGCTATATTAGTTTCTTTGGGAGGGTGCTTTTAAAATGCCATTGTCATGTATGGATTCTTAGAACGATAAACCCATATGTGGTTATGTTGTGTATCTGGGTATCAGACCAAAGTTAACTAATATCCTCCTGTGTTTATTTCCTCCATGCACTTTCTGATACTGGATCTCTGTGACCTATTATTTGAACCGGCCCTCTATGCAGTAAATTGTCTCTTAACTATCTAACGCTTTTATATTGGAGCTTTTCATTGTGCCTCTGCAACATTACTTTCCATGTGACAGTTTCTGTGATTGCTGGTCCCATTCTAAATCAATTTCATTGTTTAACAAGAGATAGTAGGAGAGCCTTTGGATTGACAACCCAGCTTTATTATATGCCTCCTGCTATGCTAAGATGTCCTAGGCACTGGTCTATGGAAACTCTAGACTGTCTCTAGGGTAGAAAAAAACTGTCGACAACACCTATCATCCACCTCCACCACAACCACAACCTCAACCACATCCATCTCATATATCCACCCCCACTCAACTACCATTTCCAAACCCACACCATGAAGTATCTCAGCCCACTTACAAACCTACCAAACATATCCTCTTGATCTAAATGGTATGCATCTTAGTTCAAGAAAGGTATTGCAAAGAAGAGCTTTTCTTAATTTCATTGAAGGGAAACATCAAGAAGAAGAAGATCCAAATGAGGAGATCAAAAGATCAAGGGCTGCACTTGACGAAGAGCAGGAATGAGAATCAGATGTTGAGAAAGTTCCCTCATGTTTACCAACATTTTTCTCCATGTGTTCAAGAGAAAAATCAACAAAAAGAGGAAGATTTGACTGCCATAATAGAAGAGTACATCCAAGGTGATCCAACTCAGCAAGTGAACTAGGGGCATCACAAATATATTGGCATATGGTTCCAAACAGTTATTAAGTTGCAGCAACACACTCTTCTCTAACAGTACTTGATACAATCCCAGTAAAGGCAATTCATCTCTTATATTCAGGTACATGTCAGAGCATGTATTCCAAGTGTGCACCTGATTTTATCTGTCATCTTGATGTGTACATGGCTCCATTGGAAGTATTCCTATACTTGAAAAAGGTTTTTTTTTTCAAGTAGAGTAGGAAATTGAAAAAGAAAAAAAGGAAAAAAAGGGAAAGAATAAAAGCCCAGGTGAAAACCTCTTTTGAGGTGTTTGAGATTGGCTCACTGATTGAAAACCTCCATGATTCAGTCACTGGGTTGAAAAAAAAAGAGAAAAAAAAATATCCTAGGTGAAAAACTCCTTTGAGGCGCCTAGGCATACCTACTAGTGGAAAACCTCATTGAGGCAACTAGTATGCCTTAAATAAATAAATAAATTAATTAATTAAAAAAAAATTGCATTTCTCCATGTATCTCTCTCTAATGAATGCAGGTGCTCTCCAACCTTTGTAAGAATAAAAACAACAAGTTGGCACAAAAAAGAAAATTTGGTCAACACCCTGGTCAAAGGCAGTCAAAAATGGAATTCCTCCTCCTGTGCTTAGAAGCTCCAAAAGGACCTCAAGCGGATTATCACATGCAGCTTTAGAGCAGCTTCAGAACCACTGAAGAGAACTTCAAAAGGCATATCGACAACTTCAATATCACCTGCAAAAAAAAAAAATCAATGGTAAGGATTAGGTAGCAATGATCTAACCCTTTCTTTGAATCTGTTTTAGCCTAAGAAAACATTAAAAAGTGTGAGAAGGAAAGTTTTTTATATAGCCAAAATCAGTAACAGAGTAACCTCAGCCTTATCTAGCAACTAGCCTCATTTTTTCTACCAAGAAGAGGAACAAGAAAAAATGATGCAAGGGCATTAGGCTCAAGAAGGTACTTTGTATGTAAATAGACATAGTGGGGTCTGGTGTTTTGCTTTCCTATGTAATCATTCATAATTGAGTGATTTTTATTTAAATGTGGAGAAGGAATTGTAAATGTTCTCAAATCATTGGAGAACATGAGAGAGTTAGTTAGCTA
Source organism: Pinus albicaulis (assembly GCA_034641835.2). Classification (NCBI taxonomy): domain Eukaryota; kingdom Viridiplantae; phylum Streptophyta; class Pinopsida; order Pinales; family Pinaceae; genus Pinus; species Pinus albicaulis. The sequence continues at coordinate 1,347,813,775 of CM076579.1, forward strand.
GGAATATGAAGAGATAGTCAGTTTCAACACTTATAGGAATTAGGCTAAATCTAGGACTTTGAGGAATTTAAAAATTTTAGTCGAACTGTCAAGAAGCTGAATCGATTCATTAGTGGGTTTTTGTATAAATAAAAGCCTCAAGGGCCTTAGAAAAAATAAAATCAGAGCTGAAGAGCTGGAGAGACAGAGTAGGCTGCAGAAGGGCCATTTGATTCAAAGATCTGGCCAAATTAGAAGTTGTAAGTAAATTCATATGAATATATGAATGGAATTTTTTTAGTACTACATGAGCATTAATTGATGTAATTTCTGTATGCTTGAGCTCCAAGTTTCTATAGGCAATGTATGATAATGTGTGATATATAATTTGCAATTCGGGGGTCAATGATGCTCTGTATAAAGTTGGAAGAATCGTTGTTAATACTGTCGACGTTGGGTTTGAACTGAACGCACGAATGGTTTGTACACTCCCTTGAGAAGGTGAAGGGAAGAAATTTCCCATGTAAATATCATTTTAATACAGAGGTTTAAGTTCTAAATTCGTGTATGTGCTTATTTGAATGAATTGGAGTTGTGTTTATTAGTGATATATGAATGAAGTCTATCATGCAATGGGAGAACCTTATGAGGATTTATGCGCGGACTGAACGCTGGAGAGAATTGACTATACATACTGTTGTAAGCAGTAGCGCTATGTATATTTGGGTTATAAATCATATTGGGGGTTACTATATTAAGGAAGGCTATATCACTGGATAATTTGTGATAGGACTGTTTAAAAAGAATTGAACCTTTAAATTCTGCATTATGACATTGCAGAACAATTCTGTATAAGTGAATGTAGATTTTCATTACGGTCAACTTTAAGGAGGAACCGAAAAGGAACCTCAGCTTGAAAAGGGACATTTATATTGTAAACTTGTTGTGTTTTATTGTGTAATTCCCTTCGGGTCGAACTTAGGTCGTGCTCGAATTCATGAAGCCGTGGTGAAGAGCAAGGTGAACCCAAGAAATAGTGTTGAAATATGCGTTGAATGAGTGCTGGAGGGTTTTAAACCCGAGTGGAGTAATGGAGAAAAATTCATGTTAAGGACCAGTGAACCGAATGACAGAACGTGAGGGCGAAATGCAATTAAAACAGAGTTGTGAAGAAGCGGAGCGATGAATGAAGGACATAGAGGAACTATGAAGAATGAAAGGAGTGGAACCACGAAGGATGAACAGTGTAAGCGGATTGAAGACCTAAACCGACAGTATCGCGCAAGGCCAAGAGTGGTAAGTGGATTGTTGAAAAAAAACGTGATTCCATTAGTTGATCGACACGTGGCTTAAGGTGGTATTGCAAAACCACTTACATCGCGCAATTTCTGAGATTTAACCCTCGTGCAACTTAATTGTGAGATTATCGTCAGATGGGCACATAATCGAGTTCTGGAGCACGAGCACGGAATGACCGTGGAATCATGATTGAAGTCGTGTAAACGTTAATACGAGGTATGTATTGAAATTGGTGGGCCCCGAAGGTTATTTTATATTGGCGCCGGCATTTTAGTTTAATTTCGTGAAGGTTTCACGTAATACTCGTCCATACACATTGATAGTAAATCGACCAAGGTCGGACTTTGAAATGAGATGTCCACATAGTTCAAAAGATAAGCCTCGGAGTTACTCATGAAGTTTGGGTAATTAAAAACAAAGCCGAAGGTTTGTATTATGGGATGTAATGCCCATTTCATATGGTGGGCCAGTATGGGTTTACGTATGAAGTTTGATTAGTGATTTGAAGCCATGAAGTAAGACTCGAAGTCCAAATCTTGAAGTTGCTTTCAAAGGTTAAGAAATTAAACAATTTCATAAGTGGGTTTAATATGGGGCTTAGCCAAAGGTCAATGAGTGAAATTAAATTGAATTAGTAAGTGTAAAAGCCAAGATTTAATTGAAGCATAAGTGAAATTCGAATAGTTATTCGATTTCAATGAAGTGGGTTTATAGTAAGGTTTTCATTTGAAAGTAAGAAGAGAAAAAGCTTTCGCATAGAAGAATTGAGATTTGGGTTTTGTTGGGTTTTATAACCAAAAGAGAAAACTTTGAATTAATATCTCAAATCTCAAATTTGAGATATTAAAGATTCCCGATATACTTTTGAAATTTCCAGATTGAAGAATATTGTAAATTTTCCCAGATTGGTTGAGATTTATTTGGGGCCTAAAATTTGGGATGCAATATTATATGCATGAGAGATAGATAATGTGATTTTGGAGGGTTACCCCGCCATCATTTTGGTATCAGATCTTGAATTGAAATAGCTCTTTGAAAATTTATTTTTGAAATGCATATGTACCGAAGCAGTGAAGAAAGATAGTTTTCAAATCTGTTTGACTGAAATTGAAGGGTTGAATAAGCATACAGTGAAGGTTGAAAATTCATATTTGCAGAATCTAAAGTTGAAGAAAGTGTTTTGAAGATGGCCCAGTTATGTTTTGAAAGATGTGAACACAGGTATGAAGTGATGACAAAGTAATCAGATTTAAATCTGACCGGACAGTGTGCAGTACAACAGAGCATTGGGAAAAATTGCAGAAGCAATTACAAGTGGATGTTGAACAAACCTTGAAGGTGAGGTATTTTTTATTTTGTTTGAATAATTTTTTTGCAGCATAGAGAGATGCAATGCAGGTGAGAGGGACAACAAGATCATTCATGGATCTTGGAAGGTGAGTTGATGAGCAGTGGTTAACTCGATTTTGAAGAATTGTTTCCCGAATTCAAATTGCAGAAAATTGAGGAGCATCTCAGCATGAAGATCACAACTTTGAGAGCAGTGATGAAAGAGTCTAGCAGAGGATACTAAAGTGAAAAGAGAGTGTGGCAGAACCTTGAGAATTCCCAACAGAGGTTGGATGAAAAGAGAATAGATGTGTTCTTGAAAAGTTGTAGAGTGAAGCCTAGAGAGCAGAAGAAAGTTCTTAGAAGGTTCCACAGAAGGGGACCAGTACTTGCCAAAAGCCGAATCCGAAGGAGAGGATTGGTGAGGTAAGTTGCAGTAAGAGAGATTGTTGTTGCAGAGGCTTAGTGCAGCTTGTGAGTGAAGAAATCATGGAGGAGGAAATGGCTACTGAAATCCATAGCAGAGATTGCAGAGGTTCTGAGAGAGGCCACAACCGAAGAGTGAAGGAAGATGCCAAAACAAATGGCATGAGGAAGAAATTCACTGATGAAGAGTACCGGAAAGAGGTAGCTGAGATCAGAGAATAGTTTTAAAAATTGAAGATGATGATAGAGATGATAAAGGAAAGCTAGAGAGTTGGTTGGCTCATGAAGAAGAGAGTGAAGTGGCAGAGGCTGCAGGTGAAGAGAGAGAAATTGATCAATGCTCAGTAAAAAGAGAAATTACTCAGAGTGGTTGAGCTTTTGGAAAAGGACTTGAAGACTGGAACTTCAAGGGAGACCAAGGGGTCAAATGACTTTACATCTGACAAATTTTGTATGTTTGCAGGAAGAACATGTGGAAAATAACAAACTGCTGATGTTGACACTAAGGAGGAAAATGGGACAACCATATATTTTGAAAACGTCCATACACAACTGGAGAAAAGTTTTGCTTTTCAATACATTGGAAGAAAAATAGATTTAAATTATGATGACGGCCAAAAGCTGGAAATTGAGAAATCAATTGGACAGCTTGAAGAAATTGAAGAGAGGACCATTGAAGAATTTCTGAAATGTATAAAAGACTTAGAACAACAGGAGGATTTGATGATCAAATCATCTATTGAGACCATGGGGTCTTATGGTTTTAAAACTGACAAGATTTGTGTGAATGCAGGTAATGAAGGAAATAGTTCACATGATGAAACTGTATTTAGTGAAGCTGAAAGTTGCCAAGTCACATGATAATTGTCCTTCGGATGAAGACCATATTGAATTATTGTAGCAGAAGGAATTCATAAATTCCTTGTTTTATGAAAGAAATTGTTTCAATGGAGACATGACAGTTTTGTCTGATGATGACCAATTTTTTATTACTGCTGACAATGACAAATTACTTTTATTAAATGGCCAAGTAAAAAGTGATGGACAAGCAGTTGAATTTATTGCAGAGGTGGAAGATCAGAATTCTATTCTAATGAAAGATGAAGAGGTAGTGACAACAGGAAACTTGACTTGTGACAATGAGGAAGATTGTGAAATTTTTTTCTCAGATGAGATGGCAGAAATGTGGCATGAGTTAAGTATTCTAGAGCAGAGGATAGAAACACAGAGGATAAATGTTCAGATTGTAAAGGCAGAATTGAATGAGAAGGAAAAGGTTCATTTTTATGAACTAGTGCAGAAAGACATCCTTGAAGAGGATGGTGCAAAAGAGAGGCTAGCTGATAGTCTCGAGAATGAATTGAAGGATTGGAATTAGCATACTGATGTGCTGATGATAGAACAACAACAGATTGAAGTGTTGTTGGAGGAAATGACAGAGCAACAATTTGTAGTGTTGTTGGAAGAGGAAGAGACACAAGGATTTTGTAACTTTGATGTTTGTTTTATGACTGCAGGTACTGATGGAAGGACTAAGAAATGTTTAGTCCAGGAGAGGAAAAGAGATGATGACAGTGACTGGCAATTTAAATACCAGTCCAACAAATTGCTGAAGTCAGAGAATGGAGAAATTGTCATGGGTGACAATCAGGACGAGTTTTTTTGTAGTAGAAGACAAGAGGGTATGGATGATTGGGTGGAAGTAGGAAGTGCTACGGTAGGAGATCAACAATTTAAATCAAGAGTAAGGACTGAGCAAGTAAAGGCTCAGCAAGTAAGTGGAATATTTCAGCAAGTGAAAGCAAGATTTCAGCAAGCAGAAACAGAAGCAGAAGTTCAGCAATCAAGAAGAAGCAGTATCCAGTAGTCAGAAGACATATTAGATGGGGAAATTGAATTTATGAGAAAGCTGATGGTGAAAGTGTCTCAGAAGAGGACAACAGAAAGAAAACAGAGAGACAACAACAAAAACAACAAGACAGCCACAGACTGTGAATGCATAGCAAGTGGAAGGATGCAACATAAGGTATGGAAGCCTGGAGGAGTGAAAAAGAAGAACATTGGAACAGATAATCAGTTACATAACAAAGTGTGGGATCTAGGAAGACAAGAACTAAAGACACATGTTCAGGAGATCATGAATCATTTTAACCTGGGGAGTCTGATGCAGGGGAATTAGGCTCAAGAAGGTACTTTGTATGTAAATAGACATAGTGGGGTCTAGTGTTTTGCTTTCCTATGTAATCATTCATAATTGAGTGATTTATAGTTAAATGTGGAGAAGGAATTGTAAATGTTCTCAAATCATTGGAGAACATGAGAGAGTTAGTTAGCTGGGAATATGAAGAGATAGTCAGTTTCACCACTTATAGGAATTAGGCTAAATCTAGGACTTTGAGGAATTTCAAAAGTTTAGTCGAACTGTCAAGAAGCTAAATCGATTCATTAGTGGGTTTTTGTATAAATAAAAGCCTCAAGGGCCTTAGAAAAAAAAATAAGCAGAGTTGAAGAGCTGGAGAGACAGAGTAGGCTACAGAAGGGCCATTTGATTCGAAGATATGGCCAAATTAGAAGTTGTAAGTAAATTCATATGAATATATGAATGGAATTGTTTCAGTACTACATGAGCATTAATTGATGTAATTTCTGTATGCTTGAGCTCTGAGTTTCTATAGGCAATGTATGAGAATGTGTGATATATACTCTGCAATTTGGGGGTTAATGATGCTCTATATAAAGTTGGAAGAATCGTTGTTAATACTGTCGACATTGGGTTTGAACTGAACACACGAATGGTTTGTACACTCCTTTGAGAAGGTGAAGGGAAGAAATATCCCATGTAAATATCGTTTTAATACAGAGGTTTAAGTTTTTAATTCATGTATGTGCGTATTTGAATGAATTGGAGTTGTGTTTATTAGTGATAGATGAATGAAGTCTATCGTGCAATGGGAGAACCTTATGAGGATTTATGCGCGGACTGAACGCTGGAGAGAATTGACTATACATACTGTTGTAAACAACAACGCTGTGTAGATTTGGGTTAGAAATCATATTGGGGGTTACTGTATTAAGGAAGGCTGTATCACTGGATAATTCGTGATAGGACTGTTTAAAAAGAATCGAACCTTTAAATTCTGCATTATGCCATTGTGGAACGATTCTGTATAAGTGATTGTGGATTTTCATTATGGTCATCTTTCAGGAGGAACCGAAATGGAACCTTAGCTTGAAAAGGGACAATTATATTGTAAACTTGTCGTGGTTTATTGTGTAATTCCCTTCGAGTCGAACTTAGGTCGTGCTCGAATTAATGTAGCCGTGGTGAAGAGCGAGGTGAACCCGAGAAATAGTGTTGAACTGTGCATTGAATGAGTGCTGAAGGGTTTTAAACCTGAGTGGAGCAATGGAGCAAAATTCATGTTAAGGACCAGTGAACCGAATGACGGAACGGGAGGGTGGAATGCAATTAAAACAGAGTTGTGAAGAAGCGGAGCGATGAACGAAGGACATAGCAGAACTATGAAGAATGAAAGGAGCAGAACCATGAAGGATGAACAGTGTAAGCGGATTGAAGACCGAAACCGGCAGTATCGCACGAGGCCAAGAGTGGTAAGTGGATTGTTGAAAAAAATGCGATTCCATTAGTTGATCGGCACGTGGCTTAAGGTGGTATTGTAAAACCACTTACATCGTGCAATTTCTAAGATTTAACCCTCGTGCAACTTAATTGCGCAATTGTCATCAGATGGGCACATAATCGAGTTCTGGAGCGCGAGCACGGAATGACTGTGGGATCATGATTGAAGTCGCGTAAACGTTAATATGAGGTATGTATTGAAATTGGTGGGGCTCGAAGGTTATTTATATTGGCACCGACATTTTAGTTTAATGTCATGAAGGTTTCACGTAATACTCATGGATACGCATTGATATTAAATCGACCAAGGTTGGACTTTGAAGTGAGATGTCCACATAGTTGAAAAGATAAGCCCCAGAGTTACTCATGAAGTCTAGGTAATTAAAAATAAAGCCAAAGGGTTGTAATATGGGATGTAATGCCAATTTCATTTGGTGGGCCATTATGGGTTTACGTATGAAGTTTGATTAGTGATTCGAAGCCATGAAGTAAGAGTCGAAGTCCAAATCTTGAAGTTGCTTTCAAAGGTTATGAAATTAAACAATTTCATAAGTGGGTTTAATATGGGTCTTAGCCAAAGGTCGAGGAGTGAAATTAAATTGAATTAGTAAGTGTAAAAGCCAAGATTTAATTGAAGCATAAGTGAAATTCGAATAGTTATTCGATTTCAATGAAGTGGGTTTATAGTAAGGTTTTCATTTGAAAGTAAGAAGAGAAAAGCTTCTGCATAGAAGAATTGAGATTTGGGTTTTGTTGGGTTTTATAACCAAAAGAGAAAGATTTGAATTAATATCTCAAATCTCAGATTTGAGATATTAAAGATTCCCGATATACTTTTGAAATTTCCAGATTGAAGAATATTGTAAATTTTCCCAGATTGGTTGAGATTTATTTGGGGCCTAAAATTTGGGATGCACTATTATATGCATGAGAAATAGATAATGTGATTTTGGAGGGGTACCCCGCCATCACAAAAGTACAAAGGACTTGAGAAAGTGGGTAGTAAGCAGTTCATTGTACTAGAAGGAAATGAGTACCAAGGAGTAACCAAGGGCGAACTCAGTTCAGAGAAAAAATAATTGAGAGTTTATTCTGCATGCAACTAAATAAAGAAAGAAAAAAAAAGAAATAATAAAATAAAGAAAGAACAGAAAAGAATAAAATAAAATAAAAGGTGGATCCACCACCTCTTGGCATGCAAAACAGATTTTCTTAAGGCATCTGAGGACCTCCATGAAGCAGCTACGAGAATAAATGCAAGAATAATAGAAAGAAGATTAGTAGGAGGAGTAGCGCATGGGCCAATAAATAGAAAATGAAATAATCCAGCATGCAAGAAGAACCATAAGGCAGGGAGGATGAATAGGTCGCTTAGAGGATGAGCAACAATTTCAGTAGGGGGGTGATGATGGGCCTCTAAAATAGACATAAATTAAGGCCCATATAACCTTTCTTAGAGTCATCTGCCTTCCTTATGCACATGAAAATATATATTAAGTCTCTCCTTCTGTACTTAATAATGTTTTCTTATGATTTAATATTTTCTTAGGAAGTTTTAAAGGTAATTTCATATGTGTGCCTAATATTGGTTATTTTTGTAGAATATTGTGAGAATATTGGGCAGATTATGTAGATTTTGAGAAGGAGATAATTTAGGGACTTGTTCGCTACCACTGGAAGATCAAGATTGAAGAATAAATGAGCACAATGTCAGGAAATTATGGAGGAATATTGGGGAAATTATAGGAGGATTTTCCACCCTCCTTAACTCTCAAAGGCAGCCAAAGGATCCTAAGGATTCTCTCAATCAATTCGAGTTCTAGAGGCAGCCAAGCAAGTCAAGACCAAGTCCACTCAAGCCATACTTCACTTGGAGTCAAGTGGTATCATTACCTATTTTTTAGGGAGCTCTTGGTAGCTGCATGTGAGGATAAATAAAGCTAATCAAGAACTAATTAGGGTCGATTTCCACTCCATTCTACTCGATTCAATTCCATTCAGAACTTTTTTTGTAAGTTATTAGGATTTTGTTGTTTAAGACCTTATGAATGTAATAAGACTGTATTTTTAATGCAATGAGTATTCAAATGACTTTCTATTGATCTAGTTCCAAAGAGATGGGCTTGTGGGTTAGGGCCCAACCCATGTGCCTCAACTTCTCTGTTTTTTCCATTCTTTTCTTTCATGTCATGTAGTTGGTTTTTCTTCTAAGCATTTAGCTAGTTTGCTGGTATTTTTATGATGTTTTAGTTGCTTCCCGTTGTCTTTTTCTGTAGATCTAATCTACTTATCTGCGCTATAGAATAGCTGATAAAATCGATAAAACTGTGAAGCAGTCGTCCCCTCTCATCTCTTTCAATACATTTCGAGCAGGGTAGACCTTCCCACAAGCAAAAAATTTCTTTCTGTTTGAGTTTAGGGTAGAGTTGCAGTACTAGTTTCAATCTTTCTTTCCATTGTTTTTATCACGCATTTCATATGTATTTCAAGCATAAATTAATAGAGTTGATCACAAGACGTATTGTTAAATCCCAAAGCATCTCGAGTGGCACCTCCCTGCCTCATTTTCCATCTCTGTGTTATGCTTCCAAACACCTTTGTTACGCTCCATTTCCATCCTTCTTTCCTCTTCCTATCAACTGCCGCAACCTTTTTATTCATAGAAACCATTAAAGTTTTGCATGTGCTCTTTTACTTTTGACTTTCTAGATTATCACATCTCCACCATCGCAGAACCCCTTCCCTTTCCTTTGTCATTCTTCAACATTTCAGCGATTTTCCCTTTTCACCTCACCTTTACCTTTTTAAGGAAAATATTCAAAAAACATTGGAACTCGATCCCCTTTCTTCTAAAATACTTACCACAATTCCTTATCGCAATCGCAAATCAGTTGTGATATTTGTTAATGCTCTCTCATTCCAAGCCTGAATGCGATATCCCTTTCCACTTCCCTTAGCTGCTCTTTTATTAAAAACAGTAAAAAACATTAGAAACCACATTTTTTTCCCTTTGTACTTACCATCTCTCCTCATCTCAGATCGCATCATTTTCATGTTTCCTTTAAGACTTACCACTTCCAAATTCCAATTGCGATATTGCGATCGTGCTCCTCTGTCAGTCCCACCGCCATGTCACCCATCAAAATCGCACTTCGCATCTTTGCCTTGTTTCTTTAAGACTTACCGCTTTCAAATTCCAATTGTGAAATTTCGATCATGCTCCGCCACCGGTCCCATCACCACGTCACCCATTTCAACCGCACTTCTTACATTTTCCTTGATTCATTAAGACTTACTGCTCCAAACACCGATTCCGAACTCTGTCGGAGCGCAAATCACCTTTCACAGTTTTTTGTTTTGTTCTTGTTAGCCTTTACTGCTCCAACCTTGCGACATTATGATTGCGATATCGCAAATCACATATCGCACTACTATCTGCCAATCATAACTCCGCCATTGCATATTTCAATCATTCTGCTCAAAATCATCTTGGCGCCATATCATAAGGTTTTATAAGGATTAAACCCCTGCTTTCCACTCCTAAGCCCCATTCCATGTGTTAAGCCCTCCATTAGCCTCTTTAGCCCTTTTCTTTTCTCCAAGCTACAAAATCAACATTTTTTCAATTAGGATTAAGTCATGGATAACTTAGTTGCATGGGTAGAAGCATGGTAGATATACCATATGATAAATAGAGTGCATTTAACCGTTTGGCCAAGTTAAGTGTGGTTTAGAATTAGTTTCCTTGCTACCATTCATTTTCAGCAAGTTAAATTAGTTTCCTTTCTGTCATTTCTTTTCTACAAATTAAATTAGTTTCATTCTTGTCATTTCTTTTCAGCAATTTAGTTTAGTTTCTTTTCTTTCATTTCCTTCTAGCAATTTACTTTCGTAAAGCAGAAGTGGATGACATGAAAAACATGCATCTGTTTTATATATACCACTGTCACCTCCAAGTTTGTATGAACCCCAGGTTGATAAAGTAAAGTAGGGCAGCCCATGGGAGCACTCTTGGTGCAATACCAAGGCTCATCAATCACCACATCATATGTTAGTCAACATTAATACATTAGACATATATTGTCCTAGATTAGGCTAGGTATTCAATCAAGAGAACATATACCTAGGGTTTCACTCATAGGATTTCCCATAACAAGGATTGTAGACCTAACCAAAACCTAGGGTTTCGGTTCATTGTTAAAGAAAACCCTTATTATATCAGACTTCAGAGATTTAAAATTTCAAACAACATCATTTTAACTCAAGCAAGTTTATAGCTTCCACGATCATATCAAAATCCCAAACTCTGCATTATCAATACATTAATAAGAATGGTAATTACTTCATAAATAGCCCTAAATATATTTAGGGTTTCACACATTATCTACATACCCTTAGGTTAGGGTTTTCTAGAGAACCTTCTTAAGGTTCTATTTATATAAGCAATAAGAGGTGTATAAGGTGGGTAGATTCATCAGTGATGAATTGTCCTAAACAAGAATCCTTTTAGGATTCAGTAGTGCTAGACATAACAACAATCAGTTACATAGACATGGATATTTAAAAGAGAGTAACAAGGCTATATATTTTAATGCATACCTTTAATTATTTGACAAACCTTTTGACTTGTGTGGTTTTCTTATTTGATCCTTGAAGTCTTCTCCATGATTCTTTGAACATTAGGAGATTGATTCTTAAAATTGTGAGTCATGGTATCCTATGCCTACAATGCATACTTTCAAGCAAAACCATGTGATACCAAGAACATTATTTTCTTCCTTTAGATAGATTTGCTATGTAATTATGGACAATGAAATCAAAGGGCAATTTTTTCTTTTATTTGACAATAGGATATTTAACTAGATTACTTGTAATCTCTATAGGGACATAATTGATGTTCTAGTATGTTATCTAGAGAGTATACTTCCATTGCCTGGACTAGATACCAACAAGAATTATATTAGCCATTCAACATTATATTTATTGAAATATCTATGAGCATATGTACCTTGAGTTTACATACCTTTGAATGATAGCTTGTTGGACTTGTTGTAATACTTACTTGAATGTTCTTAAGTTGATTTCTTATCTCAAACCTTTGATAGATCTTCATAGGGTGTAGATTGAACGTGCTTATATGTCACTGCCTAAACATTACTGCTCCTTATCTATGCTTTGGCCTAAACCAATATATAATCTGAATTCTCCTCTAGGAATGAGATATAAATTTTGTCACTAATCATAACAATGCCCTAGTACTTCAACCTTTTATTAATTGAGCTCGAATTCTCCTTATGATCATGACAGGTACCATGATGGGAATTGTTGTAGTTGAGAGTGTATCATAGCCTGAGATTGTAATATCATCCTAAGGTAGCATCATTGTAGTATACTAATATTATCCAAACATCATAGTGATCCAAACTGCAGAGGATGATCCGAGCTTGTTGAACTCTGAAGGCACCTCATCTTTATCCCTGTAAGATTGTGACTGTGGCTTCATTTCTATAATAGTAAATTTCTCTGATGACACATATCCATATCACTGTAATATCTGAATTTATTTTACTTTTTTAATTATTGAAGAAGAAGAAGACACAATATGTAAGCACATGCCAGGTAAAAACCCCACTCTTTGGGGAAAACCCGGTCAAAATTCTTCCTTCAATAGTGTCAAGATGAGATTTCCAAGACCCTTAGACTATAGGATTCCTCCATCAAGTCATTCCTTGACTATGTTAGCACCAAGATATTCTTGCACTGAGATCTCCCTTGCTTGCACTTGAACCTTCATCCTTCTTCCTTTAGAAATTCAACTTTGAGTACTGAGAATTAAGGCAGAGATAACATCACCAAGATCCATAGAGAGTCTCATTGTAGTATCATGTCACTGAGTCACTGCCTTACTGTCCGATCTTCCTTTATTATCCTATCACCAAGCCACTATCATAGATGGCACACCGAGCCACTGTCATAGATAGCACACTCAGCCACATTGCACTAGTGACCGAACTGTTGCACCGCTGTGATTTCACCGAACCTATGTCACACTGTAAACTTGCACTTGAACCAACATCAAGACATTACACCATTGTAATATTGCACTAGCACCGATCCATTGTACCACTGTAAATTTACCGAGGCCGTTATGAAACCAGCTCCAAAAATAGAAGAAAAAAGAGATCAGCACCTTAGAAATAAGCCACTTCGAGGGGGAAACCTCCTTTACATTACATAAAAGAATAATTCTTGGATGATAAAAATGAAAAAACCTCCTTCTATATATAGGAGTCCATGGGGTCACAATATAATCCTAGCCGACCTAATAATAATAATGTAAGGGCACAATAATAACAATAAGCATAAAAGCAAATAACAATAAGGGGGTTACACTAACAACAATAAGGGACTATACTAGTAATATAGGGACCTAACATGCCCCTCTCCTTCAAAAAAGTGTTTTCCTCAATGCTTGAGTAGCTCTATATGCTTCTGTATAAAATTCTCATCCTCCCATGTAGAATCTTCAGTGGGTAAGTTCTTCCACTTGATGAGATACTTTGAAATTGATCAATTTCGTTGCTGTCAAGTTCTTGTTTCCATGACTGATTCAGGTTCCAATATGATTTTTCCCTCCTCATCAAGTTCTGGCAATATTTTTTGAATTGGAAGTTTGTCCCCTATAACCTTCTTTAAGCAAGAAACATGGAAAAATGGATGCACTGGCAAAGAAGCAGGAAGCTCCAATTTTTATGCCATAGTACCAATCTTTTGCAACACCTTGTGAGGACCATAGTAATTTTACCATAATTTATTATCATTCTTAGCTTGCTTGAGGGACTTTTGTTTATTTGGTTGTAGTTGTAAAAATACCAAGTCTCCTACATTAAAACTTCTCTCGCTATGATTTTGATCTGCCTATTGTTTCATTCGATTTTGTGCCAAATTTAGGTTATCCTTTAAGAGTTGGAGAACTTCTTGTTGATTCTTGATGTGATCTTCCACTACTTGAACCTTAGAATTTTCTCTTCAAAGAAGATGTGATGGACATTGGATGATATCCATAAAGTGCCATAAATGGGGTCATTTTTGCTGTAGTATGGAAGGAAGTGTTATACCACCATTGAGTGAGAGGTAACCACTTGACCCATCATGTTTTCTTATAAGATACAAAAAAACGAATATATCCTTCCAAAAATTTATTCACTATCTAAGTTTGACCATCGGATTGAGGATGATAAGATGAGTTATGAGCTAGTTGAGTACCCAAACAAGAAAATAATTCCGTCCAAAAATTTCCAGTAAAAATGGGATCTATGTCACTTACAATAATCTTTGGGTTTCCATGTAGATTTTGAATTATTTCCATAAATGTAGTAGTAATTGTACTTGCTTTAAATGGATGAGATAATGCACAAAAGTGTGCATACTTGGTAAGTCTGTCAACTACCACCATGATGACACTCTTTCCTTCGGACTTAGGTAAACCTGTGATAAAATCCATTGAAATATCCTCCCAACGTTGACTTGGAATGGATAAAGGATGTAGAAGACACGGGGTCTTAATTGTCTCAACTTTATTTTGCTGGAAAACCAAACATTCTGCCACAAACTTTTGAATATCAAATTTAAGGCCATCCCAAAAAAATTATTTCTTCACCCTGTGGTAAGTTTTTAAAATCCTGAGCATCCTCCTAAAGGAGAAGTGTGCAATTCCAAAAGAATATTTTGTTTTATTTGGGAATTATTGCAAATATATAAGCGATATTTGTACCATAAGGAATCTTTTTTCCAACTAAATATTTCAGATGTACTAGGATCTTGTTGCAACTTTTGAATGAGTGGCCACACTTCTTCATCCTTCTTCCATTCATCCCTTTCTTTGGTTATCAAATATGGTTGGATAATTGAAATGGTACAAATAAATGTTTCCACCTCTTCATCCTTTCTTGAGAGTGCATCTGCAACAACATTTAGCTTCCCTTTTTTGTAGATGATTTCAAAATCATAACCCAACATATTTGTGACCCATTTTTGCTACTCTTTTGAAGATAGTCTTTGTTCCAAAAAGTGTTTATGACTATCATGATCATTTTTTACCTTGAAGTGTCTTCCCATTAGGTAAGGTCACCATTTTTTTAGTGCATGTAGTATTGCCAACATTTCCTTCTCATAAATAACTTTCTGTAAATACTTTCCTTTGATTGGACGACTTTCAAAAGTAACGGGTCTTCCTTCTTGCATTAAAACAACACCAATTCCATTTCCTGAGGCATCACATTCCACAATAATTTTTTTTGTGAAGTTTGGCGTAGCTAAGACAAGTGCGAGGCACATTTCCTCTTTAATATGTTCAAAGGCCTTAGTTTCTTCAGGAATCCATGAAAATTCATCTTTCTTCAATATTTTTGTTGTTAGTCATCAGTATTTTTTCATGCTTTGATGACTAGATTCCTTGGCTGAGTTTTCTAGAAGCTAATCTCAATCTGTCAATTTGTCATCCAGAAAACACCTCAAACAAATTTTTGTCTTCCTACCCCTTCTTTTCAACCTATGATGAGAATAGTCTTCAGTTTCCCTACCTATCACAATTCAGCAAAGCCTCCCTGTCTATAGCTGTCATAAGTTTGTTTCTCTACCATCAAAAGCCTTTGTTTTTCATACAACCCACTATCCAACATTTGACAAAGTGACTACCCCTCAATCCCTGATCATCTTGTCATATGATAACCTACCCATGCCTAAGAAGCCATTCAAGAGCTGTGACAAAATCCATAGGTCTAAGTGGTGGTGTTTTAGGGAAAACTCCTTGGCAAGACTATTTTAAGCCAAAAACCCTGTTTTTCATCATCATGTCAGCCATCATTTTCTTCTCACCCAAAAAACAAAACCCTAGTCTATCCTTAGGTCACACACCACTAAATCTTGCTTTGTCTCTTTTAAGCAGTGCTCACAAGTGTTCAAATCAGGAAAAGAGAAATATTTTCCTTATCTGAAGAAAGATGATCAAGTGAACTTTCAAGCATTATCATCATGTTATATCAGCAAAGGATTTCCGTGATCAAAGTCATTTCATCAATGCATCTCTGCAGGGGTGCTAGGATAAATAGCACAAATTAGTTTTGGGCAAGGGAACATTTCAAGGAATAGCTCCAAGTAAAAAGAAAATTTGACCATTTTAAGGACTAAGAGAAATACAGAGTTTAGAGAGAAGAGCACATACAAGATCAATCCCTGTAAGTCAAAACACCAAGAATGTCAAAAAACCTCCATCAGGGCAAAAAGAGTACAAAAGTTAGAAAAATATTGCCTCCAGTGCTTCAGGTCAATTACAATGGAACTTGTTCCCAAAAGTATGGGCTAGCTCTCAAAATCAGTCTCATAAAACCAAGAGTGATAGTCTTTTGGAAAAAGGCCTCTAACAAACCCGGCATTAGAATGAAAAGTGTAAAAGGAACAACTGCCTTTTTATCCTACTTTAGCCTAGCCTCTAGAAACATTCAAGGACAACTTCATCATCAAAATATCTAAAGGCCAATACCAAGAAAATGCTATTTCCAAGACAGGCACAGTAGACATTTATCAGTTGGAAGTGCATTACCTACTCATGTTTTTCATAGTGAAATGCTATAAAAAGGCATGTATCAAAGCAAAGTAGACTAAAGGTAAGCTAAGGTTAAGTATTAAGGCCTCCTTCATGATAATTAGAGGGCCCACAGTTGTTTTAAAGGTTTTCTGTAAAGGAAAAGAACAGTTGTTTAAGGACCTCCATTCATGATAAGTAGAGGGCCTACACAGTGGCTTTAATAAACCTAGGTAATTTCATCTTGCATTACCTCCTCCTAAGGATAAAAGAGAACATTCATCGTAAATCCAATCATTTTTTTGGTCTAAAGTTTCAAAGTGATATGGTGAAATAAAGGCATAGGTTATAGATAAGATGTCACATAGCAAAAAGGACAGTTTGTTTGAAGATATTCAAGAGTGACAAATGGAAAAGATCACATTTTCCCCCTAATGGTCTATTCAAAGCAACAGAGAAAACACATATGAAAATACTTCCTTCACATCATAAACAGAGGATTCACATAATGGTGTTGAGAGGTTGCAATAGTGGTGTTTATGTAAGCCTTTTTCAGATGATAAGGACAAGGTCACAGTTTTGAGGAAAACTTTCTTGACAGACATCTCTTGGATGCATAAAATTTGAAACCTAAAAGTATCAAACAAGTGCCCAGAAAGTGTTTTGAAAAGACCTCCTTCACTAATGAGAGGAGATAAACACATCATGGTTTTGAGAAGGGCAGCTTAAAAGATATAAAACAGTTGGTTTAGAGAGAGCTTCCTTCAAAAAAGGAAAAGTCCACTTTTCATCTTTTAAAAAGAGAAAAATGTCAAATCACTTTCAAAGAGGGAAAAGTTGTTTTCAAATTCTCTAAAAGGCACATAAAGGCTTCATTCGGCATCTTCAACCTTGATTTCCAAACAGCAAAGAGAGCAAGTCAAGTTGTCATAACCCGGGCAAGTTTTCATACAGGTTTCCAAACACACGACGTGCCTAAAAGTTGTTGCGACGCACCTGTAGGCGTGTACAGAAGATTTTTGCATTGGACACGACGCAGCTATCGCTACACGCGACGTACCTGTGCAACCTCCCGGTGCCCAGCTTGAAACGTGACGTGTTTGCCCGAGCCACTTCTGAACAACCCACCGCCCAACATTTAGTCACCAACATGTAACGTGTTTTTCCCTGGGCCACCTCTGAACAGAGTTTTGACCACTTGGGCCCATGCTAAAGGGAGGTGGCTGCCATCCTCATGAACCCTCAAATTGCCAAAAACTTAAAATTTTTCACAGAAGGTTATCTCCAAAAACAACTCAGGCATCCTTTAAAGAGGTATTTCTTGTTTTCCTCGCCTAAGTATTTGATTGTAAGAGGTGTTAGAATCAAATTTGTTAAGAAAAAGGCACAGTCTATCAAAGGGGAAAACACAGTTTGTTCTCAAAACTACCATGTTTACTAAAAGGAAAAAAGATAGTGGTTGTTGAGAAAGGAGGCCTATTTATAGTTTAAAGACCTGTTTTAAATGAATAGATGAAAGAGGATACAGTCTCATAAAGGAAAAAGACAGATTTATTTTGAAGGTCTTTCCACTCAGTAACAAGGAAAAAAAAAACAGTTCTTTAGAAGTAAACTTATTTTCATTAAAAAAGGAACTTGTTTGCTAGCTAAGAAAGAAATACAGTACTTAAAAAAGAGATCTATTTTCAATTCATTTGAGAACATGTTTTGATAAGAGATTAAAGGAAAGTCTAAACAACTATGCCTCCAAAGAAGATCAACAAAGGGGGGTATGATAACCGGTTTGAGCCCACTACAACTCAGGAATAAATGACTCCCCTTCAGTTCTTTTTAATTTTCAGGATGTAGGGTGCCTTAATTTTTGCCAAAAAGTCCAAGAGGTCACCAATCACCCTTTCTTGACACAATTTTTTGCCCTGAGGCTGCAAGGAGAACATGGTCACATAGCAAGCCTTGATTTTTTTCTCACTCCTAGGTCAGTGTCAAGGGCCACTAAGATTCCATATCTTGGTGAGAAATGGTTCAAACAAGCCTATTTGGACCTAGACCACTACAAGCCCTTCTTGAAACTAGCTTACCAAAATGAATGCAAGGCTATTTTTCTCTTTTCTCATCTATTGAACAGTTATGCACCCCTTATGAAAACCATCATGAGATATTTCACATGTGAGGGGAGATATTCTCGAGTTTATTCCTACCATGTCAGACTTCTGATGCATTTCACTCGGACTCAGCTTCTGAATCTTCCGTTCTTCCTCTGCAAAATCATAGACAAGATGTCCTCCCTTGTCCAAAAGAGACCTCCTTCTCAGCAAAAGGCTAGTCTCTTCCATCATTCTCTCATCAAAATCATCATCCTTCACCAGCTTGAAAAGAAATGAGTTTCTTGGGAGACTTTCATTTCTCATCTGGATTTTACTACTGCCTCTTCATCTCATGGCTCATCTCATATGTCCTCCTCACCCTCCACTCACTATGTCTCCCCTTCACCTAGTCAATCTACCCCTCAAAAGAAAACATCACTCATGATTGATAGTGAAAAAGAGCAGTCTTATGAAAGCAGGCATGAAGTTAGTGATGATGAGGAACATAGTGATACTTAGCAAAGTAGTGAGCATGAACCGAGTGACAAACCACAGAACAGTGACCATGAGTATACTAGTGATGATATAGAAATCTCACCAAAGGATAAGGAAGTCAGTGGCACTCAAAAAAGTAGTGAGGATGAAGAACAAAGCAACCCTAAGCAGAGCAATGAAAATGAGCATGGGGACAACCCACCCACAGCTAGTGATGATGAAGAACAAACTGAAGAGCAACATGGTAGTGATGATGAGGAACAAAGGGAAGATGTTAAAAGCAGTGATGAGAAACAAAGTGACAGTCCTCAACAAAGTCATGAAACCAATCAAAGGGATAGTGAAAAAAGTGCCTCCCAACAAAGTAGTGACCATGGTGGCAGCCCACACACAGAGTCTAAGGAAAAAAGTGAAGATGATGGCAGCATGAAAAATGACAATGAAGACAGTCATGATGGAAGTAGCTCATATGAAAAACTTGAAAACAGTGAGCATGGTAAGGGCAACATACATCAAGAGGTTCAAAACAATGATAAAGGTGAAGGTGGCAACCCTCAACAATTTCAAAATAGTGAGGAGGGTGGAAAAGGTAGTCCTAAAGACAGTCATGATAAAAGCAGGGGCAGTAAACATGATATCCCTCAAGAGGAAAAGCACCACAAAAGTAAGGAAAAAAATGAAAGGAGCAACAAATTAGGTGATGAAGGAGGAAGCAGTGTAAAATATCAAGTTGAAAAAATGCTAGTGATGAAACCTCCTCTCTCTCCTCCTCAACACAGCCAAGAACATGTGCTTGCTGCCTCTCCTAGGCAAGGGGCCATGATTCATTCCTCGAAAGCACCAAAGGCTAAAAACACCAAATCTGCAAAGAAGAAAATCACTCTAGCAGTGACTAGTAATGTCACTAGGGCGCTAAGGAGTAGAGGAAAACTGCCTAAGAAGAGTATTGTTGAATTTCCAAAGAGAACAAGAGCCAAGAAGTCTATCCAAAGCAAGGGCAAAGAAAAAGTTGAAAAGCAGGAGAGTAGCCATGAACAAGAAAGAGAGTTTGACATCATACAAATAGACAGTGATGCTGGAGATGATGAAGCCAGAATCCTTGAGTGACTTTTGCAAAATAGAGAAGCCCATATCCAGGACTTAGAAACTGATCTAGAAAATTCAAATGACGTCATACACTTTTTACAAATGCAAAATAGACAGATGAGCGGGTTAATGGCAATCTATGAGGCCCGAACATTCAAATACCAAGGGGAAGCTTACAAAGCACAAGTAAAGCTTGAAGAGTATATGGGCGAATTTGATGATATTGAGGAAGAAGAGCAGCCAGTAAGAAAAAGGCCTAGGACTATGGGTCTTAGGAAAGCTTTGGAGAAACAAATGGAAGAAGAAACAACCCTTGCTCGATCATATCCTCTCACACAATTGCTTGCTCAAGAAATAGAAAATGATAAAGAATCATGGCTTGAAAGAGCCAACAAGCATTTGGAGGACAAATTAGAAAAGGAAAACAAAGACTTGGGTTTGTAAACGAAGATGACCAGGCATTACAGGAAATTGAACGAATTTTCCCGAAGAAAACTCAAAATTGCTCAAGAAAGGCTCAAAACTGCCCAAAGGAGGCACACAGTGAAAAAAGTGGAAAAAGACATATCTAGGCTTGAAATCTTGGCTTCAGCTTCCTTGCATGATTCTAAGAACCCATAAGGGGTTTGCTCGCCAAAATTGAGCAAATTTTGACATGATCTTGTTTTTTGTGTTTTTCGGCCCTAATTGCACATTTTTCTAGGTGTTTCCATGTTTGCTAGGATCATCCTCAGCTCGTGAAATTCATTTTTTTGGATGTATTAAATTTAGGGGCATCTACTCACAAATTTTCAAATCAAAATAAGGTGTTTTGGTCCCCCAAAGAGGAAAAAATCAGTCAAAATTCACCTTTTTACCTCACATATCAGCATATGAGACCCTCTTGGGTTTTTTCACTCAGTCCACTCTTTGATAGAATTCCAGGGATTATTTTGAGAAAAATCAAGTAGTTCCAAAAACTAGACATCTAGGGATTTCCAACGAGCTATCATGGGCCTTGTTTCGACATCGGAAAGTCCCTCAAAATTTATCTGCAAAAAAAGTTTTCTTCTGGCGCTATGCTCCTGTAGCATTTTGGCTGAAAAGGCAGTTTTCTGAAGGTGGTCATCCAAATGTGCGTTAAGCTATTTTTAACCCTATGTCAGAGATTAAAAGTCAATTTTATTTCTATTTTTATCTTAAATAGATATTTTTGAAGATATTTTGTGCCTTGGGCTTTGCAAAGCCTCAAGGACAAAATCAGATATTTGTATTATCCCAATGGCCTTCTAGTTGCTCTAGGAGGGTTTCTTCCTCTTTGGCCTATATTATCTAAGAGGATTAATTGTAACCAAAGGCTGAACTTGATGTTATAGAGAAATAAATAGCATTATGAGCTTTGAAGAAATACTTGTCTTATGAAGTGGATGATCTCTTGCTTGACTTTGATGGTGGAGGAAGATTGTATGTAGGATTCCATGGCTTGGTGAATGTTATTGTGTTCCTTATCTGTTATGTTTTCTTATTTTATCATACATGTTTTCATGCTTCTTTCTTGTTGTAGTTCAGTAAAGAATAAGTTTGAGATATTCCCATGGAGGCACCTCAAATTTCCCGATTCATTACAGCTTAAATGTTTTCATCTTTCTTGGTTATGTCAAAGAATTATTAATTGCTCTTTGATACCCTAAGAACTTGTTATCAGTTTCATTAATGGCTATTATGTATGCTATCTAGTATGATTCATGGTACGCCCTACTTACTCATAGCTAATCAAAAATCCATTTCTGAAATCTCTCTCTAAATGATTGGTTGTCTTAGTTAAGTCAAAGAGGTCTTGTTTCGATCTTGCCCTTTTTCCATGCTTTGCAGTCTTATTTCAAAGTTCCCAATAGCTCAAAATATGATGTTTAGGAGTTCCCTCTTCATAGATTGAGTTTTTTGTTTGTCTTATTTGTTTTCCCAAAAGTTTGAAAGTGATTTTCCCAAATTTAGAGGGTCTTATACTTCTATGTATCACTAGATTGTTTATTTTCTACATTTATCAGTTTGAGTTTCATTCATAAAGATTAATGGTCAGCCTTAGCTCATGAATGTTTGCTGTTTAACTATTTATGCTTAAAAATCTCTTCGTCTTTCACAAAACTTAGTGTACATCTCATTTCACTTTCACCCAAAGAATCCATTTATCTCGACCAAATCAGCCTTGCAGTAATACCTTGTCCATCATTGAGACAGTCTCGACATTTTCCACCCCATAGCCCTGTTGATCTGATGAAATTTTTATCTAATTATCCTTTTGATCAGTTCCCCTAAAAAAAAACAAAACAAACTAAAACATACTTAACAACTAGCCTAAAATCAAATGTACAGAAGCAAACAAGTTTTACATCCTTTTCACAATAGAGAGAGCCCTCTCTTAGTCCAGGAAGGCTAGTTCCTAGGGCTCCAAAGCTTGGTCTGATGTTACCCTGTCATTTGGCTTGCCAATCTTCCAAATCATGGGACCATAACATAATGGCGATCACGGTGGGACCTTCCTGAGTTAGTGACAATCTAAGTACACCTTAGGACTACATAATTCCCTTGTCTTCAAGAATATCTAGTGAATCAACCACCTCATCGCCACCAAAACATAATGGAGATCACAGTGGGACATACTGAGTGCATAATAGTCTAGCAAACTCTTGTAGACTCTTTAGTCCTTCAAAATTAAAATCAGACAAACAACCTATAAAATCATTTAGAGTAAACTCTTATTGTTTCACCATCTTAGAAAAATGATGATTCAATTATAGGACACTCTTGCAAAGCTTAGGGCTACATATAGGAACTCAGAAAACCCCAAAAACATCCCTAGATTGGCTTTTTCTCAGTTATTGGTGGTGGACGATAAATACATATCTCTAAAAACAACAAAACATCCACCTGGCGACTCCACTAGCCTCCAGTAGGCCTAACACTCCACTAAAAAACCAAAAACTTTCATAAACATACTATCCTGTTGACCTACCTTTCCAAAAACACAAAGATTGTGATACAACCTCTGAAATCAGTGACAAACTAACTATAACTTAGGATTCATAAATCTTCATCTAAACATAGGAAATAAACATAATAGCCTAAAAGAATATAACTATAGCTTTCTCAACAATCTAGAAAACTGTTGAACTAAGTTTTAAGTCATTCTTACAAGTTTTCACATAAAAGTTTTCTAGAAAATAATTTTCCTTAAAAAAAATCTTGGTCAGTATTGGTGGTGGACCATAAACCTCAAAAACATCCACCTGGTGACTCCAATAGCCTTCATTTAGTTTTTACCTTACTCACATCCGTGAAACCCCTGGAGAGGACAACCATCCAAAAAAAAATCACAACTATCACCCTCTCTAAGATTTCACTTTGAAATCTGGCTTCACGAAGAATTAATACCAGATCTCACCCAAACCCGAATCCCCCTATCATAGTTGATGACCCAGAAAATATTTTGTGGAAAACTTCTGAAACTGGTAACTTAGCTACCGATAGGACCATCCACAAAGCAAGATTTGTACCTGAACATCTTACATCCTTGCAAGATTCCCAGTTTGACTTGAGTTCAGAAAAAGCCCTTTTTAGAAGCAAGTCACAAAGTAAAATCAACCTTGACAATCTTGAGCCCTTAGATTTGCAACAGAGTCCTAGTAGAGAAGCCTCACCCACTACACCTCTTGATTTTCAGCTTCTCCACCACTTCTGCTCTTATCACCCCAAATCTGCTCAGAATCAGTCCACAAGTCCAAGTACCTTTGCCACACCCATTCAAACCACCACGATGCAAATCACCTCATCCCATACTATAAATCTACCATCAGCTCCCGTCATGGTAGCTTCGTATGCACCCTTAGTGTTACCATTGCATTTGGTACCTTTGTAGAATGATTACCAATCTTGAATCCCACACTTCACTGGACCTGAGGCTACTACTTCTCAATAGCATGTAGATAGAATCAGTGATGATTTTGACTATATGGAATTAGAAGATGAAACCATAAAGATGAGAATGTTTTCCCAAAGCCTAGGTAGAGAACCCAAGAAAAGGTTTAAAAACTTAGCTCCTAACAGTATACATGATCTCCCAGCTCTTTACCAAAATTTCATAAATAGGTGGGAAATCAGGAAAAACCCCATCCAAATCCTTTCCAAATATAACAATATTAAAAGGAATATGGGGGAAAGTGTTCAAGACTATTGCACTAGGTTCAACAGTGTTTATAACGCCCTCCCGCCTCACATGAAACCTCCACTTGGCTCAGCATTAGCAAAATTTCCTGAAGGTTTCGATCCAGATATGACATACCAACTAAGAGAAAGAGACCCGGCAACTTTAGAAGAAATGAAAAAGGTAGCTGTTAGTGCCGAAGCCAACCTAGCTGAAAAGAGAGCTAGGATAAGGTCATAAAAGAAAGTCACATACCGAGATGAGGTCATGCCTTCAATTTCCTCCTCAGATCCTAGAATAGACAACCTAGTTAAAACCATGGAAAGAATGTGGGAAAGAATGAATCTAAATGAAAAAACACCTCTTAAGGACAACTAGCCAAATCCTCAAAACAGAAACCAGAACCAAAACTTTAGAAGAGACGCACCTCAAAACAAACCAAGGGAAAATGACCAATAGATCAGGCCACCTTTCCATGAAAACTATGTTGATGAGGTAGAAAGAGATATGGAACCACTTAATGAAAAACACTTAAACTTGATAGGTTCTGATGGCGAGGGTGAGGTTTTCATCATAGAAGAAGAACAAGTTTTCTTCTCCTCAAACCAAAATGAAACAAATTATGAGGATCCCGAAGATCCTGAAATAGGATTACAAAACACCATAATGGAAGTTCATAGGCAATATGATCTTAGGATTAAGAAAAACCAAGACAACTCTAAGAACGGTAGCTCAGACCCTGCTGTTACAAAGGCCCCCAATACCATTCTTTAAAAAACAACAGATAGTAACAAAATCATGGCTAAGAGAACTGACCAAAACAAAGAAAAACTATCCAAGCAAGCCTCGATCCTAAATGTCCTAGTAATTCTACTAAGATCCCCAAAACAACTGTATTGAACAAAACCCCAAATCAAAATCATCAAATTAAGAATATAGAAAAAGTCATGGCTGAGAAAACTGGAGCAAATATATCTAAACTGCAAGTGCCTTTCAGTTTTGAAGGGGAAATCGCCAAAATTAATATCACCATGCCTCTCACTGAACTTATTGCCCAAAGCTCATAAAAATCTCAAGTGCTGAAGGTCCTAAACATAGGAAATGATGCAGATACTTTACACCTAGTTGATGATGCCCCTGAGGTGTTGTTTGGACCAAAAATAGAAGGAAAATATCAAGAGGGAACCACTCTTCCTTTTTACATTAGTCTGAATATACATGACCGAATTCTACATAATGCCATGTTAGATTTTGGGGCCTCTCACAATCTCATGCCGAAGGTAGTAATGGAAAGATTAGGCCTAGAAATAACGAAACCTTATAAAGACTTATATTCATTTGATTCAAGAAGAGTCAAATGTCTAGGCCTGATAAAAGATCTTTGTGTAAGTTTGGCACAAATACCTGCAAAGCACTTGGTCATGGACATAGTGGTAGCAGACATTCCTCCCAAGTACAAAATGCTCTTATCCAGATCTTGGGGGGCCAAACTTCAAGGAAATATTCAATTAGATATGTCTTACGCCACCATTCTTGTGTTTAACCAAACAAGAATACTGTATCGGGAATCACACATGAAATATATGGTTAACAGCCAAGAAAGGCTAGATAACATCCCTATGTATTCCATACATTCAGACCTAAATTCCTTCATTTTACATACTAATGAAGGCATTGATAAACAGGTAGGAGAAATTGGAACAGATCTAGGCACAATGCATTAGACACACCAGATTCTCTATGATGAGCTGGATACTCAAAGCTATCATGACCCTGAACAATTGTGTCTTGAAGAGTGGGAATTTTATTTTCTAGAAATAGAGATAAATTCGAAAACATAAAACATTCTACACCCTCAAGCAAGTTGCTTAAGCCAAGGACAAACATCAAAAGTACAATCAAAAACTTTTTTCAAAACAAAAGCACTGAAAGGCTTACATAGTACAAACCTCTTTGGAAATCAGGAGTAGGGGAGCCTTATGTTCTTGCCATACTTAAATGCTTCACCATCCCAAGACTTTAAGTCTCCAAGTAAAACTTTAACTTTTGCAACTACTTTTATGAATCTAGGGAAAATGTCTGATAAATTTAATGAAGGGGAATATGATAACAACAGTCCTAAAAAACATGAGCTAATTGAACTAACTAAAATTTTGTCATTTCACCAAAGATTAAGAGCTGCTAGAATATGAAAAATTATTCAAGATACTAATACATGTCGGGAAAACAGTTTGAAACACTATGACACTGCCATCATTTCAAGAAGTAACCCTTACAAAAAGAAATGCAAAAATCTCGATCAAACATTAACAATTAAAGACAAAACAAATGGACATAGGATATGTGTAGATTTCAGGAACACAGATAAACCTCCCCAAAATAGCACTTATATCCTTCCTAAAACAGATCATACCATACAAAAACTACGAGTTTCTAATCATATGTCTTTGCAAGGTTATGTTTCAAGATATCATCATTTAATTCCTCTTCAAAGCAAACAGCTTAAATATTTTTTCAAATACACTGGAAGCAGTTCCAAATTCAAACCTAGGGTTGCAAAACTGCAAGACACCAAAGACATGTTCCTGAAGGCCATGTTTCCAGTACTGAATTTCTTCACTATGATGTACCTTGATGATGTCATCATCTATTTTAAAAATGACAAAGAGTATCTGTATTACCTAAAGAAGATGTACAACAAAGGTAGGAGCAGAAATCAAAAGTATAGAAAAAAGCATCAAGCAGATACATAATTTTTCAGAGACTCTTGCAAGAACCCTTATGTTGTGCTTGAAAGGGAAAACTTTCCAAACTTTTCTTTTCAAGAGCTGACTGGACCAAGAGCATCGGGAGATCCCTTTGAAGACAAAATGCTCACGTTCCACCATTTTAAAGATTTCTAGTTTCAAAAACATTTTCACTCATTGTACATATCACTGTTTGAATAAATAAATTAAAAACAGAAAATACAAAAACAGTAGAAAAGTTGAAAAGAGGGCAGTTTTAAAAATAGTAGAAAATCCCCATGTTCAAAAAATAGTCATACTGAAAGTGCACAAGTCTAAATGCCACTACTAGTGCTCAAAGGATGTCTTGTTCAGCTATCTAGCCTAATCATAACTGAACATGTTTTAAATTGATTGCTGATAAGTTAGTAAAAGAATTGATAGTCAAAATTGTGTAAGCTTGAATTATCAATGAAAGTAGATTAGGAAAAGATACTAGTTCCACATGCTCAAAACAAAACCAAAGAGGAAAACATGGATGAAAAACAAACTATGTATCCTAGCCCTGATTTTTCTAAATCTCATTTTGTGCAAAAATAATATTTGTGTGCAGCTTGTCTTTTATGCCACAAACACATGACAAATCAGACCATCTAATCCTGATTTGGTCATTTTCAATTTCATGTTTTAGTTTAGTGAATGAAATCCTGTCAAACGGCTTAATCTTGACAGTCGATCTAGCATAGGTAGAGAATCAAAGGATTTCATCAGTTTAATCTAAACTCTCAGAGGATATAAGGGTAGAATTAGATAGTTTTTCTTTTTTATATCATGTCAAAGGGTTTTCCAATCCAAGTGCACCCAAAGAAGAAAAAATGCTAGGAAATATAGCTGGGTAGGTAGAGATGAGGTTGTCGCTAATCATGCTATACATTTTCAGAAATAACATCAAGAAAGAGAGAAATTTGCGCCAATGGATAGGGCACTAGTCTTCACAAGCCAGAGATCTGCAATCCTGGACAACTCCTGAAAAGGAGCTCCCCTCCCCAAATGGAGCCACTATTAGTCATCAGTAATTTTGCATGCTTTGATGACTAGATTCCTTGGCTGAGTTTTCTAGAAGCTAATCTCAATCTATCAATTTGTCATCCAGAAAATGCCTCAAACAAATTTTTGTCTTCCTACCCCTTCTTTTCAGCCTATGATAAGAATAGTCTTCAGTTTCCCTACCTATCACAATTCAGAAAAGCCTCCCTGTCTATGGTTGTCATAAGTTTGTTTCTCTGCCATCAAAATCCTTTATTTTTCATACAACCCACTGTCCAACATTTGACAAAGTGACTACCCCTCAATCCTTGATCATCTTGTCATATGATAACCTACCCATGCCTAAGAAGCCATTCAAGAGCTGTGACAAAATCTATAGGTCTAGGTGGTGGTGTTTTAGGGAAAACTCCTTGGCAATACTATTTTAAGCCAAAAACCCTGTTTGTCATCATCATGTCAGCCATCATTTTATTCTCACCCAAAAAACAAAACCCTGGTCTATCCTTAGGTCACACACCACTAAATCTTGCTTTATCTCTTTTAAGTAGTGCTCACAAGTGTTCAAATTAGGAAAAGAGAAAGAGTTTCCCTGTCTGAAGAAATATGATCAAGTGAAATTTCAAGCATTATCATCATGTTATATCTACAAACGATTTCAGTGATCAAAGTCATTTCATCAATGCATCTCTGCAGGGGTGCTAGGATAAATGGCACAAATCAATTTTGGGTAAGGGAACATTTCAAGGAATAGCTCCAAGTAAAAATAATAGTTGACTATTTTAAGGACTAAGGGAAATACAGAGTTTAGAGAGAAGAGCACATACAAGATCCATCCGTGTAATTCAAAACACCAAGAATGTCAAAAAATATCCATCAGGGAAAAAAGAGTACAAAATTTAGAAAAATACTGCCTTCAGTGCTTCGGGTCAATTACAATGGAATTTGTTCCCAAAAGTATGGGCTAGATCTCAAAATTAGTCTCATTAAACCAAGAGTGACAGTCTTTTGGCAAAAGGCCTCTAGTTGACTAGGCATCAGAATGAAAAGTGTAAAAGGAACAACTGCCTTTTTATCCTACTTTAGCCTAGCCTCTAAAAACATTCAAGGATAACTTCATCATCAAAAGAGCTAAAGGCCAATACCAAGAAAATTCTATTTCCAAGAGAGGCACAATAGATATTTATCAGTTGGAAGTGCATTACCTGCTCATGTTTTTCACAGTGAAATGCTATAAAAAGGCATGTCTCAAAGAAAAGTAGACTAAAGGTAAGCTAAGGTTAAGTATTAAGGCCTCCTTCATGATAAGTAGAGGGCCCACAGTTGGTTTAAAGGTTTTTTGTAAAGGAAAAGAACAGTTGTTTAAGGACCTCCATTCATGATAAGTAGAGGGCCTACATAGTGGCTATAATAAACCTAGGTAATTGCATCTTGCATTACCTCCTCCTAAGGATAAATAGAGAACATTCATCATAAATCCAATCATTTTTTTTTGGTCTATAGTTTCAAAGTGATATGGTGAAATAAAGGCATAGGTTACAGATAAGATGTCACATAGCAAAAAGGGTAGTTTTTTTGAAGATATTCAAGAGTGACAAACGGAAAAGATCACATTTTACCCCTAATGGTCTATTCAAAGCAACATAGAAAACACATATGAAAATACTTCCTTCACATCATAAACAGAGGATTCACATAATGGTGTTGAGAAGTAGCAGTAGTGGTGTTTATGTAAGCCTTTTTCAGATGATAAGGACAAGGTCACAATTTTGAGGAAAACTTTCTTGACAGACAGAGCTTGGATGCATAAAAGTTGAAACTTAAAAGTGTCAAAAAAGTGCCTAGAAAGTGTTTTGAAAGTAACTCCTTCACTAATGAGCATAGATAAACACATCACGGTTTTGAGAAGGGTAGCTTAAAAGATATAAAACAGTTGGTTTAGAGAGAGCTTCCTTCAAAAAAGGGAAAAGTCCACTTTTCATCTTTTAAAAAGAGAAAAATGTCAAATCACTTTCAAAGAGGGAAAATTTGTTTTCAAATTCTCTAAAAGGCGCATAAAGGCCTCATCGGGCATCTTCAACCTTGATTCCAAAACAACAGAGAGAGCAAGTAAAATTTTCAAAACCCGGGCAAGTTTTCATGAGGGTTTCCAAACACAAGATGTGCCTAAAATTTTCTGCGACGCGCCTGTAGGTGTGTGCAGAAGCTTTTTGCATTGGACGTGACGTGCATGTCGCTGCATGTGACGCGCCTGTGCAACCGCCCGATGCCCAACTTAAAACATGACGTGTTTTCCCGGGCCAGTTCTGAACGGCCCACCGCCCAGCATTCAGTCACCAACATGCGACACTTTTTTCCCCGGGCCACCTCTGAATGGAGTTTTGACCGCCCGGGCCCATGCTAAAAGGAGGTGGCTGCCATCCTCATAAACCCCCAAATTGCCAAAAAATTAGAATTTTTCACAGAAGGTTATCTCCAAAATAGCTGAGGCATCCTTTAAAGAGGTATTTCTTGTTTTCCTCGCCTAAGTCTTTGATTGTAAGAGGTGTTGGAATCAAATTTGTTACGAAAAAGGCATAGTCTATCAAAGGGGAAAACACAGTTTGTTCTCAAAACTACCATGTTTACTAAAAGGCAAAAAGACAGTGGTTGTTGAGAAAGGAGGCGTATTTACAGTTTAAAGACCTGTTTTAAATGAATAAGTGAAAGAGGATACAGTCTCATAAAGGAAAAAGATAGATTTATTTTGAAGGTCTTTCCACTCAGTAACAAGGAAAAAAAAAAACACAGTTCTTGAGAAGGAAACTTATTTTCATTAAAAAAGGAACTTGTTTGCTAGCTAAGAAAGAAATACAGTACTTAAAGAAGAGATCTATTTTCAATTCATTTGAAAGACCTGTTTTGATAAGAGATTAAAGGAAAGTCTAAACAACTATGCCTCCAAAGAAGGTCAACAAAGGGGGGTATCATAATTGGTTTGAGCCCACTACAACTCAGGAAATAAATGAATCCCCTTCAGTTATTTTTAATTTTGAGGAGGTAGGGTGCCTTAATTTTTGCCAGAAAGTCCAAGAGGTCACCAATAACCCTCCCTTGACACAATTTTTTACACTGAGGCTGCAAGGAGAACATGTTCACATAACAGGCCTTGATTTTGTTCTCACTCCTAGGTCAGTGTCAAGGGCCACCAAAATTCCCTATCTTGGTGAGAAATGGTTCAAACAAGCCTATTTGGACCTATACCACTACAAGCCCTTCTTGAAACCAGCTTACCAAAATGAATTCAAGGCTATTTTTCCCTTTTCTCATCTATTGAACAGTTATGCGCCCCTTATGAAAACCATCATGAGATATTTCACATGTGAGGGGAGATATTCTCGAGTTTATTCCTACCATGTCAAACTTCTGATGCATTTCACTCGGACTCAACTGCTGAATCTCCCTTTCTTCCTCTACAAAAGCATAGACAAGATGTCCTCCCTTGTCCAAAAGAGACCTCCTTCTTAGCAAAAGGCTATTCTTTTCCATCAGTCTCTCATCAAAATCATGATGCTTCACCAACTTGAAAAGAAAGGAGTTTCTTGGGAGACTTTCATTTCTCATCCAGATTTTACTACTGCCTCTTCATCTCATGGCCCATCTCATATGTCCTCCTCACCCTCCACTCACTATGTCTCCCCTTCACCTAGTCAATCTACCCATCAAAAGCAAACATCACCCATGATTGATAGTGAAAAAGAACAGTCTTATGAAAGCAGGCATGAAGTTAGTGATGATTAGGAACATAGTGATACTCAACAAAGTAGTGAGAATGAACCGAGTGACAAACCACAGAACAGTGACCATGATTATAATAGTGATGATGAAGAAATCTCACCAAAGGATAAGGAAGTCAGTGGTACTCAACAAAGTAGTGAGGATGAAGAACAAAGCAGCCCTAAGTAGAGTAGTGAAAATGAGCATGGGGACAGCCCACTCACAACTAGTGATGATGAAGAACAAAATGAAGAGCAGCAGGGTAGTGATGATGAGGAACAAAGGGAAGACGTTCAAAGCAGTGATGAGAAACAAAGTGACAGTCCTCAACAAAGTCATGAAACCAATCAAAGGGACAGTGAAAAAAGCGCCTCCCAGCAAAGTAGTGACCATGGTGGCAGCCCACACACAGAGTCTAAGGAAAAAAGTGAAGATGATGGCAACATGCAAAATGACAATGAATACATTCATGATGGAAGTAGCTCATATGAAAAAATTGAAAACAGTGAGCATGGTAAGGGCAGCATACATCAAGAGGTTCAAAACAGTGATAAAGGTGAAGGTGGCAGCCCTCAACAATTTCAAAATAGTGAGGAGGGTGGAGAAGGAAGTCCTAAAGACAGTCATGAGAAAATCAGGGGCAGTAAACATGATAGGCCTCAAGAGGAAAAGCACCACAACAGTAAGGAAAACAGTGAAAAGAGCAGCAAATTAGGTGATGAAGGAGGAAGCAGTGTAAAAGATAAAGTTGAACAAATGCTAGTGATGAAACCTCCTCTCTCTCCTCCTCAACACAGCCAAGAACATGTGCTTGCTGCCTCTCCTAGGCAAGGGGCCATGATTCATTCCTCAAAAGCACCAAAGGCTAAAAACACCAAATCTGCAAAGAAGAAAATCACTCCAGCAGTGACTAGTAATGTCACTAGGGCGCTAAGGAGTAGAGGCAAACTGCCTAAGAAGAGTATTGTTGAATTTCCAAAGAGAACAAGAGCCAAGAAGTCTATCCAAAGCAAGGGCAAAGAAAAGTTAAAAAGCAAGAGAGTAGCCATGAACAAGAAAGAGAGTTTGACATCATACAAATAGACATTGATGCTGGAGATGATGAAGCCAGAATCCTTGAGTCACTTTTGCAAAAAAAATAAGCCCAAATACAAGACTTAGAAACTAATCTAGAAAGGTCAAAGGACCTCATACACTTTTTACAAATGCACAATAGACAGATGAGCGGACTGATGGCAATCTATGAGGCCCGAGCATTCAAATACCAAAGGGAAGCATACAAAGCACAAGTCAAGCTTGAAGAGTATATGGGCGAGTTTGATGATATTGAGGAAGAAGAGCAGCCAGTAAGAAAAAGGCCTAGGACTATGGGTCTTAGGAAAGCTTTGAAGAAACAAAGGGAAGAAGAAACGACCCTTGCTCGATCATATCCTCTCACACAATTGCTTGCTCAAGAAATAGAAAATGATAAAGAATCATGGCTTGAAAGAGCCAACAAGAATTTGGAGGACAAATTAGACAAGTCAAACAAAGACTTGGGTTTGCAAACGAAGATGACCGGGCATTACAGGAAATTGAACCAATTTGCCCGAAGAAAACTCAAAATTGCTCAAGAAAGGCTCAAAACTACCCAAAGGAGGCGCCCAGTGAAAAAAGTGGAAAAATACATATCTAGGCTTCAAATCTTGGCTTCAGCTTCCTTGCATGCTTCTAAGAACCCATAAGGGGTTTTCTCGCCAAAATTGAGCAAATTTTGACATGATCTTGTTTTTTGTGTTTTTTGGCCCTAATTGCACATTTTTATAGGCATTGCCATGTTTTCTAGGATCATCCTCAGCTCGTGAAAGTCATTTTTTTGGATGTATTAAATTTAGGGGCATCTAATCACAAATTTTCAAATCAAAAGAAGGTGTTTTGGTCCCCCAAAGAGGCAAAAATTAGTCAAAATTCACCTTTCTACCTCACATATCAGCAGATGAGACCCTCCTGGGTTTTTTCACTCAGTCCACTCTTTGATAGAATTCTAGGGATTAGTTTGAGAAAAATCAAGTAGTTCCAAAAACTAGACATCTAGGGATTTCCAACGAGCGATCATGGGCCTCGTTTCGACATCGGTAAGTCCCTCAAAATTTATCTGCAAAACAAGTTTTCTTTTGGCGCTATGCTCCTGTAGCATTTTAGCTGAAAAGGCAGTTTTATGAAGGTGGTCATCCAAATGTGCGTTAAGCTATTTTTAACCCTATGTCAAAGATTAAAAGTAAATTTTCTTTCTATTTTTAGTTTAAATAGATATTTTTGAAGATATTTTTGTGCCTTGGGCTTTGCAAAGCCTCAAGGACAAAATCAGATATTTGTATTATCCCAATGGCCTTCTAATTGCTCTAGGAGGGTTTCCTCCTCTTTGGCCTATATTATCCAAGAGGATTAATTGTAACCAAAGGCTGAACTTGATGTTATAGAGAAATAAATAACATTATGAGATTTGAAGAAATACTTGTCTTATGAAGTGGATGATCTCTTGCTTGACTTTGATGGTGGAGGAAGATTGTATGTAGGATTCCATGGCTTGGTGAATGGTATTGTGTTCCTTATCTATTATGTTTTCTTAGTTTATCATACATGTTTTCATGCTTCTTTCTTTCTGTAGTTTATTAAAGAATAATTTTGAGATATGCCCATGGAGGCACCTCAAATTTCCCGATTCATTGCAGCTTAAATGTTTTCATCTTTCTTGGTTATGTCAAAGAATTATTAATTCTCTTTGATACCCTAAGAACTTGTTATCAGTTTCATTAATGGTTATTATGTATGCTGTCTAGTATGATTCATGGTACGCCCTGCTTACTCATAGCTAATCAAAACTCCATTTTTGAAATCTCTCTCTGAATTATTGGTTGTCTTAGTTAAGTCAAAGAGGTCTTGTTTCAATCTTGCCCTTTGTCCATGCTTTGCAGTCTTATTTCAAAGTTCCCGATAGCTCAAGATATGATGTTTAGGAGTTCCCTCTTCATAGATTGAGTTGTTTGTTTGTCTTATTTGTTTTCTCAAAATTCTGAAAGTGATTTTTCCAAAGTTAGAGGGTCTTATACTTCTATGTATCACTAGATTGTTTATTTTATGCATCTATCAGTTTGATTTTCATTCATAGAGATTAATGGTCAGCCCTAGCTCATGAATGTTTGTTGTTTAACTATTTATGCTTAAAATCTCTTTGTCTTTCACAAAACTTAGTGTCCATCTCATTTTACTTTCACCCAAAGAATCCATTTATCTTGACCAAATCGGCCCTGCAGTAATACCTCTTCCATCATTGAGACAGTCTCGACATTTTTGACCACATAGCCCTGTTGATCTGACGAAATTTTTATCTATTTATCCTTTTGATCAGTTCCCCTCAAAAAACCCAAA
This sequence comes from Pinus albicaulis, assembly GCA_034641835.2. NCBI lineage: Eukaryota > Viridiplantae > Streptophyta > Pinopsida > Pinales > Pinaceae > Pinus > Pinus albicaulis. The sequence goes on from CM076579.1 coordinate 1,347,848,810, forward strand.
AAAAATAAAACATACTTAACAACTAGTCTAAAATCAAATATACAGAAGCAAACAAGTTTTACATCCTTTGCACAATAGAGAGAGCCCTCTCTGAGTCCAGGAAGGCTAGGTCCTAGGGCTCCAAATCTTGGTTTGATGTTACCCTGTCATTTGGCTCGCCAATCTGCCAAATTACGGGACCATAATAGTTGTTAAAGGTTCTTATATTCTCCCATAATTCTTAAAAAAATTGCGATAATACTCAGTTCACCCAAGAAATCCTCGCAATTGCTTTATGGTTGTGGGGAATTTCCATTCCTTAATGGCTTTAATTTTGTTAGGGTCTACCTTAACACCCTTGTGAGATATAATATGACCCAGATATTCCACCTCTTGTACTCCAAAGAAAAATTTGGAGGTTTTTGCACATAATTGTTTCTCCTCCAATAGTTTGAGCACCCTGTTAGCATGTTGAACATGATCCTTCCAAGACCTGTTGTAGATTAGTATATCATCAAAAAATACTAACACAAATTTTCTAGCAAGGTTTCAGTGTTTCAGTTCATCAACCCTTGTAAACAAGGCATTGGTAAGGCCAAAATTCATGACCAAAAATTCATAATGACCCTCATGACTTCGAAATTTTGTTTTCGGAATATCTTCAGTCTTCATTCTAATTTGATGATATCCTAAACAAACATCCAACTTGGTAAAATAAATTGCTCCATGTAATTCATCCAATAATTCATCAATCACAGGAATGAGAAATTTATATTTAATAGTGAGTTTATTGAGCTCCCTATAATCCGTACACATGTGCCATGATCCATCCTTCTTGTGCACCAATACTACCTGAGTAGAGAAAGAACTTTGACTAGGTTGAATTATACCAGCCTCTAAAATTTCTACAATCATATGTTCAATTTCGCTCTTTTGTACATAAGGATATATGTAAGGCCTGAAGTTTGGAGGAAAAATTCCTGGATCCAAATGAATAACATGATCATTATCACGAATACATGGGAGTCCTTTTGGATTTTCAAAGACCTTGGAATGATTATCCAAGACCTTTTGGAGATCTGGAGAAATAGATGATTTTGATGTTGGAACTTCTAGTGAGCATAATTGTGCAATTATGCCTCGTTGTTCTTTCTTCATAAGATTTTTTCATGACATTAGAGCTTATTATATTTCCTGACTTCCCTGTGATACCCCATAATTCAATTTCCTTTCCTTCCGGAAAAAAATTCAAGAAAAGTTTTTGAAAATTAAAAGCTACCATACCCAAAAATTGTAGCCATTGTACTCCTAGTACAACATCAACACCTCCCATTGGAATGGAAGGCATTGGAATATTCAATAAATATTCCCCCATGGTTAGCTTGATATTATGGCATTTTTCAGAGAAATTTATATTTCCTCCATTTGCAACCATCACTTGAAATTCTAGTGCTGGGTATAGGAAACAATTCAATTCCTTGGCTACCTTACAATGAATAAAATTATGGTGTACTACCCGAGTCAATCAACACTATTACCTTTTTCTTCTTGATATGTCCTTCTATCTTGAGAGTTTGAGGAGTGGTAATTCCTACCAATGCATTACACGATATGGTCAGACTCATTTATTCTTCTTTTAGGGTTGGTTCCTAGTGTATATCCTCTTCTTTTGAAGTTTCTTGTTCATTTTCTTCCTCCTCTTCACAATCTATGTAAAATAATTTCTTCTCAACACACTTATGACCTTTAGTGTATTTTCTATCACAACTGTAGCAAAGCCCTTTTTCTCTTTTTTCTTCCAATTGTTGTGGTGTCAACCTTGTAAGTTGTGGAAGTCTAGGAGTAGAAACACTTCCATCTTTATAGATGTGAGTGGTATGCCTCCTTGTCCCCATAATTTTACATTCAATTTTTAATTTGGAATCGAATTCTTCTCCAATGAATCGTGCTCCTTGTTGTAAAACACAACCCCCCCATTTTTAACTTTTTCACTCAAATAATAGACCCTTTCTATAAATTCTTGATCAAACGCCTTTTCGCATTTTTTTATTTTATTTGATTATCCTACGCGATTGTTAATTTTTCATTTTTTTGAATTCGTTTTGATTGCTTTGTTAGAATTAATTTTTTATAAGCCTCCTACTGGCGCTTCTTTCTTACTGTATTTGGTCAATTTGTTTAAAAATGGCACCTCTTTTTGAAGTCCCATCATTTATCGGGTCTGGGTTAAAATGCTTTTTATTCTTTTATTTATTTTCGCAGTGGTATCGTAGTTTAGAAAACTTAATATTAAAAATATGCATATTAATAATAAAAAATAAAATAAAAAAAACTCTGATTCACGTAAGTAGACGCATCGCAAATTTCAGATTCGTCGCATCACAGACGACATTCTAACCGTCTGCACGTAAATTTCGTATCTGGCTGCAGACGCAGATCGCAAATTTCCGTAATCCGTCGCATCGCAGATCGCAAATTTCGCATTCGTCGCAGACGCAATATCGCACATCGCAAGATCGCAATTTTGCAATTTCTGGACCATATTCGCATATCGCAATTTTTGGATCCATCGCAATTTTTAGAACATGTACATTTAAAAAAAACTCCCGATCCAAGGTTCTTGCGATATGCGATGTGTTAATTTTTTTTATAAAGCTTTTTGTTTCACCTCACGTCACCACCTCACACTCCACTACTATATCCTTCCACAAACTTACATATGGATGAATTAATTAGTTTCGATTGATTTCAATGGTTTGTTTTATGAATTATGGGTATGATTGATTCTAATAATAAATTAATTTTATATTTTTTATATTATAATAATTATAATGTTTATTATAATTTTAATATAATTTTGAACTATAATATTAATCGTATTTAAATTAACTTTTTAAGTCATTTGTATAATAATTGAATTAAGAATCGAATTAATTGTTAGTTAGTTAATAAATTAATTAGAATTAATTATTAGATAATTATAAATCTAATTTTAGGATTAAATTTCTAATTAAAATTCTTATTTTTAGCCCGCAAACAAAATTTCCGTATTTTATGCCGCATTTGACTCATCAACTTGAAGCTCATACTGAGTTATACTGCATCTTCAAATGAGGCCCAGGACGGCTAATAGAAAGATAAAAATCAAGGAGAATATTTCGAGGAGGTTTCACTACCGTATTTGATGATTTATTGGGTCAAAAATCAGGCGTAAGATCAAGCTCCGAATTTCTAAAAATAAAATCAATTCTCTCGAGTTTTGTTTTCTTCATTTTCATTTGCCCAAAATTTCTTCTAATCGTTACATTCATGCACTCAATATTACCCTTGGTTAATTGTTAACGTTATGAGTATCATGAAGCTCAAATTTCTTTTTATTATTTAAATAGAATTGATTAGATTGTTTTGTAAAATGTTGTGAAATAATACTTACTTTATCGTTGCATCTTTAATCTATTTTAATTTTTTTTAAGGTGAAAAATAATAGAAGGGATATTGAGGAAAAATATTTCAATCAATGAGAAGACTCCAACAATTAAATATTGGAATTTTTGAGCAATTTAAAGTTGGATCGCGTATTTTTCTTCAACAAACTCTCTTTGGCAATACTTTTGGGAGGATTATAAATTGCAGATGGCAGCAAAATGTAAAGAGTCGCTTTCCTCCCAGAATTTGACTTCTAAAAGCATTTGGGTTATATAACTTAGAGTTGTAGATGGGAGGAGAGAAAAACCGTATCCTAACATTAATGATAGGTTTATTCTTTATCTTGAATTATGCATGATGGGCGTAGTTTACCGTTAAACTCTAGTCTTGAAAGCAGTAATCTGGCAATGTAGCATCATAGAGACTAGGACCGTAGTAGCAACATTCAATTAATTGGTATTTTTGGTATCATATAAATATCGTTTCATTTTTTATGTTAATAAAATTGTTGTTTCATTTTATTCATATTTATGCATTTTTTTATATGGATAATTTGTCTCAAATTGTTATGTATCTCTGTTTTATGGATTAAATCTGATTTCTTCAAATAACGATTTGCTCATAAATTGTTTTACAAATCGATTTTTTAAATAATAATATGTTGTGAATTTCTTTCCACATATTATTGTTTAATTATTGGTTTATCAGATTTGATAATCAATATAATTTTGTGAATTTCTTCCGTAGTGTTGTTGATTGATGGCTTAGTCAAATGTCTCAATAGAATATTTTCAGTACTCACAAATGTGAGCTGTAAATTGAATTTTCGTTGTTTGACATTAATTAAAAGCCGTATATATTTTTAACTTGTCACTAATTATCTTTATTTTGAAGTTGGATAGATTTATATCTACCTAATTGAGATAGGATTTAGATTAGTTTCTTTTTGCTTGCATTAGAATAAGTTCTAATTGACGAAATTTACATTTTTTTAAGTCCTCTTCTCAAAGAGGCAAAATCTTAGTTGTGGCTTGCTTTAGTCCCAAATCACCATGGTCATTTGCCTGACGCGAAGAAGAATTGATCCTATATCCCCGTCTATTGCAGCACCATACATCACAAACCAATAGCGATGGTGGAAAAGTTGCAGTCCAGACCCACAACCAATGAGCTACCATCACAAACTAAAAGGAGCCGCATTAAGGTCCGGGACCGAGTTATCCCCTAATGTTGTAGCAAATGTATTTTCGAGGCTTCAACATCCTAAGCTAGGAAGAGGGCCCCAAACTTATGGTCCTGTTGGAGTCTTTTCACCTTAACATTTTATTTAATCACGATGACTCCTCTTAAAATTCCAATTTGGAGTTGGCATCCATGGACGTGCATCTTCCAACACTCCACCCGGCGGTGCAGGACTCTTGTCTCTGGTAAAGTTTAATGGTGATAGTTCCTTTTCCGCTTAATCATGTCCTTCAATTTATTCAAAATGTTTTCCAAATTATGATTTTCAAGGAATTGATGAAGGCATTTCTGGCGTAATTTTTACTCACATTTACGGTGTAAAAGCCAAAAACCGTGTGGAATCCCTTTTCCTATTGCCTAATTAATAAATGGGATCAATTTGTTACAATTTTTGTTTGTAAATGACCACTATGGATTATGACTGTGTATGTGATGAAATTTAACATCTACGATGAAAATGAGTCTGTTAGAGATTTTAATATTCGATTTCATTTTGAATTGTTTGAAATTTAATGTCAAAGATGAACCCATGAAAGAAGAATCACTAGATTGGTTTGAACATAATTATTCTCTTCCTCCTATTCCCGATCCATATGAAATTAGTTTAAGCTTTGTTCGATCCCCTTTCCAATATAAATGAGAAACTAATTGATGTACATATAAATTGTGATGAAGAGAGATTTCACAAAGCTTGGAAAATATTTTTGACCAAATGAAGACAATAAAGAATTTTTTTGGAGAAAGACCTCGCATTAGAATCAAAGTTTTCCGCATTAAATTCGTAACCGATTGCAAATCAATAAGTGCAAGAAACAATCAAAGCAACAGCAGTATGCAAACCTTTTACAAATTTCAACTTTTCATGATGAACAAATGCTAAAATTCATGCAGCGTACTTCTTCAAGAAAGCATAATGTGGTTAAAATAGAATGATTTAGAATCAAAATTACAATAAATAATGGTCAAGAATTTCAAAAATATAAACATTTTTAAATGCATTATTTCTGCATTCACATTTTTCCCTTATCCAGACATTTTTAGTAATGGTAATTTTCTCCTTCGGTGTTAATGATATTTCATAAACACAGGTCGATCTAAATGAATTACCATTAAATTTTTATCAAGATAAGAGAAGCGAAATTAATGATCATTCTTTTGCCATTAATGAACATGAAATTCTTGTTCCTCCTTGTTTCGATATATTGACAGATTGAAGGGAATTTTAAAGAATTCCAGAAGTCATTTATGATAATTACTTTGACATAGAAGATGTTGGATTTCATTTTTTCTCAAGAGAATTCTCATAAGAAAATTCAAATAACATCTGGAAAATGAGGAACATTTCAATTTAGAAATTATTTCAACTAATCTCATTTTAAAGCAGATAATTCATCTCTATGATTTCACTATTTGAGAAAATATTCCACCTATGATTCATATATCGACTAAGCTTTCATTCTTGTTCAAAATCATAAATCTCTTTCTAATTCACAAGTTGAATTCAACTACTCAAATTCCATAATTCTGCCAATCCTTGTGAAAAAGAACATCCCAAAACAATCCCAATTGTGATGTAAACATTAGTTGTAAACAACAGGTGATTTCATTTTATTTTTGTTTCCTCGATTATTTTGTATTAAATCGATTTATTTTCGCATTTTTATTTTCAGATTTTTGGATACATTACGCCGGTATATTGAGCACTTTACTATCAAACATTCAATTGATGCATTACTCCTATTGGAAAATTGAAATTTCATTTTATAATCAAGAGCATCAAAAGCTATTTCAATTTCAATTTCAATCGATGTTAATGTTTTATCAAATCTTTCATCCTCTCAAAGGCAATATTAACAAGAGAATGTATTTTTAGAAATCAACAACAATTCAATTTAATTAATAATTTACATTTCATTTGAAAGATTTCCATCCATTTTTTCATTAATTCATTTGAAAAAATATTTAAATTTTTCCTTCATGGAAGATTGCTCAATAGCTTGCAAATTTCATACAGTACATCATTAACATTTTCTTCAGCTCTTTGAATTTAAAAGCTCATATCCAATAGCTCTTTTGCATTCCCATATTTTGAATATTTCAGAATTATTACTACAACCATTTAGATTTCTATGATCCAATTGGTATTCAATCGAAAGAAAATTCTCATCGAAGGAGATTTTAGATAAACTTCTAACAATATTGCTGTACATCTCCGATTTCGGTGTTTAATTTTCTTAGTTTAATTAGGATTTGTATTATTACTAACATTTGAATTGGGTATACATGCAGTGGATTAAAATGAGAAAATGGTTACATTGGAAATACAGACTCACACCTAGTCATTTTTCAAGTATATGGTTAGACAGGAGAGTAGAATTAATTTAGTTTGTTTGTTTTATATAGTTAATTTATTCTTAATAGTTCAGATTAAAAATAAAACAAAGAAATCGCCATTTTCTGTACATGTTCAACAAACATTTTCTACCAATCATAAAATTTTAATTTTCGTTTTCCTTTTTAAATTTCTTACAATAATACCTCTACCTGCTCATTTCTAATAATGTCTTGATTAAATTCAATTAAGGTTAAGCAAATTTGGCATCAATCACCTCAAAGCCATCTTTTCTAATTTCGGATTTCCTTCTAAGATTTTCTTTTGAAATTTTATATGATACAGTTTTGAGGATATAAAAGCTTCATGATCTCATTATCCCATGAAATGTATGATTGTTCATGATGTTTAATTCTGACTCAATCATTATTATTCAGTCACTTTAACCTTTCGTGGTAATCATATGAAGTTCAGTAATATCTTTCCTCTAAATTTGTTAAGTCGATCTTAAGATGTCCATTCATTGCAGTACATGACATTCAACTGCTTTTGATATTTTTCACAATTATATTTTAATCCCATTTGGACCTTTAGTTTATTATCTCATGTTGTAATAGGCACTGGTATTTTATTTACTAAAGGCATTATTGAACATTCAATACAACAATATAGATTTTTTTCTCAAGTCAATCCACGATAAGAGGTAATAAATGTTGCTTCAATTTAAAAGGGACGATTTTCATATTTATTTCGGTAAATTTTATATTTCATGAACATGAACAACAGTCTTATTTAGTTGATTGCTCTACCCACTTAAAATAAATAATGAGATGATTTTGAACAAAGTCGAATTTTGATAAATCAAAGGAAAATTTTGAAGATTCATGAGGTAAAACATAAGAGAATTTCCTTCCGTGCACGCATTCATGTTCTTTCTCATCTATTATTAGTTTCTTTTTCCTTAGTTTTTTTTTTTTTTTTTATTTCCAGGATTTCATTTGTTTTCAAACTGGAAGTAAGCAAGAAACCCAAGCCTTAAATTAAAATGGGTGTTCAGGAATTTTTATTTCCGAGATTCATTAGAATTTGAGTATTCTTAACTTTTTTTATTCATTTGGGAAACCTAATCAAAATTAAAAAACAATATCATAAGATTTCTTACTCTAAGTGGAAGCCCTGAACATTTTTGATAACAAATTGTTCAGCAAAGATTCTCCGATGTATTACCTCGCTTCATATGTCATATCACATTTCGCATATCTGAGGTTTGGTGAAATTGAAGTATACTTCCATTATCGTAATTTCTTTATCATTACTGCGACGACCACATAATTATAGATCCGATATAGAAATTCAACTATTATAAAATATTGCGTCCATTTAATCGTGTAAAGTCAATGGTAGGATCATAACTTTAAAAGGGGTCAATGTCTCAGATCCGATATGTTAAATTTTCATCATAAAGTTATCGTATCCACTTTCTATCGCATTTTTATTTATGTTGCTCACATCACATCCTTAATCCTATGGTTAATATAAAAGAACAATGTAAATATTCCTCGTAATCCTCATTATAATATATATTTTTAATGATGTGATCGCTTCATTACATGATACTCATTACATGTTTTCATATCTAATTTGTCATTGCAATGTCCGATGTGATAGATTTCAATGCATGCCTCCTTGAGCCATTAATATTTGAATTGATATATGGCATAGCAACAAAGGTAAAGTCTGGTATTTATGAAGAAACATGTGATGCGAATCATCCAATACAACAATGTGGGGTAACTATTATGGTGTTGGTGTTTGCTTAATGACAAATTTGTGGAATATCTCTCCGAAATCATTCGATTTTTCGTGTATTTCAGCTTTTAAATATATAATTCCATAATTAAAAGTGAAGTCAAGACATCTTCTATTTTCGTATTTAATTTTATTATTTTGGATTTTATTTTCCTTGATTTCTACAATTTATAAAATCATGGAGTTTATATGAAACTTATAATATATTGAGAAATGTTTCATTATCAGTAAATGTTCATTCTCATTTCTCGATGTATTTGTTTTCCCTCGTACATTAAGAATTTCATTTTTGCATTTTACTCTATTGTTTTAGTTTAGATAAAATAAATAATGATTTTAAGTTAGATTTTGTTAGTTTGACTTTCATGTTTTTAATATTAATTAAAATAAGAAGTCACTAGTTTGAGAAACCGATACCTTTCTGTGTAAGATCAAAAGCAATTATCCAATGGGGTGATTCCATGTACCCACTTTCATTTATTTCCATTTCTGTTACTTTTAGTTTTTAGTTTTGATTTTTCTGACATATAAAATCTGCTTTTGCAGCTCTTCATGTGCTTCCAACTTCGCTGCATCATATTTTCGAAGTCCATACTCTTTCCCTGGCTTAATTTCAAGAAGCAACATAATCCTCATTGAAACAACCACACTAGAAGTTTCGAACCTTAATATGTTTCTTTAAGCATTCATTTTTATTAGAAAATGATTATGATGATGCTTGAACAAAAAGATTGATACTGCACAAAAAGTACTTAGTCAGGTATTTTAATTTTATCGTCATTGCTATCTAAAAAGCTCTTAAACACCCACAACCCTACAAGGTATGATTTTTTCAAATCTCGACATAAGAAGGATTGTTACACGATTATTTTTATTTCTTCATATGTTGAGACATTGTTATGTAAACATTTTGTTTAATATTTATTCTAAGTAACTTGAATTTTCTTCCACTTTTAAATTTCTTCATTTTTATTTTTGTTTGTTAGTTTCTTTTCTTATTTTAGAAATAAGAATTCTTTTCCCTTGATTCTCAGCTTTTGATTTTATGATTTTAAGCATGATTTATATGTATAATCTTCTACACTTAACTATGGTTATATACATGGAGAAAAAAACCTAATAAATTCCATTTATTAACTTTTTTCTAAATCTCTTAGTAAAGTTTTGATTTTCTTATTATAAAATGTAGACATACTCTAAGGAAGAGATTACCAATTTAGAGAAGTTGACCAAAGTATCATAAAATCAGAGAAATTCTTTTTCATCAAAATTGTAATTCATTTTGAGATTTTTCAATATTTTATTAAGATCTTTCAAAGTTCTATTATCAAGAAAGTTATTTTTAACCAAGTAAAGACACTTTACAAAGAAAGCACCTTAACTCTAAATGTTTATTTTAACTTTATGAGTCAAATGATTCTCCTCGTCCCAAAGAGTCTTTATATTTTTCTAGAGTATAATCCGTAGATATATTTAAACCGTTAAAAAAGAAGAGGCTCCATCATGAGCTTTGCTTACCATGATCATAGGGGAAAAATAGGGCCGACATTACCAACACTACGAACAAACTGCCAGTAATGGCTTGGTATCAAAACAATATACATTGGTAAGTCCTACCAACAGCCAAATTTTGTTCACCCAGAATTATAACCAAATAGTACAATGTTACTGCCAACTATCTCAAGCCACCAAATCAGACAATGACTTTCAAGATTTATATTAAAAAAAAAAAAAATAATAATAATAATAATAATATAAATGGATTTATCTCTAGGTCAATAATTCTTAAAGAGATGAGATCAATCATTGTAGCAGGTAACTCCCCAGCGAGACTATAGATGTTTGGTCAGCAACAAAGGCTCCAACACTGTGACAAATGAGTATATTTTAAAAGCTAAGCGTGTAAAGTGACCCCCGCTTTATCTCTACAAACTAATTAAGTGAATTACATAGAGTTGCAGTATTTTGTGACCTATGAGGAATTTTAAGAAAACATGCTTAGATGATTCTTTCTTTTTATTCACTAATGATAACCTTAGTCACATTTTTAAGTATAATTTCTTTTAATTTTTTTACTTGAAATTTAGGAAAATCTCATTCAGTATCAAAATGGTAGATACTAGTTCTTCTCCCGTGTGTTTCATTGTGTAAACATAAACCCCCCCCATTTTTTAAATTTTTTCACTTCAAATAATGTAACCTTTCCGTAAATTTTTGACCAAACGCTTTTCGTATTTTTTATTTTATTTTATTATCCTACATGCACATTGTTAATTTTTCATTTTCTTTTGAATTCTTGTTTTGATTAAGCTAGAATTAATTTTTGAGAAGCCTCCATCGACGCTTCTTTCGCTCATTTGGTCAATCGACGAAAAATGTACTCCTTTTGAAGTCCCATCATTTATCTAAGTCTCACAAAAAATGCTATTTTTATTTCTTTTTTTATTTATTTTCGCAGTTGTTTTATTAGAAAAAAACTTATTAAAAATATAATTAAAAAAAAAAAAAATTCCCCGGATCCGTCGTTGCATCGCATCTTACCTCGTATCGTCGATCGCATCGCACATTTCAGATTCGTCGATCGGCATCGCAAATTTCGTATTCCAGATTCGTACCCAAATTTTATTCACGATCGCGCATCGCAAATTTCATATTCGAAGCGAGACTTATAGACGGCAGAAATTTCGTAGTTTGCCGCAAATTGTACACGAATATCGTAATTTTACCCCTCGGATCCATCGTGATATCGCAATACTGCACTTTTGGATCCACTTTAATTTTTAGAACATGCACATTTAAAAAAACTCGATCCATGTCTTACATAGATAAGATTCTTTACAAAGCTTTTGCACGCTAATTTCACGTCACCCTCACCCTCACACTCCACTCACCATATCCTTCCACAACCACATGGATGAATTAATTTGGGTTTTGATTGATTTCAATGGCTTGTTTTATGAATTATGTAACATGGATTGATTCCAATGTTTGTAAATTAATTTTTATATTTTTGATATTATAATTAATTATATTATAATTATAATGTTTATTATAATTTTAATATAATTAACCATAATATTATTCGTACGAAACTAACTTTTTCAAATCATTTGGTATATTGAATTAATTTTTGTAATCGTAATTAATTAGCATAGTTAACATCATCTTTAGAATTAATTATTAGATAATTAGAATCTAATTTAGGATTAAATTTCTACTTAAAAATTTTGATTTTTAGCCCAATGTGTACCTACTCGTATTTATGCTTGGGATTTGACTCATCAACTTTGAAGTTCATAGATTGAGTTATACTGACTCAAATGAGGCCTGTGATCACCACAAGACAAAATCAAGGGAGAACATTTTTGAGGAGGTTTCACTAACAGATTGACATTTATTGGGTCAGAAAAATCAGTGTAAGATCAAGTCTAAATTAAAAATAAAAAATTAACTTTTCTAGTTTTTGTTTTCTTTTCATTACTTGCCCACTTTCTAATGCGTATTCATGCACTACAGTTATTATCCTTGGTTAATTAAGATCACAGTGAGTATAAATAAGAAGCTCAAATTTCCTTTTTATTTATTTAAATAGAATGATTGGATTTGTTTAAAATGTTAGAAATAATATTTGATTTTATTGTTGCATCTAATCTGATTTTAATTTTTGAAAAAGAAAAATAATAGAAGGGATATTGAGGAAAAAGATTTCAACTAATTAGAAGACTTCAACAATTAAAGATTGAATTTCTTATGAGTAAATTAAAGTTGATTGGGCATATTTTTTCTTCAACAAACCTCTCTTCTAAAATACTTTTAGTGGGATTATAAATTTGTATACAAAAATGTAAAAAAGGCTGCTCTCTCCCCTAATTCTAGACTTCTAAAAGTATTTCTCTGTTGTAGGAATTTAGAGTTGTAGATGGGGAGAAGAGAAAATTACAGATTCCAACATTAATGAGGGTTTATTTTATATTTTGAATAAAGGAGGAAGTAGTTTGGTCAAAACTCTAGTCTTATACAAAAACTAAGTAACAAAGTACCATGAGAGACCAGATCTTAGGAAGAAGATTCATTTAATAGTATTTTTTACTATTTTCTAGAGTAAATATCGGTCACATTTTTGTGAAATAATAAAATTATGTTTCATTTATCTAGAAATATATTTACATTTTTTTATAGTGATTAATTTGTTCCAAATTGTTATGTACTGTTTTATGGATTTAACCTTTCATTTTAGTAACGATTTGCTCATAAACTGTTTTACAAATCGTATTTTTTAAATAATAATATGTTTAAATTTCTTCCATATTATTGTTTAATTATTGGCTTGATTGATTGATAATCAATATCATTTTCAGAATTTCTTCCTGAGTAAGTGTTGATTTATTATTTTTCAACAATTATTCACAGAATATAAGTCAGTACTACAAAATGTGAGCAAATTGAATTTTCGTTGGTTTTACATTTAATTAAAAAGCCAAGATATATTTTAATCCTAATACTTAATTATTTTATTTTGTTGGGATAGATTTATATCTACCTAATAATTAGAGATAGGATTTAGATTAGTTTCTTTTTTTTGCATTATAGAATAAGTTTTTAAATTGATTAAATTAATATTCTTCTTTAAGTCCTCTTTCAAAGAGGCAAATCTTTAGTTGTGGTTTGCTTGAACCTGCAATCACCATATTGTCTTCTATTCTTCGATCAAAGAAGAAGAATTGATCCATATTCCTCACTGTCATAGTTAATCATACACTCATAAACCAATACGATGAGAGAAAAGAACTTGACCTAGTTAAACCAATGAGCTACCTATCATAAACGGAAAAGGAGTTGTATTAAGGTCCTGATCCTGGGTATTATCCCCCAATGTCAGGCAACATTTTCGAGGCTTTCCAACAGTTCCCAAATGTGAACTTCATGTTGATGTTATCCTTTAAATTCCATAAAGACATCAATCATGTGTTCCTCGTGAATCATAAGTTACCCTTATATTTAATTTTTGGAAGTCCTCAATGTGCTCCCACCACCGACCCTTTTGTTTGAGATTTATCAATTGGCTAAAGAAGGTGTTTCTTTGTATCCTCATAATGTGCTATCATTTTCTTCATAAAAATTGACCAAGTGACAAATTTTTTTACTGGAGAAAAGCCATCGATACCATACAAATGTATTTTGTTCTAAATGTAAAGTTGTCTAATGCGTACCTTTAGTGTTTTTTGCACATTATTGAGATCAAAATATTTCTCATCTCGTAGTATCCATGTTAGCGCAAGATCTTTGCCATCAAACTACTCATATCCATCTTTGGAATATGGTGGTTCTTCCATCCAACATTAGAGTTTATGAAATCACGATTAACATTTATTTTGTTCTCATCATGAGTTTCCTCTACCTGCTCTCTTTCGCTGCATTAGGAAACATTTCTCAGTATCAACTTTGTCATACCTTCCATGTCTCGATTTTAGAACATTATTCATGTTTTCCATGTTGTCTTTCATTTTTTCTTCATTGTCATCCATCTTAGCTTCCATGTCACTCTTCCATGCCATCCATCTTAGCTACCTTTATTCGAACCTATCCATCTTAGCTTCCACGCCTTTCTTCAAAACTTCCATTTCATTATTTGATTCTCTTTAAGCAGAGCTAAATTTCAGTGGCACTTGCTCTTGTAATTTTGATATGTCATGTTGCACTTCTCTCCTGCCTTCATGAGTCATATTAGAGCCTTCCGAAGGTTTCATGCATGTTGAATTATTTTTAGGGGGAATTTTAGAACCCAACACTGATATATATTCTACAATATGCCCTTGGAATCAATTCAAATTGATTTTTCACACAAGACTTATGCAATTTGAAAAAAAAACACACCTTTTTCATGCTTTTGAGGAGCTCGATATTGAAACTGAATTATATCTGTGAATTTGGACCCTCAATATCTGAAATTTGACACTGTAGTAGCCCTTTGAATCTTATTTCAAATGCCATGGGTCTGACTTGATTTGGATTCTTCAAGGCAAAGTTATGCCCAATCTCGCACAATGACCTAAATATGGATCTGTCTAGCTGTGCTTAACTTGTAGATCGCAGCCATGTGTCATCGTTTCCTCCTTAGGCTCTAAAATTAATCACAAAGGAAACTACAAAGACATTTAATTGCAACAAAATTTTTAAGAATGCAATCCGATGCTCAAAGAGAGAGCTATGACGATTTTCCAAAGGTCACCTTCTTTCGAGATGAAATTTGGGATCCCGAAAAATCCCAACTTCCACATGATCATATATCTGAAAATATTGTGAACCAAGATTTGGAAATTTTTGTAGGAAGTTCCTCAGTATATCTTAAGGCTTTACGTGATAAAAATTTCAGCTTCCAGCCTTTATAGACAAAAATCTATAAATAAAATTCTCCATAATGACACTGCTGAGCAGTAAACCCTATAATCCAAAGCTTCAATACCAAATGTTATGAAACCACTCTCCAAAAGAGAATAAAAGAGATTCAACGCCTTATAAATGCTTTCTATTTTGAGAAACATCCTTATATCATAAGAACAATAGTTCTTGAACAGATACAAATGGAAAACCTCCTTATATATAAATCCATGCAAAATGCTAACATAATCCTAATGGGCTCAACCCATAATAATGTAAGGAATAGTTTAATAAACAATATTAGGGGTTAATGTAAAAAATAAAAATAACAATAAGGGGTTACTCTAACAATAATAATGACTACAATTAGTAATAGGGACCTGCACAGAAAATGACAATATCTAAACCAATTCAATAAAATAATCCAAGAATCAAAGGATAATTTTAGGGGCGAATTTTTAAGCAATGATTTTAAGGCTAATTTTTTATAAAAGTCCCTATTTTTATATAGTTTTATATAATTAGCCCTATATTTATTTTAAAAATAATTAATTATTCCATGTTAGCCTGCAAATACACAATGCAGATAAACATTAAAAACATGGATTCCTACTTCGATTATGTTTGGAGCGGATTTTGAACTTCGCCTTCGCCACGACGATCGGGTAACATGTACATTGGATTTACATTCACCCGATTTTACATCGAAGTCAGCTTTCTGGGGATTACCGATTCTAATATGTGGGTATTGACCTTCCGGCAACCTCGGCGTAGGTGGCCCGTTTCATCTCCTTCAACATTGGCACAGGATTCGGCTCCTTCGATTTAGGTTGTATTTCTCCTTCTCTCGTTTAGTGTAGATGTCTTCGCATATGTCTTCAGTCGGAAGCTCTTCTATTTCTGCCATTTTAGCTCGCATCTATTGGCTTTTTTCTTCACTTAACCGGCGATTATTTCAATTTTTTCGTAGTATTTTCTTGTTTCTGAGCCAAACCAATACAATGTGGAGTGACGGTTCCACATTGGCTGTGCTTGTGGATCAGATTTGCTATCATTCGTTGTTTCTGTTTGTTGTTTTAAGGTCGATTTAAGAAGTGAAATTGAGGAGGCTACAACCCATCTTCAAGCTGGAGGAGTTGTGAATTTGCATCTCAGTCCTCACCCAATTTATTCTATTCTTCGTGTATGTTGAATAAAGTAGTCAAGAATAAGTTAACAAAGAAAGTTCAATGGAACGCATTGTATTTTATCTTTTCTGCAACCAATGTAGGCTCAAAGGATAACATTTGAATTAAAATATAGACATTATATCTTTCATGATGATACAACAGAACAAGATCTCATAAAATACTATGGGTCCAAATCACTGCAAGATAATTCATGAAGTATTATTGCTTACACATGGCATCTAGTGAAGATATTGCTAGAACTCCGTCATGGACAATCTTCCAACACTCATGAAGTCATAATGAAGTCGCTAATAAAATATTTTTGAAAGCCTATCCACTTTTAGTGTGTATTTTTTCTAAAATCACAAGCATTATAGATTTATTTTTCATTTGGATATGTAATTTTCCTACTTAAAAATTGGATACATCCTACACAAGAAGTTTTCATGAGATGGTTTCTGACACCCCGATCTAGCTCATGTTCTAAAAATACTTTGACAAGTATGAGGAAATGAGTTGTCTTATGCAATGAACAGTTATTCATATTTCAAATTACACGAGAATTTGTGCACACAAACCCTGATTTTTTGAGATAAATTAATGTGCAGACATACGTTGTGGAAAGTAACAACCATGTTAAGCTTAACTCTCGTAGTGATTGAAGCATATGTTTTGTGAATTCTAGTTTTCCAACTTGTTGGGATTCGGTTTTTATCTTTTGCATGTTAATTCTTTACCAATTGGAATTTTGACCTATGGTTGCCGACATGGTTTGTTAGCCACTACATCAAAACACAAATTTTCTGGGAACCCCAGAGTGAAAATGATGGATGAATTGTGAACTATTGCACCTTAAATTAATTATATGCCTTGTGCTCAATCCATATATTCCATGGGTCATGAGGTACTAAACCTAAGCTGTGGAAAATGCTTCCTTAGAAAGTGAATCCACCATGTTAAATTCCCCGAAAACGTGAATGATGGAGGCAGTGCTTTAATAAACCTGGCAGAGACTTGTTTGAGTTGAATCACGATGAAAATTAAAAGGATATTCACAACAGACCGTTCACTTACATTCATATTTAATGGCCAATGTAGAATCCCCATTTCTCCATAGAGTTGTAATTGTGAAATTCCTTTTATAATGCGTTAGTTTCATGAGCACATGAAGAGCCAAAAAGCCTTGATGGCTGTTCGTGCTTTCCCCATGTTTGCTGAGCCGAATATACGTCGTGTCCTTGCAAGAACAACAAAACTCTCCGAATACCTAGTCATCAGTCGCCCTCCTCGATTTTGCTTCCACATTGAAGAAGGCCAGAGTGATCCGGCAAACTACTAGTTCCCCAACCACTTCAGACTTTGAAGCCTTTTATTTTTGATACAAAACCAGAGACAGCATGATTCCACAACCTTTATGTTTTATAGTCCTATCTTCGCACAAGCATCCATTTGCACACCAACATATGCCCCGTCACGCGCACACAAGGGTTAACCTCCGAAATTATTTAAGTCCTCGCCTTTGAAACCATAATAAGACCCACTAACTGTTTTCTATTTCAAAAAAGATTACTTTGTCCTAATCCATCGATTACTCCTTCCGAAATTATGACTGAAATAATGCCAGTGTTACACACATTTTCCTCCCTTCTTCCCGTATAAATATACATATACATCAGGCTACGCTGTTCTTTCTTTCTCGGCTAAAAGTCCCGTTAGGACTCGTATCCTGTTAGGGGTTAAACCACATAAACACTTGTGTCTTTGGGGATCGTACCTTACAAACCTTTGGACCACGTCCGTATTCTCTCCTCTTTTCTAGATAGTAATGCTTCACAGCATACCTAGTTGATAAGGTGTTCAAGCCTCTGTTCCTACTTTCACACATGATCTCATCTCCGTTCCTCTTTCACCTTAATGTGCCCGTTTTTGTTCTGCAAGACAGAAATTAGTTCCATACTTCAACAAGTTCATCATCTAAATCTAGTTTTTCTCATAGCCAACTAATCTCGTCGCGTATGTTCGTATGTCGCCTAATTCGCCGCCAAGATTGAAAGTGAAAGCCCCCTCACCCTCTGGTCAGCGCCAATCGATCACGAGGAAGAAAATTGTACAGCGACATCCCATTATTGTATTGACTCATATTCCGGCCATAGAGCCAAGTCTCGACCTTCCATGCTATGTGATTTCCAATGATCGCAACTGATTTTCACCTCAAAGAACACCTTTTTTGACTTTCAATCATATTTTTCAATACGAAGTGATATTGAACATCAATATGCTTTGGCTTCAAATGATGAGTTGGGTTCATTCCTAGAAAGATTGCACTCGACTATCACACCTTGTCTCACAGCCTTCCTTTGTAATAAAACTTCACACGAAATATTGAATTTTTCATAACCATACCGCTTTCCTTGTTGCAAGAATTATTGCCATGTATTCAACTTCTCTAGTTGGAGAGTTCCACCGCATTGTCCTTTGCTCATCCTATTGATTTCTCCTCCAAATGTGTTAAATACATAACCACATGTTAATTCATGCGATCCATATCTCCATGATAGTTTGCATCGAACAAACACTAAAAAAAAAAACCACCCCAAAATCTTTTGGGAAGCGTCTTTAACCCCTTGAACAGAAGTACAGCTTCCCCCCATGTGACTCCCCCGTATATCTCGTACACAGTAACAGGATAATTGTGTAAAGAATATAACACCTATCCAACACACACACTCGCTTAAATACAGACTTGGGGGATTGGGTATAACACAAGAATATCGTAGTTGGGGTTCAAACACTAGGCAGCTTGGAGCCCCCAAAGACACACCACAAATGCATTTGGAGCAGAGGAGAGCTCACTCAAGGTGTTTTTGACGTAGCATCGGGTCGGAGATTCCACTCGGTCAAAGGGTCATGTTGCTTGGATTGGACCTTGGGGAAGTTCAGAAAATGTTCTTTGAGAAAACAAAGTCATGCATGGAAAAATTGTGTTTGAGGAAGGTTGTTTCAAGAAGTATGGACCTCCGGGAAAGTCAAGCCTGCAACTAAAATAAGGTATGGGTAAATAGAAAATGCAATGGATGAAATTGTATACATGTAGATATGTGTATGTTGGACAATTGGTTAAGGGCAAAGGCATTTTGCCTTGAGGCAGCCGATGAGGAAGTTTATATCTAGAAAGAAAATGGTCTTGTCTTATGTTGGCTTTAATTATAGTGAGGATAGAATCATGATTCAATCGAACCGAGGGAGCAAGCATGAGGTGTTATGCTTTGCGTAGAGATGGTACTACCCGGATTGCTCCAGGTGGAAGCTATGTGGCACATAAGCAGGCTCATAAAAACAGTGTCCAAGGGAAAGCTCAATGGTAGAGATAGAGACACAATGTTGGAAATATATCCTTGAGGATTGTTGAATAAGTAGGAAGGTGGATCCCAAACTAGATTTTTCTTAAGTTTTAAGTCACGTATCATGTATAAGATTGATGCACATGGGTTTGTACGTGCATGGAAGGGAGACAAGGCATACCTAAAGGCCTAGTAACTTGTATGATGGATAAAAGGATGCCTTGCAATAATATGAATGTTGATGCAAGGGTGGAGGTAAGCCCGATGCTAGTATGATAGAGTAGTGAACAGATGATCTTATGAAAGATTTTATGCCCAAGGAAGATATGTTTTTCTCTCTAGCCTAGAATATTGTAAGTACTCACTTAATTATTGTAAGTACTCACTTGTAAAGTGAGTGAGGTTGATGTATATCGCATTTCCTCATGTAGATATAGTTAACGTAAATGTGTTTTGTGTGGTTGTTTAACAATTTTTTCAATTACATTTAAAGCCTAAAATCAACATTATTGATTCCTGTGTGCTTGTGCCCCCCTCAGAAAACAATTCTCATCGAGTTACAACAGTCATTGGATATCACAAAATACAAAGGCACACCCATGCACACTTATATTAAAGCATAAAATCAACATTATTACACTACAAAAGCTTGTGCACTTCGTAGCCAAGTCATCAATTCTCATCGTATTATGTGTCATTGGATATCACAAAATATAAATAAGTACACCGTGCGTGTCAATTTATATTTAAAGCCTTAAAACAAACATGATTTACCCAGTGCTTGTGCTCTTCCCCCGTATTCAAGTCATCAATTCTTATCGTAGCGACAGAGTCATTGGATATCAAAAACAGCGTATGCAAAGGATCAAGCCCGAATTTTGATCCATTCGTAATTAATTCTAAATCTAACATCAATTGAAGAAGAAATTACAAAAGGGAGGACAGACAGATTTTTCAAAGTAGCTGAGAGGTGGAAGGGCAACGAATGATCGATAAATACAGTCATACTTTTGTTACATATATACTTTCGTTTCACTCATCTATACCACAGTATGGGTCACCATTCTCTAAATGTTTCATCAAGAATGTGCATTTCCGCTATCCATGTTTCCAATTTTTGCATGCATTGACAGGCACGATCGTAAAGAGTCTTTCCTCACACAGATCTTCACGGAAATATGAATTTACTGGTACCACTGAAAATACATCAGAAAAGGGTATGTAGGGACTTAATTAGCAAAACTCGTCGATAATTGAATTAAATGTAACTTAGTAATGAAATCCTCCCATCTTTTTCCTTTATTGCAGTAAGTTGGAGATTGAGAATTTTTTGTGATGTAAATGCTTGTACCAACGACCTTATGAACGGTTTATTATACACAAGAGTTATAAGATTCATTGTGTTGAGTTGGAATGCACGCAAAGACAAGCCATTAAACTGTATTTAGCAGACTCGAGTTTTTGATTCTAGTGAGTTTCTTGTATTACTGGACTCCGCCATGGGTGTCTTGTCATATGGGTTACAATGTCTTCAATGGTATGTGAAATGGTCCCTTAAGGATTTGCTTAGGCCTCCTGGTACAAGTTGTTACATAAGTTTGACTTGTTGCTGTTAAAGGGGTCATGTTGCATTTTTTGAGATAAACTCATGCATGTTGGATGATTTTCTTTCATTAAAAATTAGTCACGCTTATTCTCATTTTCCTGGGGTTTCTATTTTTAATAAGTGATAGCTAAAGTAAGAAAGTCTCCTGAATTACCCATGACTTTCCATCTTATTTTCCATCCATTTAGAATAGTTTTGTATATGACTAGTTATTGTACCACTTGAATAATTCATGCCCTGGAGAGTTAAACTTCATGGTGTAAAACATACTGTAAAAGTTCAAGTGTGATTTTTCATTTTCCTCGATCCTTTAACAATGTTGACTTCTATTTGTTTATAAATTTTTTATTTCAATAATCTTTTATAATTAAGATCATAGTTCATTCTTACGCCTCCATGTAATGAAGATCAAATTGACACCCTCACATTCATTATGAAATCATGTGTATGAACTTGACAAGATGATAGCTTTTTCATGTTTAATGTTTTATTCCCAAAGTTCTATGAACTTGTGAGATCCATCAAAAGACTATAATTTTCCCAGACTTTATAATATTCATGCTTTACCAATCAATAATACATCAACAATAAAAAGTCATAAAAATGAGAAATTCATATGCTGATCTTATGTATTTACATAAGGTGTAAATAGCTTGTAGGAGAGGTGGACGACTTAAAGTTAGGGGGGGGATTTACCCTTCTTCAAAGGCCAAATACATTTTTTTGAGGGATGTATCAAGGTTTTTTCTTTTTTCAACAAGAACATCAAGTGGTCTCAAAAGTGCAAATTTAGAACGAGAATGATCCAAATTTTTGCAAAACAATTCCGTGTGTTTCCTTGTGTTCCCCCGAAAAGGGGAGTTTGGGAAACATTTCGTATGTGGACTTTCCTAACTCAGAGGGCGATATGAGGAGTAAAACCTTCATAACCTTGAGAGCACATCCATCAGTACATAAGGTCAGTCCCAACAACATCAAGACTAGTACCTCACCCTTGATTCCATTCGTATTTTAACATGGAACATAATACTTAATAATACCACAAATGGATCATAAAATCTCACCCCCCATCCCCCAACTTAGCATGATCCTGCCTTGCGTCGATCCTCTTGTTCTCTCTTTTTCACTTTGAAGAAGCTTGAATATGTTGAACTATGAGGACTAGCAGCATTATCGTTGTGTCAGAAGAGTAACTTAGTTATTAAGACTTGGCACTTTGCTCGATATGACAGCACAATGGTATCAAGTAATTCAAATGGCCACATATCAAATTATTCTGCTGGGATAAATGTTAGTGTCTATTGGGCATTTATGTCCTTGCATGTCTTATTGATTTGTTAACTATGCTCTTAGGTATTTGATGATACTATGGGCTGAGTGGATTGGTTCTAGTTTTGATTATATGTGTCACCAACTAAATGTCATGTAATGAAAGACAATTGTCTTCTCAGAAGTCATCAATTTCATTTGTTGGAAGTAGCTATTGACATTTCAAGTAAAATACAGTAAGTACACCTGTTAATTTATATTTAAAGCCTAAAATCAACATTATTGACACCACAAAGCTGTGTGCATCTCCCCTGACATTAAGTCATCAATTTTATACTGACATAGGTCATTGGATATCACAAAACATACAGACTGTATGTCAATTTATATTTAAAGAATTAACATTATTGACTCCACAGTGCTTGTGCACTTCTTCAAGAGTCAAGCTAATAATTCTCATCAGATTTACGTAATGGGATATCACAAAATACAAAATATATGCAAAGATCATGGTTTAATGATCTCATCTAATTAATTCTAAATCTAATATCAATTGAAGAAGAACATGGAAGTGGAAGACAATACAAAGATTTTCAGCATAAACAGAGGTGGAAGGGCAATGATAGATCGTACAAATACATTTGTACTTTGTTATAGATATATTTTGTTTCTACCTATCAGTATACTTGCATGTATCCTCATTCCCTAAATGTTTCATCGTCAATGTGCATTTCCCTTTATCCATGTTTCCAATTTCTTATATACCAGAGAGAACACTGGGAAAAGAGTCTTTCATAGATCTTCCAAATGGAGACTATCATGCCTAGATTGAAAATACATTGAGAAAAGTTATAGATGTAGGGACTTAATTAGAAAACTCTGCCGATTAGAATTAAATGTGTCTTAGGTAAATGAAGCTTCTCCCAGTATTTTTCCTTTAATGGGTAATAAGTTGGACATCTTGAGAATACTTCTTGTGATGTAAAGGTTGAAATTAAATGACTTTTTTATTAGAGAGCTGGTTTACCATGGCCACGCATGCAGATCGATGTTGTGTTGAGTTGAATGCACGCAGACAAGCCATTAAATGGCTGTAGCAGGACTCGAGTTTTTGATTCTGGGTGAGCTTCACGACTGGACTCTGCACAAGGTTTGCTCACAGGGTTACAGACATCTTCAATGGCATATGAAATGGTCCTCAACATACAACAAAGGAAATATTACATTATGATCATTTTAGTGTTAGGACTAATATGCATTATAAATGATTCAGAATCAGACTGCATTGGAGCCTGAGAGAAACATAATACTTGTATGCTATTTTACCACAAACTCAGACTTTGTTATGGCGAATTTGACTCAAAATAAACTAACATACTTGAATTCTGGAGATTATATTTCATGATCCAAGTATCCTGTGTGATTAAATTAATTCTTCCTGCATAAGAAGGTGTTAACAATCTTCAGAGGGTATAAGACTGTAAATTTAAGAGCTCATATAAGTCCATCCTAAGAATGTTTAACATATTTATAACAAAAATATAAGCCATTTCACTTATTATAAATAAAAGATGGACTTCATGAGCTCTTACTATGGTAATACTAGATTCAAAAGATGAAGTACTGTAAAGATATGGTATTGATGTAGGAGAAGGATTTGATGGTTCAACTAAAACATGAGATCAAAGCGTTAATCCAAAACTCACAAAACCTTCATAGAAGTCTCAATTCACTAATGAAGCAGTTTCAGCGAAAGAGGTCATGGTAATACAAGTCAATTCAATATATTTAGAATTGAAATATCATGGTTGA
The DNA here is from genome assembly GCA_034641835.2 of Pinus albicaulis. Lineage (NCBI taxonomy): Eukaryota > Viridiplantae > Streptophyta > Pinopsida > Pinales > Pinaceae > Pinus > Pinus albicaulis. The sequence goes on from CM076579.1 coordinate 1,347,873,173, forward strand.
TAATGAAGTACCATCACACAAGCCATAAAAGAGGTCGTGTAGAACAAGTTAACTCGATTGAAAATTGAAATATTGATGATGTAGGTTTTAACCTCAGAAAGAATTATCTACACACTAATCTTATAAATGTAAAATAAACAATAGCAAGAGGACAAACATAAAATATCAACACAGAGATTTTCCCCCGGATCCCAAATCTAGATCGACTACCTTGATTTTTCATTATATTCCTTTTAGTGTTATGAACACATATATATATACATGCCTAGAGCATACATAAACCCTGAACGTAAGAACTCCCAGATTAGAACATAACCGTATTTCCCTAGATCGTATCTGAAAAAATACCAGTGGCCGAAATCAACCCCAAAACCATGTGCAAAACTATGCACAAAAACCACAATACTAAAATTTACCTGTACAGCAAATTGCTGAACCAAAATTTTCGCCAAGGCCTTCCCACTTATGTGTGGCCACCGGCTCCCCCCGTGACCCCCCCATTGCGCCCCCAACGCAAAGGGGGCTATCGCCCCCTCTACCCCCCGCACGTGCTTAGTCATGGAAAGAATAGCACATATACCCAACACTTCCACTTGTTGCCTTTCTTTCCGTCAGGGGCCACAGGAGGGCTTAGTCATTGGCCCACTCTTCAACACCTACTATTGCTTCTCACACCAAGAGAACTTCGAGTGCTCTCGTACTTTGCTTTCAATGTATCCGCAACATTCTCAAAGTGTCCACCCTTTATCAAAGAACACCCTTTAGCCTCTTAAATCATATTCCCACAAAGTGATATTGAACACATCAACACGACTTTGTCTTTGAATGATAAGTGTGGTTCTTAGCCAAGAAAATTGCACTTTTGGCTATCATACTATCATTACATAAATTTTTGGTCAGTATCAACCCCATACTTGAACACAACTTCGCAACCAAACCTGCCTTTGCTGAGTGGCTTTATGTATTCTCTCGCCTTCCTGTAGTGCTGAAAGCATTGCCACTACGCATCAGTTTTCGCCCATCCAATCGATCGCGCTCCAAATAGGCTAAACACATACCGACCAGAGATCTTCTTTGGTCCCGCATCTCCACCAGTCCGCATCAACAAACCATGAATGTCCATTCTTTCCAATCCCGGGCCTCTGCAGCACGCGGTTGCAATCACTAGGGGCACGTAAATATCTCAGTAAACCGCTTTCACTGCCATCGTCCAATGATCCTTCCCCGGGTTTGACTTAACCTCGCTCAATACTCCTACCGCATGTGCAATGTCCGGTCTAGCATGTACCATTGCATGACTGAAGTGTCCACCGCACTTTGCATATGGAACAAGACATATACTCTCTTTCTTCTGTGTCTTGGGAGACCGTTCGTGCTAGAGAGTTTACACACCCACAGAATAGGAACATTCATCGATTTACTATCCTCGCATATTGGACCTATGTAATATAGTTCCCCATACATACTTCCTCTCTGCTTAACCAGAGCTCTCTTTGCCCGCTCTTTAATTTCCATGCCCAAAATATAGTTTGCGCACCCGTATCCTCTCATGTCGAATTTATAGTCAGCTTGGTTTTCAAATCTTGGATACCTTTGCTGGCTTCAATCAACAACATATCATCCACATACAAGACTGTGAGTAGACATAACACGATCACCAATTAATTTAAAATAAACACAATATGGATCCCCCCTCTTGCTTCGGTGAAGCCAAGTCCCCGTATATAGGTATCAAATTCTCTCATACCACATCCTTGGTGACCTGCTTTAACCCATACAGAGACTTCTTCAACTCCGCATACTCGCTCTTTCTACCTTCACCATAAAGCCTTCAAAGTTGCTTCATGTAGATCTCTTTCTAGATCCCCGTGAAGAAATGCCGTCTTTCACATCCATTTGTTCTATCTCAAAACTGGGAAATGCAGAAGAATGGTATAAAAGTAATCTAATAGAAGCAGTAATCTCTGCTAAACAAGAGAAAAAATATCACCAAAATCAATTCTCGCACTGAACAACCTTCGCTACCAATCGAGCTTGTATTTCTCCACCTTGCCTTCTACATTCATCTTCTTCTTTAAACACCCATTTTCTCCCAATGTGGCTTCCTTCCCAAACTTCCAAGAACTCCAATTGCATCCCACATCGTTTTTGTGCAAGGATGCCATTTCATCAACCATATCTCCTTCCGGTAGGCTTTTCCATCCTCTCGAATCTACCGGCATTTCCTCGATGCTTCGGGTTCATCATCGGCTATGTATATGCAAACTCGAACAAAAAGCAAATGGACTATACCTTTCTCTGGTTTCCTTTTTTCCCGAACCGATCTTCTCAAAGTTGGAGTTTGTGGCTCTTCATCTTCTCGAGTCTTCTCCGTCAGAGAGTCCGATTCATCCTCCTTTAGCTCAAACTCTATCCTTTCAGGTTCCTTGATAGGACTTCATGCCTAACAACATCTTTCACTTCTCTAAACACCTCATATCTCGCTACCAGACACAACCTTTCCTTGCTTCTGGTTCCAAAGTCAGAATCTTTAAAACCATCTTTTATACCCAATAAAGATGTGCACTTTTCGCATTTATTATCCAACTTGGTCCTTTCTCCTTGGAACATGTACACATATGCATCACATCCGAAATGTCTCTTGATGAAAGAGAGGGTTTCTTACCAAATGACACTCTCATGTGGGGTCTTATCCTCCAACGCCGATGAAGGTGATCTCGTTATTGCTAAGATGTGCCTCCTAATCGCCTCTCGCCCCCGACCCTTCTTGTCCCAACCCGCACCACCGAGTTAAATACTCTTGCCTTTTCCACTGTTGTTCGTTCATTCTTCGCAACTCATTTTTTGTCGAGTGTTTTATAGTCTTCGCCGTGCTATACCACACTTCTTACGTAACTCTTCAAATTCCTTCGCAACTCCCTAATTATCCGTCCTCAATGCCTTTATCTTTCTGCTTGCTTCATCGAGCCTTAAATTATTTAAATTTGTCGCACTTGTATTTCTTCCTCAAGAAATATATCCATGTATTCTCTTTGAGAAGTCATCTATGAATGAAACATAGTACGTACTTTCCCAAAGGATGGAACCCCACACAGCCCAAACACATCACTGTGTGTTCTAATATCTTGTTTGCGCTCTTAGCACCGCAAGGAAAACCTCACCTGCCATCTCCTCGCTTCCATATACATAATGCCTGATGTAACCAAATCCGTAGAACAATTAGATATTAATTCTCTACCATGTACCATTTCGAAAAGTGAGATTCGAAGGCCCTTCTCTCCAGCAATATGTCCAAGCCTTTGATGGCATGTCTTTCTTTTCTCCAGAGACAAGCCAGGGGCTTTCCGTCCACTTCTTCGTGAACCATAGAACTCGTTACACCCATCAATGTTGCTACCTTGTAGCTTGTACAAGAGTTCCACCAAAACCCCTGCAGACACGATCGTTGCTCCCCGAACCATCTTGCGGTGCATCTTTCTTGAACACTATTTTACACCTCGCATCATCCATCTTGCTTAGAAATCAAATTTCTAGCCAATGAATATGCGTAACACCAAGAAGTGTTCTAATCCTTCCAATTCTCATGTGCCTTCAACTTGACCTTTTCCACGTCCGATGATTCCTGCCTTCCTATCATCCCCTAGGAAGACATCACCACCATCATATTTCTCATACTGATGTAACCACACTCATGGGGAGTGAAGTGAAAGGGATGCACCCGAGTCAATCAACCATGACTCATGATCTACATGTATTTGAAGAAGAAGCTAATATACATCCCCACCTTCATCCTAGGTGGTTTTTGCCTCTGCAGAAGTGAGCATCACTTCCGTATCACTTTCTCGGTGAGCTTTAGATCTGTCAGCCCTTTTGTAGTGTGCCCTTCTTTCCGTATTTCAAAGACACCTTTACAAACCCCGTGATATTTAATTCTCCCCTGATTTGGATTCTACCGCAACCTTATTCTCACTGCTTCCGGGACCGTCCTCAGACAAATAAGGCATCTCCATTATGACCCTCCATATTTCTCCGGCCTCATTTCCTCCGACAGCAAGGTCAGACAATATCATCAAAGTTCAAGGTAGTTGTATTGGGCTACCTAATGTAATAACCATGTCTGGGCTCCACGCAGTCTCCAGAGAGTACAACAATCATGCACTTATCTTCGTCTCCGTATCTTGAAGAATGTCGTATTAGACACTCGACTTACCACGTATTGAAGGTGTTCGTACGTTCGTCACCGAGTCTCCATCCTTCATCCTCAAAGTTAAGGCGCGCATTTTTCCGCAAGAACAACTTATTCACCAAAGACTTAGATTGGTACAAAGTCCCAAGTTTTTCCCACAAATTTTTCTCGTCGTAGGTTCCCGTATACATTCAACAATACCGAATCCGACACACACAACCGTATTGTGCTCTTGCCTTCCGATCCGCTTTCTTCCGTCTTCATTCCGTCGTTGGTTTAACACTGGATCACCGCGATCCATCCATCTTTATCCTTATCTGTTGGTATCCTCCATCTTGAGCTCACAACTCAAAACTCGACCATTAAATTTTCGACCTCTATCTTTCCGCCGCCGCCATATTCTTCACCTGAAGAATCGGTCCGTGCGTATCTCCCACCGCATTGTATTCACTACAGCCCTAGCAAAAACCCTCAACAACAAAGGCGCTCCCTGAAGCCGAAATGCAGATACCAAATGTAGGTTTTTAACCCCCGAACAACAATTATCTACACACTAATCTTAGCAATAAAATAAACAATAGCAAGAGCATAAAAATATAAAATGTATCAACTACGTAGATTTTCCCTTGATCCCCAAATCGGGATTTACCTGTACCTGATTTTTCATTATATTCCTTTTAGTGTTACAACATATATATATATATATATATATATATATATATATATATATATATATATATATATATATATGTTGATATGTATGATAACCCCAACCATTAACCTGATTAAATATAAACGTAGTCTTTGATCTGGACTGCAGAAATACTTAGGGGTCAAACCATCGTAACCCCGAAACCATGAAAACCATGTACAAAACCATGGACGGAGACTACCCAAATGTCGGAAATTAAGGAACCAAAATTTTTTACGGGCGCCCGCCCCCGACCTCGACAGGGGGGGCCACCGTCCCCTTGTGACCCCCCGTTGCCCAACATGATTGATAATGAAGACCATCAACAGCTGCCATTAGCTTCCATTTGCTCCAACAAAATAAATGAAGACGTGCCTAAAAGGAAATTACAAAAAGGACCAAATAATACAAGAATTGAATGCCAAATATATCCTACTTCATTCTCAAAAGAAAATATGATCTAGGTTTCATAGTATCAAAGAACCTGGAAGCAACTCCATCTATAATTTGTTTTACAAAAATCACAACCTGAAGACACAAAGCTCAAAGGAATTGTGAAAAATAGAACAATATACTGTATTTCCGACAAGAATGAGATCATTGGGTAGTGTAGAGTTCAATGTTTCTCAGTAAACAACATAATCTATGTGGCAAAATTCTTAACCAAGACCTCAAAATCAAAGTATATTGGCCGATGAAAAAGGTCAAGGGAGTGGGAAAAGATTCTATCAAATATCACTAAAATACAAGAAGTATGTCGCAAACAGACGTTTACAGGTTTGGAGCCACTTCTGATGAGATAGAATGGTGCTAGGTGTGGATTTGTTGTCGTAGTTGTGTACTTACAGAAACACCAACCCAAAAGAATAGTCTGGCTATTTAACTAGCAATATCAACATTATAAAATTTTATGGTGATCACTCGATGAGGGTTTTGCTTTCAAGGAAGGTGAATTATAACTAATGAAAAAAGTACAAGGATACATGAACATACACAGAAGAAGGAAGGCAAGTATCTATCATAGCATCAATGTTTTTATGTTAAGCAACCAAAGTCAATAGACTTAAGATATGGATGTGCTATCAATAAAGCAAATTAACACTTCCGAAACTCACTAGAGTCAAACCCCTAACACAAGATAAAAACATTACTTGAGGTGGTAATAATATTAACATACAAATAATGGATAATAATTAGTTTAAATGAACAAGTATATACATACCTATAGATTATCATGATTCTGTCCAATGTGTAATAAATTAAGCTGCCACGATGTTCATTAAACATTATTTTATTATTAACCGTATTAAATATATTCAATAGCACTGTACAATATTTCTGCAACTGAGATAATTAACTGCTCTATCTATTCCTGCCTTTCCTGCCTTTGTATTTTTTTCTTTATTTTTAAACTTTGTCTTGGTATTGATTTTGCCCATCTACACACCCTCAAGTCAGAATGAAAACTGTACCTAAGTTTTAATTTTATAAATTTTATGTCTAAACCAGAATGGATGGTTTTCTTTTGTGTACTCCTGAATGTCTTTTTTCTTTTTTATTTTTAATTTTCAACTATTAGAGTGTAATTTGCTATAATCAAGGTAGAAATTTGTCTGTATGAAATTATATTTCATTTCTTAATTGAATTTTTCCTTGTTTTTCTAATTTGTCAAGTCTTACAAATATTCCTTGTTAGCCTGTGCGTTTACCTTTGGGGTCTCTAATCTTTTCATTATTTTATACTTAGCTTGTTTATCTAATCAATCACTTTCATCCAAATGATTCTATATCCATCAGAACTTTTTGAAGCTTATGTAAACCCAGTTTCATAATGATCATTCCAATTTGAACCTGACATCGTAATTATTCCTCCACTAATAGGTATTCTTCTAATTTGCAGAAAATTTTCACCATTCCACATAGAAATTTTTTAAAATTAAATTATTTTTAATAAATCACGTAAATTTTTTCTCCTTTGTTATTCCACCTGGACGTTTTTTATCATAGTGATAAACCACTAGATCCATTGACACGCTTTGCTGGCTGGTCTATGTTCTGGCTTTCATTGCCAGTTTGATCTTTTAGTTTTTCCGAAGACTAGTTTTTGTCTTCTCAATGGATGTATCTTCGTCTAATTAATTCACCTCTCCTCCTTTTATTTTTATTCTCTAAATCTTTAATCATCTTTCACCGAATAATTACTTTTAATGTTATTAAACTGATTTAGCTCTGAGAAAGTATCTTTGCTTTTAAAGGTAGTTTCATGTTGAAGCTGGCCGTCGTTTATTCTGCCTTCCACACTGTTTATGCCTTCAATGGTCGCAATTTCGTTTTCAACTATAATTCCTCTCCTTGGTTCTTAACACACACACACACACACACCCCCAAGAGAGTATTTCTCTCCTCTCTGCTTTTTCTGTATCTTTTATTCTTTTTATTATAAGAAAACATATTTTAACATTTAAATTAGTGATTAGCTAAACCATGATTTTGGGACTATGTATACTAGTATAATGTTTATACTATCATTTTTGAAGTCAAAGTTGAGGAAAAATCTGATAAACATGTGGATACATGTTTAAGATTATATGTAACAAAGTATGACGCTGACAATTTTCCATATGAAAGAGCACTAGCGCTGGGCGATCAAATCAGGATAAGGGGAGAAAACAATATAACAAATTTATCTAATAGAAAATTAACACAGAATATAATGTTTTGGAGGCCTATAATGACAAGACATCTAGAGAAGATCATGTTCATAATATAGAAAATGATGACCAAGATGAGAATTGGGAAATTGAAATACCCTAGGACTCTTTATTTTGGTATACATGTTCCGTTGATCATGCAAGATTACTACATGTCAAATTCGTAAAAAATGGGTTCTATATTTTTTGTATTTTTCATTGTAACATTGCAAATACATTTCTTTCATGTGTGTTATTTTAAGATTGATGTTTCATATTCAATCCTTACATTGTTTGCTTCTTATTTGTGATGTGAAATGAAGCTAGATTTGATGATTTTGGGACCTATTTTCACATAGATAGCGTTTAATTAGTATTAAATGATAAATAACGACTAACAAGACTAATGCAAATCATCAATGGGCTCATTCGGGTACATGAAAACTACCTGATGTCTAGCTTTTAACATCTTAGAAAATTTTAATGGTATATATGTTGCTCGTGTTTGGGGAATTTTGTCGTAGTTTCGAGTTTTATATTTTCTGGAAAATAATTATTGATATTTGGAAAATGTGTGATTTTATATTGGTATTGGAAACGGTTATATTTTTGATCTTTGATTGGAAATGAAATCAGATTTGATGTGAAGTTGGGACCTATTTATTTTCACATAGATAGTGTCATAGTATTAAATGATAAAGAACTAATTTAAGAAGTCTAACTGCTAAGTAACAATGGCTTATTCCAAGCACATGAAATTGTGTTAATGTCTAGCCTTGATATCTTGAAAATTTTAGTGGTTTGTTTGTTGCTTGTTTATAGGATTTTGTTGAGTTTGAAATTAGTCTTCGAATGCTTATGGTTCTCATATCATGCATATATCGATATCGATAGATCTAGTTCTATTATTATAATCATTATTGCTTTTATATATTTGGTGTTTGAGGAAAGATATTTTTATTTCCTTTCACTTTGTGTATGATTGGCATTTCACCTTTTTAGAATATATAAAATATTTTTTCTTATTATATATTTTTCTCAGTAATTATTGATAGAGTTAGGTGCAAATGCACAATGTTGTGTAGCATTAGGTGTGATAAATATGTGATAGTGCAAATCATAGTTTTAACACAATTAAGTTGATCGTACTCTTAATCAACTCAATCAAGTTTGATTGTTGGTTGAATGGCTAATTGTTGGTTCAATGGACAGAAGGTCTTGCAGGCACAAATACCAAAGGGGAAAATGGAGCCCATCATGGGGTACTCTTTGTAATTCTCCACCACTGCTACCTTTCCTCAAACTCCTCTCCAACCTCAATATCAGTGCTAGTAGTAGCATGACAAATAACACTACGCTTAGCAGAACTAGAAGAACGTGTTTTCCAAACTACACGAGAACTACTTCCCTCACGAGTCACCATGTGCCATGCTTGGTCTCGGTGGTTCTCTTCCTTCTACTCCCGGTTCAATTACCATATCTTCATTGGAACCAACACTCCGAACTCCACTAGACAACGATTCACCATTTTGTAGTAGTGATTCGCCATTTGTACTGGTGATTCGCCATGATTTTACAGGATAATATAATCTCGTGAGAGATTCGCCAAAAAAATATATATACATATTATACAAGAATCTAAGTGACTAAATGTGAAATTATAGTGGGGTATATATAGTATTTTGTCTATAGGAAATGGGCCGACATGAGCATTGTGAACAGTTGTGTCACTGTGCGAAACCAAATTGAAGACTAATTAAGGCCAACTTAAGAAGGCAGTTTTTCTGACTTGTATCACTTGTATTTAGGGTTTTCTTTGAAGTAGATTTTGAGGATGATGAACTTGAAGAAAATGACTTGATGGAGGAGCCTTTTGAAAACCTAATGTTACAGGATTTAAAGCCCAAAAATTGGATCAACTTAAGTCTGTAGAAACTAACCTAGAAGTCTACAATTGGGACCTTAATCTAAATATGATCCAAGCATGAAACCCATGCTTTAATAAGCCATTTAATAATGATAAATTATTTTGAAAAATACATTAATAATGAAGACCGAACCTAGTTACATTCTTCAACATTTCGAGTTAACATATTTTTATTAGATCCTAAAAAATTAGTAACTATATATAAATAAAACTTTTCTAATAAAATTAGGAAAGAAATGCTTACAAGATTCTAAAGACTAATAACTAATTTTCATAATAGTTATTAATTATAAAATATATATGTAAATTTAAAAAAAAATTAACAAATTTAGGAAATAAAAGCTTAGGAGATCCTAAATATTAGTAATTATATAAAAAAAAAACCATTTTAAAAAAATTAGGAAAGAAATTCTCACACGAATCTAAAAATTAATAACTAAATAATAACATAATTTCTATATAATCTAAAATACTGATTTATTTGTTGTTTTCTAATAGTTATTATTTCTATCCTTAAAATATTTGAAATTAAAACTATTTCAGTGAGGTTTATATAATTTGGGTCATGATTCCTACCATATAAAATTTTAGGTGACAAAAATTCATTAATTTTTAAAATATAGAAAATTTACGGCCAATAAATCTATGGTAAACTTATTTAATATTTTCATAATGATCCGGATTTTATAATCCCTTTAATGGAATCCCAAAACTATGCTCAAGTAGTTGAAATCTATAGGTGTACCATGAGGCACTATTTACATGCCCTCAAAGATCCATTCACCAATAATAAATTTGGGTTTTCCTTTGCTTCATAGCTTTTGGGTTTTCAATGACCTCTGGTGCCCAATGTCTGTGTGAATATAACTACATTTTTATTTATTTTTGTTCTTGTGCAATAAGGTTTTTAATCAGGTGCTTAGTTTTATGCTAAAAAATAAAGTTCTTAGAATGTATAGAAACCTGAATGACCACGTAGTGCTCGTCTTTCTAAATCCAGCGCACTTCGTTTCGCGCAAAATAGACTCCATATGCTCTCAGAAATGAGCTATGTTCGCTTTTCTAAATAAGCAAAAAAAAAAAAAAGGATAGACAGGTGCCTAGTCAGCAGTCCGTACTGCTGACATAGAATGCTGACTAGGTAGGGTCTAATTTTGTCAATTTCCTTTGGAAAATAATGGAATTCCAAGTGGTAGCATGATATTGGTTGAAATTTTTGGTCATTTGGCGGTTTTGTATTGGTTTGAAATCAGGCCAATCAGGTGAGGACATGTGGTGCTGCCTGGCACCACGACGTGCCCCCCCAACAGTGGATCGTGGACCAAAATTTTTGTTTGGAGTCCGGGAGGAGGTGCCGGGGTACGACCCCGCGACCTCCCACAAGCCAACACCACATGTTACCATTTCGCCACATGTTAGTTCTTAACTACATAGCGGTTCCACATATATTTGAATTATGCCATGTTCAATGGTGGGGGCAGAGGGGGCCAACCCCCAACACATGTTACCTCAACGCGAAGACCACCAGTGGAGCCAACTCTTAGGCATGAAGTTTAATATTAATACGAGTTTAATTAACTATAAACCTGTATTAAATTAGCGCATAATCCACATTTAATTCGGGATTATCCTAAGCACGGGTTTAGCGCTAAGAATTTCTTAATTAGCGCTAATCACGCGTAATCAACTTGATGAATATTAATTTGGCGGACCACTAATTTTGGCGGAAACTACCAGTTTAACTCCAGCTAGCCAGATTTAACTCCAGTTAGCTAAATTTAGGCCTGAAATTGTGGAGAAAATGTAAATGGTCATAACTTTTGGAGTTTTCGACCAAATTAGGTGGAGAAAGAGGCTAGATGACAATTTTTGGGCATTCTAGACTCATTGGTGCAGTTTTGAGGAGCCAAAAACCATCATAAACAAGTCATTTTTCAAATTTGATCATAATATAAAGGCCCAAGCCATGGAGGCTGGACCAAGGAGATGTAGCCCAGGAGGGGTGAACTCCTTCATCAAATACCCGTGTTGATATGTTGTATGGTGATGTACTGTACTTTTATTTTCTGGTGTTCAACCTTTGTTTTATGTTAAATTTTTCATTAAATTAACACAAAAAATACTCATGAGACTTGATAATTTGCAAGATAACTTGAACCCTTAAGCACACATAATACATTGTATTCAAAATATGAAAGAGTAATTAGCACAACAACAGTAACATAATTGATTTAGATAATTTTTGGTATTAGAGCTTTAGGCTTTGTTGTGCAAGAAGGGATCCAATTTTTTGCAAGTTTTTGGCATGCTTACAAGGTTAAAACTCAAAAGAGTAGAAGGGAAGCTAGTTTAGAGCCCTGCAGTTGGGTCAAGAGGAAGAAGGGAAAGGTTTCCAAAGTATTAAACACCACCACATCCTCAAGTTGAGGTTGAGTCTTCAGTGAGCATGTCTCATGAATTAGAACCTACCATGACAGAATATGAGAGAGAATCCAAGAAGGCATTCTTGGATATGACTGAGATGGTTAAAGTACTCTAGGAGGAGAGGAATTTAAGGATGCAAGGAGAAAGTTCAAGGCCTCCAAGAGGAGAGGGTTCTCCAGGTGGAGGAGGCCATGGAGATGGTAAGAAGCCACCATCCACTCCACCATCACCCTCACCACCATCTTCACCTTCCTCATCATCATCTTCCACTACCACAACTCTTCCATATGTTCATACACATACTTCAAAAGGAGCTGGTAAATCACCCTTACTTAAACTTGATGTTAAATTTGAGTTTCCAATGTATAATGGCGAAGTGAATGCAGATAAGTTGGATAATTGGACTCGTTAATTGGAGGTTTATTGTAGAATTCAAAGCCTTCATGAGGATGACATAAAGATTCAATTGGCTTCCTTGAGAATGGATGGAGAAGCACTTGTATAATGGGAAGAAAAGACACAAGAGGAGATTAAGAAAAATGGTAATATCTCAATGTCTTGGTCAAATTATATTGATGCCATTAAAAGGAAATTTTATCCTCCAACTTACATGCATAAACCTTTTATGAGTTGGAAAAATTTTAGGAAATATAAAGGTCAAAGTGTGCAAGATTACACTCATGAATTTAGGAGAAGAGCTCTTATGTTAGGTGCTTATTTGCATAGCCAAGAAAATTTTATGAAGTACATAGGGGGTTTGCATAGTTACCTGAAACATACCATCCTCAAGTTTAATCCTACTAGTCTAGATGAGGTATGTGTGCAAGCCACACACCTTGAGGCAAGAGGGAAAAATGTACAAGAAGAGGGTAAAAAGAAACCATTCAAGGGTGGTGAAAAAGGAAAGGGTTTCAAGGGTAAAAAAAGAAGAATGAATCCATTAAGAAAGAAGGGGATAAAACCACTTGTACTCATTATTCCAAAGAGGGTCATTATGAAGCACACTGTTGGAAGCTTCATCCAGAATTGAGGCCTAAGAAATTAAACAACAAGGGGAAACAAAAGACAATTACTACCACACAACAGGATCTTGGATCCAACTCAGGAGATGAGACTAAAATTGCAGCCATGGTCACAAAGGGAAAATAAGCCATAGCAAGTACTAGTTCATCAAATTGTAAAAGTAACACTCAAAGTGAAGAAACAAGAATATAGTTGTTTCATGTAAGGGTGATCTCAAAACATAAAATAATTGACACATTATTTGATTTTGGGTCTCAAGAGAATTTAATATCTAAATAATTAGTCAAGAAGCTTAATATTGAAACATTACCTCACCATAAGACATACAATTTGGGTTGGGTAACCAAGGGTACAAATTTACAGGTTACAATAAAATGTATTTTCTAGTTTGCAATTACCAAAAACTTCATTGATGAAGTTGAGTTAGATATTGTACCGCTTGACATACTAGGAATTGTTTTTGGTAGCCCATATCTCTATGACAGGAAAGCAGTCTTCTATCACCATGAAAACAAGTACCACTTGTTAAAATATGGAATGGAATATATTGTTAGAGCTCATCGCAAAAAGCTAAACCTCTCTATAGTTAATGTTGGGAAAATGAAGAGGCTAGTAAATTAAAGAAAAAAATTTGTGCTTCTTATGATTAGACAAAAGAATGATAAGGATTATGAATCTTTTGAAGGTTGTGATGATAAATTAAAATTTTATTTTTTTGATTTGGTAAGTCAACATGGCGAGATGTTTCAGGAACCAAAGGGGTTACCTCATAAGAAGGGAATCCAACATGAGATACAGATGCAGTAGGATGTTCCTCTCCCTAACATTGGCATCTATCGCATGTAGATAATGGAAAGTGCAGAAATCAAGAAGAAAATCCAAGAATTGTTGAATAAAGGTATCATTTGCCCATCTACCTTTCCATGTGGTTCACCGATTGTATTGGTGCCCAAGAAGGATAGAAAATGGGACATGTGTGTGGATTTTCGTGCACTTAACAAAATCCCGATAAAGAATTGTTATCCACTCCCAAGGATTGAGGATTTTCTTGATAAATTGAGGTATGCAAAGTATTTCAGTAAGTTAGACTTAAGAAGTGGTTATCATCAAGTTAGAATAGCTAAAGAGGACATATGGAAGATTGCATTTAAAACTAAACAAGGATTGTTTGAGTGGCTTGTTATGCCTTTTGGTCTTTCCAATGCTCCCGCTACTTTCATGAGAGTTATGAATGATGTATTAATACCATTTCTTGATGATTTTTTCATTGTCAACTTAGATGATATTTTGATATTCAACAAATCACAAGAAGAACATGCCATGCATGTGATAAATGTGCTTGATTTCTTGAGAAAAGAACGGTTGTTTTTCAAGATGTGAAAATGTGAATTTGGTAAAACATGTGTAGTATATTTGGGACATACTGTTGGAGGAGGCGAGCTGAAGATAGATCCCTCTAAAGTTGAGTTCATTGTGAATTGGCCTACACCCAAGTCAGTCACGGAGGTAAGAAGTTTTCTAGGAGAAGTGCAATATTGGAGGAAGTTCATTGATAATTTTTATTTTATTGTAGTTTTGTTACATGCATTGAATAGTGTTAATAAGGTCTTCCAGAGGGGAGGCAATCCTCAAAAAACATTTGATGCTTTGAAAAAGAATATCGTTTCAGTACCAATACTAGCACTACCGGACTTGAGATATCCTTTTGATATTCAAACCGATGCAAGTGACTATGCCATGGGTGCAGTCCTTTTACAACATGGTAAGCCTATTTCATTCCATTCATAAATGTTTAATGGTGTAGTGATAAATTATCTTAAACATTACAATGAGCTATATGCGTTGGTTAAAAGTGTGAAGAAATGGAAACAATATTTTATGGGAAAGGAAACCATCATTCACACCGATCACCAACCATTGCAATACTTGCAATTGCAAACTAAATTACAACGGTCAAGGAACTTTCGATGGATGGGATTCTTGGAGAAATTCCACTTGTTCATCAGGTATAAGAAAGGTATATATAACAAGGTTTCTGATATGATTTCTAGGCCTATTATTAATGTCGCTACTTTACTCAAGAACACTTTTATTTTATATGAAAGTTACATTGAACAATATGCATTTGACAATGACTTTCAAGAAGTTTATGCAAACTTGAGTGAAGGTCATCAATTTGAGGAATTAGATTACCATGTACATAATAAATTGTTGTATCATTTGGCCAAGCTTTATATTCCATAGGGTAAGAGAGTGAATTTCATAAGGGAAGCACACACTTCTCTTATTGCGAGACATTTTGGTGTAAGAAAAACAATGGAAAATCTTCAAAGGTATTGTTATTGGCCTCATATGCTTGAAATTTTGTCACATTTTATTAAAGGTTTTTCATTATGTTTAGTCATTAATCCTAGTAATATGAAGTTAGGATTGTACACACCACTTTTTTTTCCTTCACGTCCATGGGAGAGTATTTCTATGGATTTTTTAGGGGGGTCTTCCTTTGTCAAAAATAGGTCATGATTATTTATATGTAGTTGTGGATAGGTTTAGAAAAATGTATATATTGATGCCATGTAAAAATCAAGTTACAGTGGAACAAACAACTCATATTTTATTTAAAATTGTTTGGGTTCATTGTGGGTTTCCTACACCTATTGTAAGTGATCGAGATTCTCAATTTGTTGGGAATTTTTTTTCAAGCTTGTGGGACTTGATGGAAACTAAGTTGAAGACGAGTACAACCTTTCATCCAAAAACATATGGTCAAACCGAGGTGGTCAATAGAACATTCATTCATATTCTTCGAGGATATTGTAGCAAACATCCTAAGTTGTGGGATTAATAGTTACATTAGATTCATCATATTTACAACTGTGAAAAACATTCCTCTACTCAATCATCTCAATTCGAGGCATGTCCTGGATACTTGCCAAAATCACCATTGGATTTCATTTTTGGGAAAGATGTAGTTATCAATGGACATAACAACATAGATAAAGCAGAGAAATTCATAAAGAAAATTCAATTGATTCATAAAATAGTGCAATATCAACTAGATAAAAGTCAAGGAAAGTACAAAGCGAGGCACGAAAAACATCATGTGGATCATAAGTTTCAAGTTGGTGACGAAGTTTGGCTTTACGTTAGCAAGGAAAGGCTTCAAGGATAAGGTAAAAATATGAAACCAATCTATTATGGTCCTTTAAAAATTTTGGAAAATATTGGTAACAATGCCTTCAAGCTTGATTTTCCTTCATACATGAAAATTTATTCAGTTGTTAATGTTGAAAATTTGAGATTGTATGAGCATCCTTTGATTGAAGATCAAGGAGATAATGTTAAACTTCCATCTATTGAATATTTTTCTCCAGATTTCTTTGTTGAGCTACAACAAGACACTATACTTGACAGGAGGACAAGGAAATCGACAAGAGGAAGTGTCAACTATCTTCGAGTGGGTCTTAAAGGAAAAAATCCTTCAAAATAAAAATAGATTGAAATTGGGAAGGTGAGGGGATTGTACCCTCACCTGTTTAGCAACTGAATATGATCTTTTGGGGTCCAAAATCGTCCAGTGTGGAAGAATGATCAGGGGCTTTGTTTTATGCTAAAAAATCAAAGCTCTCATAATGGCTTGAAACCTAAACGAACAAGTAGTTCTCGTTGTTATAAATCTTGTGCACTTTGTTTCATGAAAAATGGAATTTGTATGCTCTCAGAAATGAGTTATTTTCGCTTTACTAAACATGCAAAATTTTTAAAAAAAAAAGGAGGATAGAAAGGTGCTCAATCAAAAGTCCATACTACTGACGTGGCATGTTCACTGGGCAGGGTCAATTTTTTTCATTTTCTTTCGGTGAATAATGGACTGCCAAGTGACAGCATGGTATTGTTTGAAATTTTTTGTTATTTGGCAGTTTTGTATTGTTTTGAAATCAGGCCAATCGAGTGAGGACATGTGGTGCAGCCTGGGGCCGCCACACCCCCCCCATGGTGGATCATAGACCAAAATTTTTATTTGGAGTCTAGGCGGAGGTGCTAGGGTTCGACCCTATGACTTCCACAAGCTAGCACGACACGTTACCATTCTGCTGCATGTTAGTTCTTATCTACATAGCGGTTCCACATATATTTGAATTATGCCATGTTCAACGGTCTGGGGAGAGTGGGCCAGCCCCCAATGCATGTGACCACCAACGGAGCCAACTCCTAAGAAAAAAGTTTAATACTAAGCCGAGTTTAATTAACTCTAAACCAGTATTAAATTAGCACTTATTACAAATTTAATATGGGATTATCCTAGGTGCTAGTTTAGCGCTAATCATTTCTTAAATAGCACTAACCACACTTAATTAACTTAATGAATATTAAGTTTGCAGATAACTATTTTTGGTGGAAACTGCCAGTTTAACTCCAGCTAGCCGGATTTAGCTCTAGTTAGCTAAATTTAGGCCTGAAATTGTGGAGAAAATGTAAATGGTCATAAATTTTGGATTTTTCGACCAAATTAGGTGAAAAAATACGCTAGCTGACCATTTTTGGGCATTATGGACTCATTGGTGCAAGTTTCAGAGCATAAAAGCATCGTAAATAGGTCATTTTGAAAATTTGATCATAATATAGAGGCCCAAACCATGGAAGCTGGACCAAGGAGATGTAGCCCATGAGGGGTGAAATCCTTAATCAAATTCCTGTGTTGATATGTTGTATGGTGATGTACTGTACTTTTATTTGTTGTTTTTTAGCCTTTGTTTTATGTTAAATTTTTCATTAAATTAACATGAAAAACACTCATGAGACTTGATAATTTGCAAGATAACTTGAACCCTTTAGCACACATAATACATTGTATTCAAAATCTGAAGGAGTAATTAGCACAACAACACTAACATACTTAATTTAGATCATTTTTGTTATCATAGCTTTAGGTTTTTTTGTGAAAGAAGGGATCTAATTTTTTTCAATTTTGTGTCATGCTTACAAGGTTAAAACTCAAAAGAGGATAAGGGAGGTTGGTTGAGAGCCCTGCAGTTGGGTTAAGAGGAATAAGGGAAAGGTTTCCAAAGTCTTCAACACAAGTACATCATCAAGTTGAAGTTGAGTATTCAGTGAGCATGTCTCATGAAGGAGAACCTACCATGAAAGAAGATGAGAGAGAATTCAGGAAGGTATTATTTAATATGACTACGATGGTTAAAGTCCTCTACAAGGAGATGAATTTAAGGATACAAGGAAAAATTCCAAGGCCTCCAAGAGGAGAGGGTTCTCCAAGAGGAGTAGGCCATGGAGATGGTAAGAAGCCACCATCCACTCTACCATCATCCATACCACCATCTTCACCTTCCTCATCATCATCTTCCACTACCACAACTCTTCCATATGGTCATACAAATACTTCAAAAGCATCTGGTAAATCACCCTTAATTAAACTTGATGCAAAAATTTTAGCTTCCAATGTATAATGGCGAAGTGAATGAAAAGAAGCTGGATAATTGTATTCTTCAATTGGAGGTTTATTTCAGAATTCAGAACCTTCAATACAATGACATAAATATTCAATTGGCTTCCTTGAGAATGGAGGGAGCAAAAAATGTATGGTGGAAAGAAAAGACACAAGAGGAGATTAAGAAAAATGGTAAGATCTCAATGTCTTGGTCAAATTTTATTGTTTCCATTAAAAGGAAATTTTAGCCTCTAGCTTACATACGAAAATCTATTATGAGTTGGAAAAACTTTAGACAATTGAAAGGTCAAAGTGTGCAATATTACACTCATGAATTTAGGAGAAGAGCTCTTATGTTAGGTGTTGATTTTCATAGCCAAGAAACTTTGTTGAAGTACATAGGGGGTTTGCATAGTTACCTGGAACATACCATCCTCATGTTTAATTCCACTAGTCTAGATGAGGTCTATGTGCAAGCTACACACCTTTAGGTAAGAGGGAAAAATGTACAACAAGAGGGTAAAAATAAACCATTCAAGGGTGGTGAAAAAGGAAAGGGTTTCAAGGGTAAACAAAAGAAGAATGCTTCCATTAAAAAATAAGGGGAGAAAACCACATGTACTCATTATTCCAAAGAGGTTCATGATGAATCCCACTGTTGGAAGCTTCATCCATAATTGAGGCCTAAGAAATTCAACAACAAGGGGAAACAAAATACAACCGCAACCACAACAGGATCTTGGATTCGGCTCAGGAGATGAGACTAAAATTTCAGCCATGGTCACAAAGGAAAATAAGCCATAGCAAGTACTAGTTCATCAAATTTTCACAATAACACTCCAAGTGAGGAAACAAGAATAGAGTTGTTTCTTGTAAGAGTGATCTCAAAACATACAAAAATTAACACATTATTTGATAGTGGGTTTCAAGTGAGCTTAATATCTGAAGACTTAGTAAAGAAGCTTAATATTGAAACCTTACCTCATCATAAGCCATACCCTTTGGGTGAGATAACCAAGGGTACAAATTTACAGGTTACATGAAAATGTATTTTCTGGTTTACAATTATCGCAAAATGCATTGTTGAAGTTGAGTTAGATATTGTATTGCTTGACATATTAGGAATTGTTTTGGGTAGCCCATATCTCTATGATAGGAAAGTAGACTTATATTTCCATGAGAAAAAGTACCACTTGTTCAAAGATGGTGTGGAATATATTGTGAGAGTTCATCAAAAAAAGCTAAACCTATCTTTAGTTAATGTTGGGAAAATGAAGAGGCTAGTAAATTCAAGCAAAAACTTTGTCCTTATTATGATCAAACAAAAGAATGATAAGGATTATGAATCTTTTTAAGGTTGTGGTGATAAATTAAAATCTGATTTGTTTGATGTGGTAAGTCAGCATGGCAAGATATTTCAGGAACCAAAGGGGTTACCTCCCAAGAGGGGAATCCAACATGAGATACAACTGCATTAAGATGTTCCACTCCCTAACATTGTGGTGTATCGCATGTTGATAATGGAAAGTGAAGAAATAAAGAAGAAAATCCAAGAATTGTTGAATAAGGTATCATTCGCCCATCTACCTCGCTATGTGGTTCACCGATTTTATATTGGTCCACAAGAAGGATGGAACATGGTGCATGTCTGTGGACTTCTGTGCACTAAAAAAAATCACAATAAAGAATCGTTATCCACTCCTAATGATTGATTATTTGTTTGATCAATTGAGCTATGAAAATTATTTCACTAAGTTAGACTTAAGAAGTGGTTATCATCAAGTTATAATAACTGAAGAGGACATATGGAAGACCACATTTAAAACTAAAAAATGATTGTTTGAGTGGCTTGTTATGCCTTTTTGTCTTTGCAATGCTCCCACTACTTTCATGAGAGTTATGAATGATGTATTAATACAATTTCTTGATGAGTTTGTCATTTTGTACTTAAATGATATTTTTATATTCAGCGAATAATGAGAAGAACATGCCATGCATGTGGGAAAAGTGCTTGATGTATTAAGAAAAGAACAGTTGTTTTTGAAGATTTCAAAATGTGAATTTGGTAAAACTTCTTTAGTATATTTGGGACATATTGTTGGAGGAGGTGAGTTGAAGATAGACCCCTCTAAAGTTAAGGTCATTATGAATTGGCCCACACCCAAGTCAATCACGGAGGTAAGAATTTTTCTAGGAGCATCACAATATTGGAGGAAGTTCATTGCTAATTTTTCTTCTATTGTAGCTATTTTACATGGATTGACTAGTGTTAAGAAGGTCTTCCAGTTGGGAGGCAATTAGCAAAAATAATTTGATGCTTTGAAAAATAAGATAAGTCCAGCCCCAATACTAGCAATACCTGACTTGAGACAACCCTTTGAGATTCAAACCGATGCAAGTGACTATGCCATGGGCGTAGTCCTTTTACAACATGGTAAGCCTATTTCATTCCATTCTGAAACGTTTAATGGTGCAGTGATAAATTATCGTAAATATGACAAGGAGATATATGCGTTGGTTAAAAGTGTGAAGAAATGGAAACACTATTTGATGGGAAAGGAAACCATCATTCACATTGACCACAAACCATTGCAATACTTGCAATCACAAACTAAATTGCAGTAGTCAAGGCACTTTCGATAGATGGGATTCTTGCAGCAATTTCACTAGGTCATCAGGTATAAGAAATGTATATATAACAAGGTTGTTGATGTGCTTTCTTGGCATACTATTAATGAAACTACTTTACTCAAGAATACTTCTGGTTTACATGAAAGTTACATTGAAAAATATGCATTTGACAATGACTTTCAATATGCTTATGCAAGCTTGAGTCAACGTCGTCAAGTTGAGGAATTAGAATACCATGTACATAATAACTTGTTATATCATTTGGGCAAGCTTTGTATTCCACAGGGTGAGATAGTGGATTTCATAAGGGAAGCCCACACTTCTCTTATTGCGAGACATTTTGGTGTAAGCACAATAGTGGAAAA
Organism: Pinus albicaulis; assembly: GCA_034641835.2. NCBI lineage: Eukaryota > Viridiplantae > Streptophyta > Pinopsida > Pinales > Pinaceae > Pinus > Pinus albicaulis. The sequence continues at coordinate 1,347,894,556 of CM076579.1, forward strand.
TCTTCAAAGGTATTATTGTTTGCCTCATATGCTTGAAAGTGTGTCACATTTTATTAAAGGTTGTTCATTATGTGAAATCAATAATCCTAGTAATAGGAACTTAGGATTGTACACACCACTTTCGGTTCCTTCACATCCATGGGAGAGTATTTCTAGGGATTTTGTAGGGGGTCTTCCTTTGTCAAAAATAGGTCATGATTATTTGTATGTAGTTGTGGATAGGTTCAGAAAAATGTGTATATTGATGCCATGTAAAAAGAAAGTTACAACTGAAAAAAAAAAAAAAAAAAAAACAACTCATCTTTTCTTTCAAAATGTTTGGGTTCATTTTGGGTTCCCTACATCTATTGTAAGTGATCGAGTTTCTCAATTTGTTGGGAATTTTTGTTCAATCTTGTGGGGCTTGATAGACACTAAGTTGAAGAATTGTACAACCTTTCATCCAAAAATAGATGGTAAAAACGAGGTGGTCAATAGAATAGTCATTCATCTTCTTCGAGGATATTGCAGCAAACATCCTAAGTTGTGTTATTAATAGTTGCATTAAATTTAGCATGCTTACAACCCTGTAAAACATTCCTCTACTCAAACATCACCATTTGAGGTGTGTCTTGGATACTTGCCAAAATATCCATTTGATTTCACTTTTGGGAAAGATGTAGCTATCGATGGACATAGCGACTTAGATAAAGAAAATAAATTCATAGTGAAAATTTAGTTGATTCATCAAATAGTGCAAGATCAACTAGAGAAAGGTCAAGGAAGGTACAGAGTGAGGCACGAAAAACATCGTGTGGATCATAAGTTTCAAGTTGATGACGAATTTTGGTTTCACATTAGTAAGGAAAGGCTTCAAGGAGAACGTAAAAAGTTGAAACCAATCAGTTATGTTCCTTTCAAAATTCTAGAAAAGATTGGTAACAATGCCTTCAAGCTTGATTTGCCTTCATACATGTAAATTTATTTAGTTGTTAATGTTGAAAATTTTAGATTGTATAAGCCTACTTTGACTGAAGATCAAGGAGATAATGTTCAACTTCCATCTATTGAATATTTTTCTCCAGATTTCTTTGTTGAGCTACAACAAGACACTATACTTTACAAGAGGACAAGGAGATCAACAAGAGGAAGTGTTGACTATCTTCGAGTGAGTCTTAAAGAAACAAATCCTTCAAAAGCCAAATGGATTGAAATTGGGAAGGTGAGGGAATTGTACACTCACCTGTTCAACAACTGAATATGATATTTTGGGGTCCAAAAGCTTCCAGTGGGGAGGAATAATCAGAGGCTCAGTTTTATTCTCCAAAATAAAAATTTCTTATAAAGGATCAAAACCTCAATGACCATGTAGTGCTCATCGTTCTAAATCCGATGCACTTTGTTTCGTGCAAAATGGACTTTGTATGCTCCCGTAAATGTGTTATGTTCACTTTGCTAAACATCCAATTTCTTTTAAAAAAAGGACAGACAGGTGCCCAGTCAGTAGTCCATACTACTGACGTGGCATGTTGACTAGGCAGGGTTGAAGTTTTTCATTTTCCTCTGGCAAAAAATGGACTTCCAAGTGCCAGCATGGTATTAGTTGAAATTTTTGGTTATTTGGCAGTTTTGTATTAGTTTGAAATCGGGCCAATTGGGTGAGGACACTGTGGTGTAGCCTGGGGTTTCCACGTGCCCCCCACCCCCCAATCGTGGATCATGGACCAAAATTTTTATTTGGAGTCCGGGCAGAGACATCGAGGTTCGACCCCACAACCTCCCACAAGCTAGTGCCACACATTACCATTCCACCACATGTTAGTTCTTAACTACATAGTAGTTCCACATATATTTGAATTATTCCATGTTCAACGATGGGGGGAGAGTGTGACCTCAGCCCAAAGACCACTAGCGGAGCCAACTCCTAAGCACATAGTTTAATATTAAGCTGAGTTTAATTAACTCTATACCTGTATTAAATTAGTGCCTAATCCACATTTAATCTGGGATTATCTGAAGCACAGGTTTAGTTCTAAGAATTTCTTAATTAGTGTTAACCATACTAAATTAAATTAATGAAGATTAAGTTGGTGGACCACTAATTTCGGTGGAAACTTCCAGTTTAACTCCAGCTAGCCGGATTTAGCTCTAGTTAGCTAAATTTAGGCCTAAAATTGTGGAAAAAAGGTAAATGGTCATAAATTTTGGAGTTTTCGACCAAATCAGGGGAAGAAAGAGGCTATATGAACATTTTTAGGCATTTTGGACTCATTGGTGTAGGTTTCAGGAGCCGAAAATAATTGTAAACAGATCATTTTGCAAATTTAAGCATAATATAGATGGCCCAAGCCATGGAAGCTGAACCAAGGAGATGTAGCCTAGGAAGGGTGAACTCCTTCATCAAATACCTGTGTTGATATGTTTTATGGTGATGTACTGTACTTTTATTTGCTTCTATTCAACCTTTGTTTTTATGTTAAATTGTTCATTAAATTAACATGAAAAACACTCATGAGACTTGATAATTTTCAAGAGAACTTGAACCCTTAATCACACATAAGACATTGTATTCAGAATATGAAAGATTAATTAGCACAACAACACTAACATAATTCATTCAGATCATTTTTGGTATAAGAGATTTAGGTTTTGTTGTGAAATAAAGGATCTAATTGTTTTCAAGTTTGTGTCATGCTTACAAGGTTAAAACTTAAAATAGGAGAAGGGAAGTTGGTTGAGAGCCCTAAATTTGGGTCAAGAGGAAGAAGGGAAAGGTTTCCAAAGTCTTCAACACCAGCACATCCTCAAGTTGAAGTTGAGTCTTCAGTGAGCATGTCTCAAGAAGGAGAACCTACCATGACAGAAGATGAGAGAGCATTCAGGAAGGCATTATTTGATATGACTGAGATGGTTAAAGTCCTCTATGAGGATAGGAATTTAAGGATGCAAGGAGAAAGTTCAAGACCTCCAAGAGGAGAAGGTTCTCCAGGAGGAGGATGCCATGGAGATGGTAAGAAGCCATCATTCACTCCACCATCATCCTCACCACCATCTTGACCTTCCTCATCATCATCTTCCACTACCACAACTCTTCCATATATTCATACACATACTTCAAAAGGAGCTGGTAAATGACCCTTACTCAAACTTGATGTTAAATTTGAGCTTCCAATGTATAATGGAGAAGCGAATGCAGAGAAGTTGGATAATTGGATTCGTCAATTGGAGATTTATTGCATAATTCAGAACCTTCAAGAGGATGACATAAAGATTCAATTGGCTTCCTTGAGAATGGAGGGAGAAACACTTATATGGTGGGAAGCAAAGACACAAGAGGAGATTAAGAAAAATGGTAAGATATCAATGTCTTTGTCAAATTTTATTGTTGTCGTTAAAAGGAAATTTTATCCTCTAGCTTACATGCAACACACTATTATGAGTTGGAAAAAATTTAGACAATTTAAAGGTCAAAGTGTACAATATTACATTCATGAATTTAGGAGAAGAGCTCTTATGTTAAGTATTGATTTGCATTGCAATTAAAATTTGATGAAATACTTGGGGGTTTGCATAATTACCTGAAACATACTATCCTCATGTTTAATCCCACTAGTCTAGATGAGGTCTCTGTGCAAGCTATAGGCATTGAGGCAAGAGGGGAAAATTTACAAGAAGACGGTAAAAAGAAACCATTCAAGGGTGGTGAAAAACGAAAGGATTTCAAGGGTAAATAAAATAAGAATGCATCCATTAAAAAAGAAGGGGAGAAAACCACATGTACTCATTATTCCAAAGAGGGTCGTGATGAAGCCCACTGTTGGAAGCTTCATCCAGAATTGAGGCCTAAGAAATTCAACAACAAGGGGAAACAAAAGACAATCACTACCACACAAAAGAAACTTGGATCCGACTCAGGAGATGAGACTAAAATTGCAGCCATGGTCACAAAGGGAAAATAAGCCATAGCAAGTACTAATTCATAAAATTGTCACAGTAACACTCCAAGTGAAGAAACAAGAATAGAGATGTTTCATGTAAGATTCATCTCAAAACATACAAGAACACACTATTTGACTGTGGGTCTCAGGAAAACTTAATATCTGAAGACTTAGTTAAGAAGCTTAATCTCCAAACCTTACCTCATCATAAGCCATACCCTTTGGGTTGGAAAACCAAGTGTACAAAGTTACAAGTGACAAGAAAATGTATTTTTTGGTTTGCAATTACTGCAAACTTCATTGATGAAGTTGAGTTAGATGTACCACTTGACTTATCAGGAATTGTTTTGGGTAGCCCATTTCTCTATAACAAGAAAGTATTCTTCTATCGCCATGAGAACAAGTACCACTTTTTCAAATATGGAGTGGAATATATTGTGAGAGTTGATCGCAAAAATATAAACCTCTCTTTATTTATTGTTGGGCAAATGAAGAGACTAGTAAATTCAAGCAAAAACTTTTTGCTTCTTATGATCAAACAAAAGAATGATAAGGATTATGAATATTTTGAAGGTTGTGATGATAAATTAAAATCTGATTTGTTTGATGTGGTAAGCCAGCATGGCGAGATGTTTTAGGAACCAAAGGGGTTACCTCCCAAGAGGGGTGTTATTTAGAATTATGAATTACGGATAAAACACATTCCCTAAATGTGGTGCTATGCATTTAGAACAATAGATCAAAGACTTTGCAGAAACTTTATCTAAGAGTAAATAAACACATACAAAGATAGAGGAACCTACTTGTGATCCAAGTGCTTCCTATTCTCCTTTTCTTGCTCTTATTGTAGCTTCCAATCCAACTTAGATCGCCAGACTAGTTCCTGCACGTATAAACACTAAACAAAAAAAATATTGCAATATACAGATGTTTATTTATCTTAATAAGTTAAATCAATTAAACATGAAACATACATATCAGTTAATAATCCATCATGTGAAAAGTAGAAACATAAACAGATACATATATGGGAAAATGAACAACAATCTTTATTTATTGATAGAAGGGGGAGGTTACAACTAGAGATCGATTTTATGTCACCATCTCTAGCTTTCATCCCAGCCACATCACAATAAAAATCTCACCAACAACATATCACTCTTATCACACACTCAATTGAGAACCCAACAACATTTCTTTACCAAATTTCTTCCTTCCATTGCACTAGGATTTGTGCTCAATTTACAGGGCAACTGAAGGTAGTTTATCAATCAATGAATTTCTAATAATAGGCAAGACATGTTCCCAAGTTCAGAGGTGTTATATGGACACATGGATTCGAATTTTGACACATATGGAATCTTCTAGAAGGCACTGGCCATGTGGATATTCAAGAACAATGAGAATTTCACTCCCATTTTACTAACACACTCTTGAATGTCAGGAAGTGCTTTGCAAAGCACCCTTGAATGGAGGTAGTTTCATATGCAAAGTAGCTAGTCCCCTTAGAGGCCGCGTTGGTGAGCTCATAAGTGACATAACATGTACTTCAAACCTTGGAAACCTTGAAATGGAAGTCATGAATGGTTTTTTCTTGTCTTAGGGAATGTAGCAACTAAAATGATATGGGATGATAGACCCTATTTCATTGGTCCTGGGGATGATGTCCAGTTTGACCAGGTCATTGGGAATGATGCCCAAATTGACCTATAACAGCTACCCCCTAAAGCATGAAGTCAAAATAATAACAATATTTTTTGAATGAGATGATTTACGATGTGATGGGCTGAAACTGAAGTGGAGTGGTGACCCGCATCAATATTACCAACATTACATCATGATATATACTCTTCATCATGAATTTCTGAGGGAAGGAATTTCCATGCTCATCGCATAAACTATCTAATAACATGTGCATAGTGCAGAAAGTCGTCTACATTGGAATGTTGCTGAATACAAACATGCCTACAGATATAGGCCCATGTTCAGATGACGTTCTTCATGTAAGGTCACCGTACATATGATGTGAACAACAATCCTAAAATCGCAGTCCGGATGGCTGAAAATAGATCCAAGGTCTTCTTATCTCATTCAATCGATCGTTCAGGTACAAGTTTAGCCATGCGAATATATGATTTGTAGTCAAACCTGGTAAGACATTATTTGATTACCAGCCAATGACGTGAGTTGTTAACAAACACGAGAGAACCACCATTGATGTTAATGGATATTAAGGTACTACAATACATTTTGTAAGGTGTGAATAGATGATTTGATGTTGAACGCAAAAAAAAATCTTTTAGTCAAAATTCTGGAAGCGAGGATCTTGTCGATGTTGTAACAAGCCTCATCGTACTGGAAGATGTTGTTTCTAAGTGAACTTCCTCGATAATGATTTGATGTCGACAGGAAGTCACTTTATTGCAAAACGCTAGTTACTGATTTCAAAGAAAAAATGTGACTTGATATAGAAATGTTTAGGGATGACTGTCATGAGAATGAAGGTTTATGAGTATTGCAGAAGGATGAGTATTCACTGGACGAGTTCTCTTGAACATATCGGTGACACTGAGATGAGTTGGCAGCATTGACCCAAAACTAAAGTGAAGGTATGATGAATGATACATATGAATGAATCATCAAGAAGATTACTGAACCCAAACAGTCACGATGATGGAGTGAAGCATCATGTTCAAGAGCGACCTGCAACCATAAAAGTTCTGTTCACTTTCCCAAAATTTCCTCGGTCATTTTTCGACTAGTACCTCTTTATTTTTTAACAATCTTGAGGAGGATAACATATGCTTGATATATAATTCAACCCTTCGGTGAATAATGTATCTCTATTTAATAATTTAATGAGTCTAGTGATGAATGAAACTTGATTCTTGCCATCATCGACAAGCCTGTCATTATTTTATGTTTTCACGAGCCTAACGACAGTGAAAACCTGGTCCTTTTTCATATTTAGAGAGTTTGAAAAAGAGGACAAAAGAAAACTCCATAGGTAATTTTTTGTAAAGTTGTCGCTCAGATCCAAAAAACTATAAAATAATATCTAAGAGAACCTGCTCGCCATGTTCGGCTAAGGCATTCCCTTTTTGTAGATAATCTATCTCATTCTGGAAAAGGGTTAAACTTATACTAAGTAGATATCAATTCATTTACTTTTACAAGCTCGAAAATACAAGTGCTCGGAAATATTTTCACATTATCGGAGTCTGAAAAGAGCTAAAAGAAGACTCCATGGGTTCCTTTTTCACTGTTATCAAATCTTGAAAAAGAGATAAAAGTGCGCTTCAAGTCCTTTTTCATTTTTATCAAAGATCGAAAAATAAGGATAAAAGTATGCTTTGTGATCAAATCATTCTTGAAATAAATCTTCATGACTAATCTGCTCATCAGTTGCAAACTTGTTCAGAACAACATCAAATGGATTAAAAGTACATGTTTCATGATAAAAATTGAATAAAACCATATTCACAGCAATAAATATTATTTGCAAATAATCAAATGACTAATTAAAAGAGATTTTCTATTCATTTTTATCATTTTAAAGTTACCATTTGCATTTTGGATCTCTGAACCTGTTTTTATCCCTGACCTTCAGTTGTTGATTACGATCAATTCTGTGGACAGTTTTCATCGTTGTTTGATCCAGGTTGGTGCCATAAACCCCCTCTTTCTTTCAGTAGCCATTTCATTTCATTTTATTGCAAATTTTTAGGGATTTGGGCCCCTTAGGGTAAATCCTTTTTCGAAAGAGGGCAATGCACCCTTGGGCATCGAAAATTGCATTGTAAAGCACTCAAAATGAATCTTAGGTGCATATTCAACACACTGTCTATTCACCAAGACTATGTTGGGCGCAATTCACATTTTTTATTCTTACAGTGTACCCAAATTTTCCCTAATTTTTTGCATGAAAAGGAGTCTTATGAGTCTTATGGTTATGTTTCAGGGATTCATCAGACTAGAATGACAATTACTTGGAGAGAAAGAGAGCATGAAGAAAAAAATATGGTTGACCTTAATGATCTGGGTACTGTAAGAGCCCTAAGAGATTGTGGGTTATTAAAGTACTTCCTCTTATCAGGTATGAGGAAACAAATAGAACTTTTGGAGTTCCTTGTGCATGCATGGGATCTGGCAATTGAGGCATTTCACATTAGGAACAAAGTGGTTCCTATTACAGTGGAGCATGTATATTTTGTGATAGGCTTACCCATTTCTCTCTCAGGTTCTTCTCTTAGAGGAGAGACGGTGAGAGACTATATTTTTCAATATTGCTATCCAGGGGCAGAGCCAAGTAAGGATGAGAAAATAAACATCCGTGATGTTCGTGGTTTTCCATTGAGAACCATTCTATTCATGATCGCAAATCTTGCCAGTACCGTTACACTACATGTAGTGAATATATCTTATATGCAGTATGCGATAGAGTGCATGGAACCAACGGTTTTCAATTGGTCTGAAGCTGTACTTTCTCAAATAAAATAACAACTGAGCAAGGAAAAGGGAGGAAGGAAGAAAAAATTTAGTTATGGTTCGATCCCCATTTATTTTTCCTTAGGATTCGACTTATGCAGCCTCAACATGTGATGCTGGGTGTTTCTAACCCAAGAGATCCGAGGATGCAGAGATGGGTAGAAATGATGGCTATACATGCAGGCCAATCATCCATCTTGTTCTCGGTTTCATTCTTCACCTAGTTCAGGCAACAGGTTATCGCCATCGATGAGTATGCATACACAAGCATCAATTTTCGAGGAGATCCAGACTTAGCTTTACTAGAAGGTGCTTAATGGAGTGCAATCTGTAAGAATGTTTTGACCATGTTTTTTTATTTTTCTACAATTTATACATTTTTATATTTTGATGTTTTCGAAAGACTAAACTAAAGTTTTAATGTAATGCAGACGTGAGTTGAGTTCAACCAGTGCAGGAACAAGAGCATGGAGTGGATGATCCAGCAGAGAGGGTTGTCAAGAGAGCAGTCCTTTAGGATTTAGACATGGATGAGATTCTTACTTAACTTCAGAAGCACATAGAGGGGTTGACCTTCAGGATTCCAGATTGCAGGATCGAAGAGTTACCAATGCGACTCTAGCGCCACACTATTGGTGTTTCTAACTGTTGGATGCGGTTACTGCGTAGGATAGCTAGATCGACAGCATGTTACCATGAGCATCACTAGTTTATTTATGACATGTTTCATACATTTTGAGGTCAGATGACCAATGTGTCTTGGGCACAAATTTTTGTAAAAACCTATAACTATATATCTATTTTATTTTAGTGTTTTCCTATGTTTAATGCATAATCCTATTCAATTATGTGAATGTATCTTTACATGTGTTGCAAATGTCTATTTATAACATAATTTGCTAAATAATTAGTCAATGTGTTCAACTATCTGGAAATGTGTTGATATTGAATAAAATCAAAATGTCTTTCCAAAAGTCAAACTCTTAGGAACATATGATGCAGTGTTGGATTTCTAACAGTATAAACACTAATAAGTTGTAATACCACAAGTTGTGAGTCTAACCTTAGGATGATACAGTTAATAACAAATGCAATGACATTAGAGAGAATTTCGATCAACGTGCTATACTCAGCGATGTTTGTTGTCGATTTACAGATACAAATCCCTTGAAAACTCACTAACTCGTCGTTCGGAGAAAAAATGGCCCACGCTGCAGAGGATAAATTCTGCGTACTATGACTAGCACCATCAACATACCCAATAAATGGTTCCAAATATTCAGACATCTGCGATGAAATGTAAAGTGGATTACTAACGTCAAGAAAAATCTAAAAAACAAAACTAAGAAATTGAATGCAAATAAACAGCATATATATACAATATAATAAAAAAATTACTACGCTCATGATTAAGCATAGTAACATTTCAGATACAACCCATTTCGGGGTTGTGCCAATAGAATTCCATCGTAATCTACCAACTCATAGGCACCTTTAGCAAGAAATATTTTGACAATATAGAGGCCATGCCATAATGGCTCAAATTTCACTGTACCTATTACATCAACTTCCTTATCATAAAGGACCAAGTCACCTCTGATAAAATGTGAGGCTGGACATGCTTGTCATATTGCGCCTTTATACGTCTCTTATGTGATTTTTTGGCCAATTGGGCTTCACAACGCATTCATCAAGATGGATGAGGTTAAAAAGACGCGCTTATTCATCTGAGGTGTCAGGTAACAAGTTGATTGCAAGTTTTAATGACAACATTTCACATTGGATTGGTAAGATAACTTCTAGAACATACACCAATTGAAAGGGGGTAAATCCAGTTGCGTTTCTCACCAAGGTTCGATATGCCCACAAGGCCGAGTACATGATCAAATGCCAGTTTCGTTTATGAACTCCTATCATTCGTTGAAGCATTTGTTTAATAGTTTTGTTAATATCCTAAACTTTTCCATTTGATTGTGGATAATAAGGAGTAGAACTATCATGTGATAGTCCTAACTTGGCAGTCAATTCAGTCATCATATGATTGTGAAAATGCTTACCATGGTTTGTGACTATAGCTTGTGGGACCCCAAACCGTGCAATGACATGATTAAATAAAAACAATGTAGTTGTTTGTCCTATGTTGTTGAATGTAGGCATCACTTCGGCCCACTTGGTAAAGTATTCTACTACGATAATAATATAACCATGCCCCCCGGACAAACAAGGGTTACAAATCATGAATTCAATGCCCCATTTCGAAAATGGTCCCACAGAGACAACATGATGCATTGGCACTAGCAGTTTTCAGATTTTACAATCAAATATCTCGCACACATGACAACTTCTGACTGCGAGGATGCAGTCATGAAATATGGTAGGCCAAATTAACCGGCAAAGAGTATCTTATACGCGATAGCGTATCCAAAAAAATGTCCACCAAAAGCCCTAGCATGAAAATCATTTAAAACCTTTTCGATATCCTCATGAGTGAGGCAACTTCTTAAAATTGTATCCACACCATGATGATAAAGTGTATTGCAGATGATCAGATAATATTTGGCTTGGTATCAAATACATCACTGGTCAGAGCGAGAGTTTTCAGGCCAAAAATTATGGGTCTGGAGATAAATGACAAAATTCCCATACCAAGAATCAGATGATCTGATTAGAAATAGAGGCTCGCCAGGAATAGATGGTTCTGACATAGTAGCAGTACTATCAGAGGGAAGGTCACTATTGGCTCAAGGGGTCCTGACCCAGGTTTGGAGCACAAGGTTTGCTAACAAACCCCTATACTACTGGCCCTTTCGGCAGTGAATTTCTTGCGTAGGTCAAAGTCTCACCCAAAGTAGTATGGGTCAGTGCTGGAACCAGGTTTCCGCACCCTGAGAAAGGATAGGTAAGGCAAGCAGAGTTGCGCTAAAACCTGTAGTTCCTAGATTACTTCACTCTGCGCAGGGTTAATTAGGTCTCTATGCGCATCCACGTGCATCAGATCTATAATTATATGCCTTTATTATAGCAACACACCATTACATAAACAAAAAAAAATAGAATAGAACCAATCCAGAGAGCGAAACACACTTACACAGATCTTCGCAGCTTAAACACAGAAAATACACAATGCAACAATTACCAATGATTCACACAAAAGTACTCACAAATTTAGTTCTCTATCAACCTTTCTTTATTCATTCATTCATAAATCCTTTCTTACAATTCCATTCACAACTGTGCACATAGCAGTAGGGTCCACACACAGCAGGACTTGGATCTCCATACACACAGCCAGCAGGAGTCCTTTCCCCAAAACCCAAACAGATCTCTTAAACCACAATTCGCATCAATAGCTCATCATTTCCTATCTCTACAATACAAAATGTCCCTCTATTTATAGAAATATAGCCTAGACTTTCCTATGGTCCCTAAACAATGGTTTTCAGACCCCTGGTTTTTTACCCATTACAATGCGTTTAGGGCATTGACCCGCCCCAAAACCCCTGCACTAGACTAAATCTAATAAAAAATATTCAAAATGGATCAGTTTTGCAGCTTGTATGAGACCTTGTTCCAATAGTCCCCCAACACAATCTTGTGACTCGTCCCGAATCATTGTGGTGGTGCGGCTTCTATTTGTGCATGCAAGGTATCAAGAGTGCAGACAAGTGGAGGAAGCACTTCCTGACTCTGGTCAGCAGCTCGCTATGCAATTTTTACAAGTGTCAGGGAGGCAAGATTGTCTGGAGCCGCGGTAACCCGTTCTAGCAACCGGTGGAGGTGCGCAATGGCGGACTGAGCATCTTGGGCGAGCTGGAGTGCGATTTCAACCCATGGTTTCAACCATTTTCGGATGACGTGCTTGGCGTGGAGACGTCCGAAGGTGAGGAATTTATGACTTGATCCAAAGAAGCTTCTGCCTGTTGTAATTCCCTCTGGATATGCTGAAGTATAGAGTGGTGCCGGACTGCTATCCATAGTTGCGTAGCTGTTTCGACCAACTGTGCGCCCTGCGTAAGCTACCATTGAATAATATGCATTGCATCTGTGATCAATGCAATCTGCTGGGCCCTTACTGTCGAAGATATGTCATACTGCTGTCGTGTAGTCTGGGCACAGTGGCGAACCTCTTGCAACACTCTAGTGTGTAGTCCGTGTAGCGTTGTGCTAGATAGCTGCCCCAAATCGATTTGGATGTCCCCAGTGGTTGGATCATGATTGTGAGCTAAGGTAGTGTGAGGGAATGAACAAAAATTTCTTCTGCTAGGCAGTACTCTGGAGTTGTGGAGAAATCGAAATATGTTCCTATATCTCATCGTTCCGTCTTGGCGCAGAACTAGTCGTGGCCTGGCTAGGATACTGCAAGTGAGGGACCACGGTACTAACGTATCCTCTTCTACTATATCATCTAAGGCCATCCGGCTGGGCCCCGCGGTCATCTCCAGGGTGCGAAGGTTGGCTATTCCTATTGCACAGTAATGGTGCCTCTCGATGCGTGGGTCGCGGGCAATTCTTTCCGCAGGAGGCCAACGCTCAATCATTTGATCACACTCGTCATTCCCAAGCCGTCTCAAGATGATGTCTGCAGGAGCTGCGCAACCTAGGAATGAATCGTTTTGCGGGTTAGGGTCTATCATAGCAACAAGAGAACAGGCATTCTAGAGAATGTCAATGATTGCAGAAAACCCCTAGGCCGATAACAGGAGGATTTGCAGAACCAATAAATAGCATGGTGCAAAGTTATTTTTCCAACCGCACGCCATCCAGAGCTATTTAATGGTGGATTAGCCCGTATGGGAAACTTACCATCAGCAATTCGGATTAAACTTACCATAAATGGTTGCATTGATGGTTCACCACCTCTTTTGCGTAACTGTAAGGTTCCTTTCTTATCAAAATGGGGTTTACTGATGGTCGTTATTCGTACCTAAGGACTTTCCCACGGAACGTCAAACCTAATATGACACATGTGTGTGTGCCATTCACGTATCCTGATTTAAGGTTGATGCTAGGTGTTTCATGACATGGTTCAGGTACCAGATCTGCAAATGGGCCACAAATATTCTCGAGCCATGTGCGTCACCCTTGGTTAGGATGTCCCTGTATGATAGGGCTGTATCACGCGTCCTAGTGCCATTTGTTACTTGAAGTGTTCGCAAATTCTCCCAATTGCACGTGGGTTCAAGCAGGTCCGTAATCAAACGCACGTCTAGGTCAATGGTAATCAGGTGAGCCTGTCCGGGCAGGGTTCGATCGCACCCTTTGTATGTCAGCAATTCCCTGCGTAGGTCGACTAACCTCGGAGCCCATATGGCAACTAGGGTCCCTAAGCGCAAGATCACCCTACTCCAATACTTCTCCTGAGTGAAGAATACTGGCCCTCACACAGGTGCTCCGCGCAGTGTTAGGGGCAGTGCTTGTTCCGTGGGAATTTTAGGTTCAAAACTCTTCTTACTGTCACCTGCGTCATTATGGAAAGGCAGGTCTCTTTCCTTGGTAGAGATGTGATGGAAATTCCTGGTGGTCCGAATAAATCGTAGCACTGAAACCTCACACAACTGAGCTTGCCAATTTTCTAGCTCCTTGTCAAAGTCAGAAAAAAATTCACTGTCCTTTTCCCAGCAGAGCACCCCTTCGTTCGTGGGGTTAACCCGCCCTTCATCCCGCACAGTCAATTTATAAATGTGATCTATTTCCTCCTCCTCATAGGTTGGCTCTGTATACCGCATGCCTTTTGCTAGATCTAGTGGCACTATGACGCGCGTACCTTTGTTTTCAAACACCACGCTACGCTTTTTGAGATTAATGACACTCCCATGTCCATAGCCTAGTCTAGTCCAAGGAGCACATGGTAGGGATTTGCATCTTCCACAATTTATATTACTTCAAAGTCAGCGAGGACCCTTACCCTGAGATGTCAACCATGACCCTTGGCAACCTACCTAGAGGAATGATTTTTTGTTGATTTTCCATTCACATCTGGATGGTGGAACACTCTAATTTAGGCTCTCCCATTCATTTCCATGTCTATTTCGGTAATACATTCGCATCTGATCCAAGATCTAAAATGACCCGATCCATTTCATAGTCACCAATCTGCGTAGTCAATCACATTTCTCTCCCAGTGTGTTTCTTATAGCTGTATAGTTTGTGTACGTCCTTGGTCCCAGGGATCAAATTGGACCGAGTTGCGCAGGTATTAAGTAGTGCTTGGAGATTTTGTACGGCTTGCGGGTTTCGTAGCAACTTCAGACATGCCTTCAAAAAGGGCTCAACTCCTTCTTCTACCTAGAGGTGCGTCGGCAGCTACGTAGGAACTGCTAGAGGCTCCTATTCTTTGAGGCCCAGTTCTTCCTGGGGGGCAAGCTCCTCCTTTTCCCCTTGGGTGACCATCCCACTATGTTTCATGACCTTTACGCTTAGATCTACATTCCTGAGCTTATTTTTAACTCGTTGCACATTATGCGTAGGGGTGGGCTACTTTTCCTGCATTTTGGCTATTAAAATTGGGCAATCCTCCACCACATGGACCGGCTGCCTACAGTATTTTCATGATGGCCTGGTGGAATTTGGGCATTCTCTGGCGAAATGTCCCATTTCTCCATAGTTATAACAGATTAGCTTCCCCCGTCCTCGCCCTGCACTTCCTCCCCGACCTCCTCTGCCTCGGGCTGGAGATCCTTCGAAGTGCGCAGACCCTCTTAACGATGCAGGGTCTGAGTGTACCCTATACAAGTTCCCATGATCTATCATTAAGTCATAAGTATGATAGTTCTGCTCATCATGTCCCACCGAGCGGCAGAACCTGCACCATTTTTGCTTCAGTTCGAGGATGTAGGCACCTAACCGAGGGCAATGGTTAGCATCATGTAGTCCTACTACACGATATTCGTTACACCACAGCATAGGTCCACTCGATCCATGTCATGATAGGATGGGCTCCCTACTTGCTCCTGGTCGCACCGGACTTGGTCCTCCCGCTTACATGTATTTCGCCAATAGAGGGCACTGGTCCTTCGTATGGCCAGACACCCGACATCGTATGCACCATAGATCTATGTATCTGTCCTTTCCTTGCTCCTCTCACAGGGTCTGTATCTCCATATGCATAGCCCCAAGCTGTTCCTAGATTTACTGTACTCCTACCGATGTATCCTCGCAGGGTGCAGCTTCTAGTTTCATAGCGACCTCCACAGCTTTCTCCTGTGATTCAAAGGTCTGATGACTCATTGGTGTGCGTAGGTGAGGTAACAACATAACGATGAACCATTCTATATGTTGTATATCATCATACTCGAACCCTCCTTCCCTTATTGCCTTCTTCAATCGTTGATCAGCCTCCCACATTGACTCAGATGCACCTTGTTTGAAGTCCTTGACTTTCGCTACTAGTTGGGAATAAGATTTTGGCTTTCGGAACTGTTGCTTCAGAGTGTCCTTGATATCCTGAATGGATGCACTCTCATTCTGGGAAATGTATTGCATATACCAGTCTAGGGCCCTGTCCTTGAATGCCAATGACAGTTGTGCCCTATTTACCGTATCATTTGCCACATTCTGTGCAGTCCAGACGGAGTTTTCAATGAACCAGAACCAATCCATATCCTCATCTCCTACCCCCTTAAAGGTAGGTAGTTTCAGGTGTGCAGCCATATCACTGTTTAGGGGGGGTGGTGGTATGGGTGAATTCTTACCTTTGTGCGGCCTAGGTGGTGATGTAGCTGGGGGATCTTACGCAGCTAGTTCTTGCAACAAATTATAGGTGGATCTCCCTCCATCAAGGTTGGTCCGATAGTATTTACCACTGCACGTTGTGCTCCCGTCTAGATCCGAGGTCATTCGGTATGACTACACAGAATGCTCTTTTCACATAGTAATATCTTGATCAATAATGGTAATGTCCTCAGGAATTTTCCTCAGAACCCTTTAAAGAATCATCGCTCAGCTTTAGAATATGAGACAAACTAATCAATGGAAAATTCCGTCACAAATCCTCCAAGCACACTATCCACCCATTGTTCTACCGTGCGCGTGATAGTGTTATCAGTCTTTTCGAGCTACTGGATCAACTCTGGGGTCCACTGAGTGACTCGTTCGTCTTTCAAGCACTTCTAGAATTAGACCAGTCTATCCAGCCACTCCTGGGGCTCGATCACAAATGTCACAATGAATATTTTGTAGCTCTATGTAAGGATGTACCTATTTTTCCACTTTTCCGCTGTTAAATTTTCACTGTGATTTTCTTTTACTGTGAATTCCTGGATCTTCCTTTCGAACCAGTCTTCGATTTCCTTTCTTTCAAGTTTCCAGTATTCTCTTGTCATTATCCAATCCCTTTCTCAAACTTCTTCAGGTCCCGGCAACGGAACCATTTGTTGGCTCGAGGGGTCCTGACCCTAGTTCAGAGCACAAGGTTTGCCAAAAAACCCCTATACTACTGGCCCTTTCGGCGGTGACCTACTTGCGCAGGTCAAAGTCTCACCCGAAGTAGTATGGGTGGGTGCTGGAACTAGGTTTCCACACCCTAAGCAAGGATAGGTAAGGCAATCAGAGCTGCACTAAGCCTTGTAGTTCCTAGATTACTTCGCTCTGCGTAGGGTTAATTAGGTCTCTATTCGCATCCACGTGTGTTAGAACTATAATTATATGTCTTTATGATAGCAACACACCATTACATAAATAGAACAGAATAGAACATAACCAATCCAGAGATCGAAACACACTTACACAGATCTTCATAGCTTAAACACAGAAAATACACAATGCAACAATTACCAATGATTCGCACAAAAGTACTCACAGATTTAGTTCTCTATCAACCTTTCTTTATTCATTCATTCATCAATCCTTTCTTACAATTCCCTTCCAAACCTACGCACACAACAGCAGGGTCCACACATAGCAGAACTTGGATCTCCACACACACAGCCAACAGGAGTCCTTTCCCAAAAACCCAAACAGATCTCTTAAACCATGATTCGCATCAATAGCTCATCATTTCCTATCTTCTACAATACAAAATGTCCCTCTATTTATAGCAATCTAGCCTAGACTTTCCTATGGTCCCCATACCGTGTTTTTCGAACCCCTGGTTTGCCCTTTTACCCATTACAATGCGCTCAGGGCTTTGACCCGCCCCAAAACCCTTGCTCTAGAATAAATCTAATAAAAAATATTCAAAATGGACCAGTTTCGCAGCTTGTAGGAGACCCTGTTCCAACAATCACAAATAAGCTCAACCAAAAATAAAGACTTATTTGACTTGGATTTGATGAATTCCAAATCAAATTCCTGCAAAATGATAATCCATTTTGAATACTTTCCCCCCAGCAATTGACGTGATAATATATAAGTCATGGGGTTGCAATCCAAAATGACAATGGTCTTCCGGAACAAGATATAATGGAAAAATATTTAGACAGATTGAACAACTTCCAAGGAAATCTTTTCTACATACGAATACTTTACTTCCAAATCATTGAGATTACGACTCAAATAATAGATTGGATTTTATATACCATTTTCTACTTGGACCAATACCATAGCAATGGTCATATCAGCCGTGACAATATATAATAAATAATCACTCTGATAATTGGGGGGATAAATTAATGACGCCTAGACAAGAGTATCCTTGACAACATCAAAAGAAGCTTGCAAAAATTGGTCCCAATGGAAGGGAATCCCATTTTTCAATATCCGAGTAAATCTTTTAGCCATTTCAGCGTAGTTGGGTATGAACCTCCTTAGGAAGTTAGCCTTTCCTTGAAGTTTCTATAACTGAAGAAAATTTGATGGCGCAGGCAAATCAAGAATGGATTGGACCTTCAATGGGTCGATTCGAATTCCTTCTTTTGAGATGATATATCCAAGAAAATGACTAGAACCAACATAAAACACACATTTATGTGGATTGAGGCATATTTTGTAATGTCGGCAGCGTAAAAATATAGCTCTCAAATGCATCAGTTGATTAGTCTGACTTCATGAATGCACTGGTAAATCGTCTAGATAGGGTTGAACAGTGTGTTTGATGTCGTTGAAATCATAATCCATTGCTCTCTGAAAAGTTTCCCCAACATTATTTAAACCAAATGGGAGTTTCCGATAAGCGAATGTGCCCCAGGGATAGATGAATGTTGTCTTATATTGGTCCTCTGGGAGGATATTGATTTGATTATAGCCGGAAAATCCATCCATGAACGAAAATATTTCGCATCCAGCACAATCATCAATAATCTGGTCAATAAAGGGAGTAGGATAGTTGTATTTTGGACAAGAAATATTGACATCCTGATAATCTATGCACACTCTGATGGTTCCTTGTTTTTCATAACAAGAATGATGTTGGAAACCCACTTAGTTAGTGGAACAGGGTAAATGAAACCAACACACAAAATTTTTTCAACTTCTACTTTAATGGCAGTGGCCTTCTTTGAATGAACAGGATAAAGGTGTTGACGTATCAGTTTGACATTAGGGTACATATTAATAGTGTGTTCAATGATACTAGTATCTATGCATGGCATTTCCTCGTAAGACCAGGAAAATATATCATAAAATTCACAAAAGAGAGAGCGATATGTTTCGAGTTCTGATGGAGAAAAAGACACGCTAACATGAATATTTTCTACCATGCTAGGTTTGGTCGAAAAATAGATAGAAATGGTTTCTTCAATATTTGAAAATGTTCACTCGAAATCGATTTCATTAATGGGAAAAGAATTAGAAAAGAAAATTTTGATCGATGGGTGATATAATTCACTAAGATTATTTTCTTCATAATCAGGATGATGGAACGATGATGATAATATTCCCATGGTTCTCCTTTCGACATCATGGTTTCCAAAATATTCTCATCTGTCAAGAAATCTGAAGAAAAAGGATAAGATGGAGTATCAAAATCTAGTGAACGATCAACCCAAATGATCGGCAACGATGATTTCGGATTCACTGCCCAAGCTAGATAGATTGATTGCTATGCCAGCTCAATAGGGTTGGGCGGCATAAACTCATCCAACATAACAACTTCAGAATCACCAAGACTCTTCCTTAAGCTAGATGGAGTGGAAGAGATGATGCAGCAGGTCTCTATGCTTGCAATTTCTGTCGACGTCACAGGTGGAAGTAATGAAAAGGTTCCCATGAGAGTGGAATCCTTTAAGAGTCCTAAACCAATGTTCTGAAGTGAGAGTTGGGGTGTGTTAACTAACGGAACACTTTCAGTTACCTAGGAACTGGAGGCAAAGAAGGATAGTTGATTGATGACTGTGATAACACCTTTATGTGGGAAGGCGATTATTCTAAAATATGTAGAAATGATTGCAATCATAGCATATACCCATGGCCTTCCAAGTAGAATATTGTAGTTAAAGGGTCTGTCAACAAGCTCAACTTCAACATTCACTATTTTTCCCGCTAGTTCAATATGTAGGTTAATGATAATACTGCAAGGCTTATATGTACGTCTGTCGAAATCTTTCAACGTTGTTGGCGATTGAGATAGGCATGGCGAGCCAAGTGAATTCCAACAGTTTAGAGACATAATGCACGTATATTATCCCTCATCAATAATAGTATGATGAACAAGGTGATTGAGAAAATTTACTTGGATGGAGAATGCCAATTCTGCTGGTAATTTCAGCCCGTATGATTAAAGACTTTGAGATTAGAGTCAGTCGGATCAATTCCACTAATTACCGAAAAAAATGCCTGTTTCTAGGAGGGAAAATTTTTTAGCACCTCAAGCGTTGACATAGCTGAAGGGGATTGAGCCAAATCTTCAACTATATTATAATTTTGAGAAGCTCTGGCTCGAGGATTAAATGTCGATTTATGAACGACTCCCTTAAGTGGCTTGATTGTCAAATCAGGAATAGCAGGCGGCGGTATCAATTCTATAGATGGATTCGTGGTTGAGGTAGAAGGTTGATCAGTGGCCTAACTATCGTAATATTTATTACACGTTGAAACCAAAACATCATTTGATGGCTTTGTGACAGATAGCATAATCACTTGGGAACTAGAAGCTAGATCCGTAGCAACCAAATTTGTGTCTGGATTCGGAAACAGATTCGTCAACACATTTGACGCATGCGAGGTCTTAACCATTTTTGAGACTTCAGCGCAGTGAGGAAAATCCTGAATAAATTTTTCCTTATTACAGATTATGCAAGGGTAACTAGGTTTCTGATTTCTATACAATTGATCAGATGATATTTCCTGCGAGGTAGAAGTTTGATTTTTCTTTGATTTCCTTTTTTTCTTACTTCCAGGTTACTTATCACTTTTTCCCTTGTCAAATGACATGGCATGGATTTTAGAAGAAGGCGCAGGATCAGATGCAGTAGTGTGATGTGTGCTTGCAGTACCGATCATACCGTCTCTAGCATGAGAGTCCTTTGATGGAGGAGGAACAATAAAATTAGATCTCGGCACATTAGAAATTTTCTCATAGAGTGTGCCAGAATGAGTATAAATCAAGTCTAAATATTGGGCATGAGCAATGACCTGCTCTTCTGACAATTCCACCCTTAGCCACATCCTTAGTTATAGATTGTAACAGGGACTTAATGAACTGCTCAACAAGGAGTTGATTAGGAAAAAATGTCTTAACCATTCTACGACGACTACGCCACTCATGAATATGATCAGAAATGTGAGTAGCATTATTTTGCTTAAAATTAGTCAAGATTTTCATTCCAATTTCATATCGTATGGGTAACTATAAGCGAGTCAAATATACAGTAGCTAGGGTAGTGAAATTATCAAAAGAAGCTCTAGGTATGTAATATCCAAAAATTGGAAGATTCAACAATACCTTCTAGAATAACACATTTTCTAGAAGTATGTCCACTGAAATGAGTTTGCATCTCTTGGATCCCTTAGATCTAGATATCTCTCATCTAAATCCAAAAGGAGAGCAAAAAAAAATCAAACTAGGTGAGGTAAATAGACCTCCCGCACCTAGTATGGCTGAAAACACCCAAGAATGGGGTTGCAGCAATATGCAACAATAATGCAGGAAAATAACACAGTTTTCTGAGTAGTAGCAGGAGATCAATAATAAGGCTCAATATTCATATATACAGAAATAAATCAGATCCATATTGAGGCCCATACTATGTATTACAGAATGTAGAAGACAAGAATAGAAGAAATTCCTAAAAAGAGGGGTTGCAACACATGTATTGACTGAAAAATAGCTTGACAGTGTTATTTTTAAGAGCTGCAGTAGCTTTATATTACAATCCAGATCTAGAGAAGATATGTGTACAAAATATTAGATCCATTTCAGATCTGTACACTAGAAGAGCTCCTATACAAATTCCCCTTGGGGTTTTGAACAAAACATGAAACACAAAGAGTAGATCTGAGATCTAAATTTGCAGATCTGTAGTAATATTCAGAAATTTCTGAAGTTGAATATAATAGAAGAAGATTAGATATGAATAGAACATGGATCAGAAGTATAATCCATGGATCACCATAGTGAAGGGCAGAACCCCAACACTAGAGATCTCTTCTCCAAATGTGTGTTAAAACACCCTGCAACAGTACACTTGCAAATAACATAGTCCTGGAAGGGAAACTGCACTATAGGTTCTAGCACTAGTTTGGCCTGATGCCAAGATCTGAAAATGCAGCTCCAAAGATCTAATACTCTCTTATCAAGGGGACAGATGGCTTTCCCACTGAAAATAGGCACTAGATTGGCCTAGATCTGAGTACATCTAGCCTCCACTTGCTGCAATTTACAAGGACAACCAAACCCTCAACAAGATATGCGTTGTAGTTGGAAGATGAGCTTGGCCAAATGCCTAATAGTGGACAAGATCAACAAGACTCCTCCAAGAGCTCCTCAATGGAAGAGGTGGGATTCCCAAACAGGAACACCCTAGTTCTAAACAACACTATCCTCAGCTAAACAATAGAGAATGATATATGTCTAAATATATAATATATTCAGAAATATACTCAATCAACAACCTTCTTCTGTTGTCCTCCTCTTCCTTTTATAGGATGAAAGTCTTGTCAAACCCTAAACCATCTCAATGATTTAGCTCCATTCACATGTGTAGCCTCCAACTAAAACTGCGTTGTGCATCTAGGAGATTCACTGTATCTAGACAGCACTGTTGATTTGGTCCTAGTTGACTTGGTCAAGTGATCCAGTCTCTTTCACATATAAGTGTGCTTATGTACATAGCCCAGATTTAGCTATGTTCACATGTGGCATTGATTTATTTTGCTGATTAGGAGTTTCACTAATCCTCCTTTACAATTTTATTCATGAAACAGAAAATTGAAACAAAATTGTATATTCCCATTAGCTTGGGCTAATTGGGAATATTACAATGTAACTCAATGTACCATTTTGCAGCCGGACCAGTGAGCATACGCTGGAAAAGACGTAGTCGAACAGAGTCATCATTCAGGGATTTTGATGAACACTGCAAATGATAAGTCATAACATGAATCGACGGGTCTTCCCCAGGGTTTCCATTGAACTTAGGATTATTCGAGGGTAATTTATGAGGTATCAAAGTCCACCAAGGAGCATAGTTGATTGGGTCATTGGTGAGTCAGTTTAAATCTGGTAACTCTAAAGTTGCAACAAAAGGCAACTATTGATTGAGATCGCATTGAGCATAGCCAGGGTATGATGGAATTTTTTGGGCAACATGCCTTTGAGCACCATCATAATGAATCTATTGCTAGTAACCCAGATAGGGGAATTTTTTATAGGAAAATGCCTGAAGATTCTATTGACCAAAACCTGGGTACGATACTTGTTGAAATGAAGGTTGTGGAATTTGCGCCTGTGGCTGCCAAGGGGTCTGTCCACTAATGTTATAACCCAAATTAGCATAAATTGGATTCGGTTGAGGATATGTATAACCTGGTTGTGGATGCGACATCCCATAATATGGTAATCCAGCTTGTGAATAAAATATTCCAGATACAGGTGGTTGTTGTAAACTAGCCAAAGGAGTTTAAGTCTAAGGGCCCAAAACTTGAGGGTATTTGGTTGAAGGACTCGCCTAAAACAGTTGAGGTACAACAGTTTGAGTTTGTAACAGGGGTAAGGATGTATTAACAAGTGGATTTGATGTGGGTGCAACAAGTTGAACCGGTTGATACGAGTGTACAACCATTTGTGGTTGGATAAGCAGAGTGGGTTGCCATTGACAAACATTCATTTCAACATTAGGATGACCAAATAACGACAGAGTACTGTCGAAGTGGGTGACCATAGGTTTCCCCCCAGCATGAGGAGTATAATAAGACATAAAATATTTTTCTCCAAATGCAAGGAGTCCAGTTGAGATGGTACTCGATGGAATATACCCAGATGGACCAGCTTGATATTTCCCTGATGATGGATATAAAGGATCAAGTCATTCAGTACTCACTATAGGTTTACTAGTTAGAATACCAGATGATGAAATTGGTGAAGTCCATGGGTTTGAATATGCACCAGAGAAAATTCCAGATAAAGATTTATAACCTGATGGGACCATAGGGCCACCATGTAAATATAAATCTGGTGAAGTTTTGAACATCGATGGGGTAGTGAGAGCAGGTGCTATCGCAATTAGAACACATGGTCCAGCCGAAGATATTGGTTCAGGAATGGTTACTTGACCAAATGTGTACCCTATTGGATCGACGGGAACTTGAATAGGCATAAGATCAACAAAAGCAGAGGCAGGTGATTGAGGAAAAAACTTGTACAAGTAAAGCTCCGCCCCAAAATGAGTTGGAGTTAAAGGTGTTTCGTCTTGTGGTATTTCTTCAATCAAAATTAAACCACATGGAAGGATTTAGCCATCAGGCCCAAAGTATATTTCAGGAGGTTGACTATGTGATATGGGAGACTCAATGGCTACAATAGATTTTGGGGCGACCGATATAGGAACAAATTCTATTCATTCAACTTCGGGATGTAGATGTTCTGGAAAAAAAAGAGATAGGATTTAGATCAACTTCCAGTTGAACAACATTGGGTTCGAGAGGTATGGTCTCACTGATTCAATGGATCATGACCATGGGTAGCTGTGAGGACTCCGTCTCGACAACAGTATACGAACCAAGAATTTTGGAAACAACTTGTGCCGACTCTGGTATATGTGAATATGATGCTTCACTAGAGGTATGGATGGTACTGGTTTCAGTAGAGTGATATCTCCTTCACCAACTAGAAGTGACTTATGGTGGTAAAGGTGGTTTCAATGCAAGTCTACGCGAACAACAGGGAAAGGGATTTTCTTCTTCCACGATGACTAATTTATTTTATGACCAAAAACAAATAAAAAAAATAAATGGTAATGCTAGGAAAAAGGTTTACCAAGAAATTGTGAATTGCAGAATACCTCCTGGCGAACCAAGAAGTACATGCAGGAAATCTCCCCAAATGTTGTGTTCGGTGTATCAAAATTTACAATGTATCCGACTCGATTCGCTATGGATGGACAACAACCTAAATTTGTCCTCCCAAATATACCCAAAGGTACATGGAGGCCCAAGTCCATATTAGCGTTGTTTAATGTGAAACCACATAGTGAGAGCACCCCTTTATACTTTTCGTACTATAACACCACCCGATATACCGGAAGGTATGTGGATGAGCTACGATATAATTACATATGTGGAGTGAGGTATCACACTTGAAATGTATCGCAGACAATTAATGAAAGTTGCTATGTTTAAGGACGCCGGAACACATCTCTAGCCTAGACCTTCTAAATGTTATCGTTATGGTTCCAATGATTTTTTAGGTAAATTAATGTAAATTTTAAGTTGATATTGTTTATCAAATTTCCTTTCAAGGTTCACCGGGATGATGTGATGGAAATTCCTAAAATTCAAACTAAAATGATAAGAAAACTTTTCAATTTTATCTTTTTCAATGAAAATCCAAGCTACTTAAGGGAAATATCAATCAGTTTTGAGAGCACACAACAAAGAGAACAAACTAATATGCAGCTTTCCTAATTTTTTCCTATGCAAAACACGCAATTCACTATATGAAAATGCAGGTTTTTCTTTTCATTCCCCTTAATGTGAATGCAAAAAGGAAACTATATGCATCAAATCAACAAAAAACAAATGCTTTCTTCTTTGAGAAACGATGGATTGAACAACAATTTCTCTTTTAGGAAAAACGAAGAATGGAACTACAATTTTTCCTACAGGAAACGAATAATTTAACAAAAATTTCCTTTATGAAAACAATGATCTAATGCAGAAATAAAATACTTTGAATTTTATTTTTCAATGATAAAGAAAAACACTTAAAGAGACATTGAACAAACTTACTTTTCAAAGGAGGAAGAATCAAGTAAATTCACTGGTCTCTATGAAGTATAAAACAATTGAAAACACAACAAAAAAAGGTTTAGTATGATGGAAATGACAAATTCAAAGGGAATTTGGTTGGTTAAGGGGACAATGCAGTCTCTAAGGGGAGACAGTGTGTTGCAAAGCACCCCTGAGTGGGAGACAGTGCTATGCAAAGCACTGTGTCTTGACCAACAGTGCATTGGGTGTAGCAGAGATTCAAAATTCAAGCTACTAAACACACTTCTAATGCAATTCTTTGATTCAAAAGTCTAATAAGACATTAGATGTTACTGAGTGGATAAGAAGAGGAAAAAACACCAAGGATGATGGGAAACTCCCCAGTGGAGTTGCCAATTTGTTATGCGGAATTATGAATTACGGATAAAACAAATTCCCTAAATGTGGTGCTATGCATTTAGAACAACAGATCAAAGACTTTGCAGACACTTTCTCTAAGAGGAAATAAACACACAAAAAGATAGAGCAACCTACTTGTGATACAAGCGCTTCCTATTCTCCTTCTGTCACTCTTTTTGTATCTTCTAATCCAACTTAGATCGCCAGACTAGTTCCCGCAAGTATAGGCACTAAGTAGCAAAGAGATTGCAATATACAGATGTCTATTTATCTTAATCAGTTAAATCAATTAAATATGAAACATATATATCAGTTAATAATCCATCATATGAAAATTAGAAACATAAACAGATACATATATGGGAAAATGAACAACAATATTTATTAATGGATAGAAGGGAGAGGTTACAACCAACGATTGATTTTATGTCACCACTTTCAGTATTCATCCCAACCTCATCTCAATAAACATCTCACCAGAAGCATATCACTCTTATCACACACTCAATTGAGAATCCAACAACATTTCTTTACCAAATTTCTTCCTTCCCTAGCACTAGGATCTATGCTCAATTTATAGGGCAACTAAAGGTAGTTTCTCAATCAATGAATTTATAATAATAGGAAAGAAATGTTCCCAAGCTCAGAGGTGTTAGATGGAAACATGGATTCGAATTTTGACATATATGGACTCTTCTAGAAGGCACTGACCATGTGGAGATTCCAGAACAATGAGAATTTCACTCCTAATTGACCAACACACTCTTGAATGTCGATAAGTTCTTTGAAAATCACCCTTGAATGGAGGTAGCTACATATGCAAAACAGTTATTCCCTTTGGAGGTTGCGTTGGTGAGCTCATAAGTGATATACCATGTTTTCAAACCTTGGAAACCTTTCAATGGAAGTCATGAACGGTTTGTTCTTGTCTTAAGGCATGTAGCAACTGAAATGATAGGGGATGATAGACCCTATTTCATTGGTCCTAGGGATGATGCCCAGTTTGAACTGGTCATTGGGAATGATGCCCAAATTGACCTATAACAAGGGGAATCCAACATGAGATAAAGTTGCAGTAGGATGTTCCACTCCCTAATATTGGCATGTATTACATGTTGATAATGGAAAGTGTAGGAATCAAGAAGAAAATCCAAGAATTGTTGAATACAAATATCATTCACCCATCTACCTTGCCATGTGGTTCACCGATTGTATTAGTGCCCAAGAAGGATGGAACATGGCATCTGTGTGTGGATTTTCTTGGACTCAACAAAATCACGATAAAGAATCCTTATCCGCTCCCAAGGATTTATTATTCTCTTGATCAATTGAGGTATGCAAAGTATTTGACTAAGTTATACTTAATAAGTGGTTACCATTAAGTTATAATAGTTAACAATGACATATGGAAGACCACATTCAAAACTAAACAAGGATTATTTGAGTGGCTTGTTATTCCTTTTTTTCTTTGCAATTCTCCAACTACTTTCATGAGAGTTATGAATGATGTATTGAGACCATTTCTTGATGAGTTTTTCATTGTCTACGTAGATGATATTTTGATATTCATCAAATAATGAGAAGAACATGTCATGCATGTGATAAAGGTTCTTGATGTCTTGAGAAAAGAACAATTGTTTTTAAATATGTCAAAATGTGAATTTGGTAAAAAAAATTTAGTATATTTGGGACATATTGTTGGAGGAGGTGAGCTAAAGATAGACCCCTCTAAATTTAAGGTCATTGTGAATTGGCCTACACCCAAGTCAGTCACAGAGGTAAGAAGTTTTCTAAGAGCAACAGAATATTGGAGGAAGTTCATTGCTAATTTTTCTTCTATTGTAGCTCTGTTACATGCATTGAATAGTGTTAAGAAGGTCTTCCAGTGGGGAGGCAATCAACAAAAATCATTTGATGCTTTGAAAAAGAAGATCAGTTTATCCCTAATACTAGCACTACCATACTTGATATAGCCCTTTGAGATTCAAACCGATGCAAGTGACTATGCCATGGGCGTAGTCCTTTTATAACATGGTAAGCATATTTCATTCCACTCAGAAATGTTTAATGGTGAAATGATAAATTATTGTAAATATGACAAGTAGCTATATGCGTTTGTTCAAAGTGTGAAGAAATGGAAACACTATTTTATGGGAAAGGAAACCATCATTCATTCTGATCACCAACCATTTCAATACTTCTAATCCAAAACTAAATTGCAGCAGCCAAGGCACTTTCAATGGATGGGATTCTTGCATCAATTCCACTTGGTCATCAGGTATAAGAAAGCTATATATAACAAGGTTTCTGATATGCTTTCTAGGCCTATTATTAATGCATCTACTTTACTTAAGAATACTTTTTTTTACATGAAAGTTACATTGAACAATATGCATTTGACAATGACTTTCATGATGTTTATGCAAACTTGAGTCAAGGTATTCAAGTTGAGGACTTATATTACCATGTACATAATAACTTGTTGTATCATTTTGGTAAGCTTTGTATTCCACAAGGTGAGAAAGTGAATTTCAAAAGGGAAGCAAACACTTCTCTTATTGCGGGATGTTTTAGTGTAAGAAAAACAATGGAAAATCTTCATAGGTATTGTTATTAGTCTTGTATGCTTGAAAGTGTGTCACATTTTATTAAAGGTTGTTCATTATGTGTAGTGAGTAAGCCTAGTAATAGGAAGTTAGGATTTTACACACCACTTTCGGTTCCTTCATGTCCATAGGAGAGTATTTGTATGGATTTTGTAGGGGGTCTCCCTTTGTAAAAAATAGGTCATGATTATTTGTATGTAGTTGTGGATAGGTTTAGCAAAATGTGTATATTGATGTCATGTAAAAATAAAGTTACATATAAACAAACAACTCATCGTTTCTTTCAAAAAGTTTGGGTTCATTTTGGGTTTCCTGCATCTATTGTAAGTGATCGAAATTCTCGATTTGTTGGGAATTTTTGGTCAAGCTTGTGGGAATTGATGGACACTAATTTGAATAAGAGTACAACCTTTCATCCACAAATAGATGGTCAAACCAAGGTGGTCAATAGAACAATCATTCATCTTCTTCGAGGATATTGCAACAAACATCCTAAGTTGTGGGATGAACATTTGCATTACATTCAACATTCTTACAACCATGCAAAACATTCCTCTACTCTAACATCGCCATTTGAGGCATGTCTTGGATACTTGCCAAAATTTCCATTTGATTTCATTTTTTGGAAATATGTAGCTATCGATGGACATAGAGACATAGATAAAGCAAAGAAATTCATAGAGAAGATTTAGTTGACTCATCAAATAGTGCAAGATCAACTAGAGAAAATTCAAGGCAAGTACAAAGAAAGGCATGAAAAACATCGTGTGCATCATAAATTTCAAGTTGGGCACGAATTTTGGCTTCACATTAGCAAGGAAATGCTTCAAGGAGAAGGTAAAAAGCCGAAACCAATCCGTTATTTTCCTTTCAAAATTCTAGAAAATATTGGTAACAATTCCTTCAAGCTTGATTTTCCTTCATACATGCAAATTTATTCAGTTGTTAATGTTGAAAATTTGAGATTGTATGAGCCTCCTTTGATTGAAGATCAAGGAGAGAATATTCAACTTCCATCTATTGATGATTTTTCTCCAAATTTCTATGTTGAGATACAACAAGACACTATACTTGACTGGAGGACAAGGAAATCGAGAGGACAAGGAAATCGACAAGAGGAAGTGTCGATTATCTTCGAGTGGGTCTTAAAGGAACAATACCTTCAAAATCCAGATGGATTGAAATTGGGAAGGTGGGGGAACTGTACCCTCACCTATTCAGCAACTAAATATGATATTTTGGGTTCCAAAAGCTTCTAGTGGGGAGGAATGATCAGGGGCTTAGTTTTGTGCTCAAAACTAAAAGTTCTCATAATGGCTCGAAACCTAAACGAATGCTTAGTGCTCGTCGTTTTGAATCCGTTGCACTTCATTTCATGCAAAATGGACTCTGTATGCTCTCGAAATAAGTTCTATTCACTTTTCTAAACTGGAAAAAGTTAAAAAAAAGGACAGACAGGTACCCAGTCAGTAGTTTGTACTACCAACGTGGCATACTAATCGGGAAGGGTCGAAATTTTTCATTTTCCTTTGGCGAATAATGGACTTTCAAGTGGTAGTGTGGTATTGGTTGAAATTTTTGGTAATTTGGTGGTTTTGTATTGGCTTGAAATCATGCCAATTGGGTGAGGACACATGGTACAGCCTAGGGCCGCCACGTGCCCCTCCCATGGTGGATCGTGGACCAAAATTTTTGTTCAGAGTCTAGGTGGAGGCTTCGAGGTTCGACCCCATGACATCCCACAAGCCAATTCCACATGTTACCATTCCACCACATGTTAGTTCTTAACTACATAGCAATTCCACATATATTTGAATTATGCCATGTTCAACAGTGAGGGGAGAGGGGGCCAACCCCCAGTGCATGTGACCTCAATATGAAGACCACTAGGGGAGAAAACTCCTAAGTATGAAGTTTAATACTAAGCCAAGTTTAATTAACTCTAAACATGTATTAAATTAACTCCTAATCCACATTTTATCCAGTTTAACTCTAGCTAGCTGGATTTAGCTCCAGTTAGCTAAATTTAGGCCTGAAATTGTGGAGAAATTGTAAATGCTTATAACTTTTAGAGTTTTTGACCAAATCATGTGTAGAAAGAGGGTAAATGACCAGTTTTTTGAATTTTGGACTCATTGGTGCAGGTTTCAGGAGCAGAAAAGAAAATTGTAAATAGGTAAATTTTCAAATTTGAGCTTAATATAGAGGCCTAAGCCATGGAAGCTGGACCAAGGAGATGTAGCCTAGGAGGGGTAAACTCCTTCATCAAATACATGTGTTGATATGTTGTATGGTGATGTACTATAATTTTATTTGATTTTTTTCACCCTTTGTTTTATGTTAATTTTTTCATTAAATTAACGTGAAAAGAACTCATGAGACTTGATAATTTGCAAGATAACTTGAACCCTTAAACACACATAAGACATTATATTTAGAATTTGAAAGAGTAATTAGCACAACAAAACTAACATACTTCATTTAGATCAATTGTGTTGGGTTTGGAATCCCTTAGATTTTCTACTCTCCTTCACATTCATTTTCATGACTATTTTGTAAAGGGAAGCTTACAATTTTCTAGTCTCATCTAAATAGGTGTATAAATTCAATTTTGAAAAATTTAATGTCGATGCACTCAGACATTCCAAGCACTATATTAATGAAAACTTCAGTTTTAGAGAATCCAGATAGTGCTTTTATAATATTCGTTAGTCTCCACATACGCTTACCAAATTTTGTGACGTTGCAGGATGAATTTTATAAAATCAAGAACAAACACAGAAGAAATTCTAGATAAGTAGATGTCTTCATAAAAGAAAACATTGGAAAATATTATTTTATGTCAGTTGAATAGTAATGACCATTCTATTCCTTCACTGACATGATACGTAAGAGTAATTATGATTTATATATAAGAATATGTTCAGGATATGGTTGAATAGTAATGAACATTATGTTGGTTTTGGAGTCATTAACACTCAAAACAAGAAATAAATTCATAAACTAAGAAACTAAAAATCACACATATTAACACAAGGAATTACATGGTAAAACCCTGACAGTGTGTGAAGGAAACCTCCACGGGGCAAGGTATTGGAAAAAATATTACTCAATAATGTTTTCGCCAAGTTACAAGAAGCCTTTTAGGAAATCACCAATTAATATGATCTATTTCATTACATAAATTCCTTTCATTACAAAAACTGAGTGAATAGTAAAAATAGATTTACCCATATAATTACATCATTTACATTAATTGTTGTCATTTTTTCAATAATCTCCACCTTGAAAACAATTTTCCTAATCCCTTTCCCATGCCCATCCATCATCTCCTCTGCAATCCAAGAGAAGCCAAACACCATCGCAAATTCTTTACTATGACTGGATTTGTGAACATGTCTGCATGATTCTCCTATGTATGGACCTTTTGAGAGCTACTTTTCTGCCATCGATCACATGTATCAGAAAATGGTACCTTACATAATTGTGTTTCGTCTTGCTATGATAAGAAGGATTTGTAGCCAAATGAATAGCACCATGACTGTCACATAACACATTCACTTTCTCCTGCATCATTGCAATCTCATCAAGTAGACCTTTCAACCATATTTCCTCTTTATAGACATCTGAAGCAGCTATATACTCTACTTCAGTAGTGGATAAAGAAAAAATTGTTTGAAGCTTTAAAATCCAACTAATTTCTCTACTTGTAAGAGTAGAAACATATCCTGTGGTACATACCCTCTTATCCAAATCACCCACATAATCAACATCCACATATTCGCAGACTGAACCTTCACTACCTTTAAATATGATACAATGGTTACCTGTGCCTCTCAAATACTGAAGCACCCATTTCAAATCTCGTCAATGTTCTTCTCCTAGATTTTCCATGAATCCACTGAAAAATCCAATTGCATGTGAAATTCCAGGTCTTGTAGATACCATCGCATACATTAAGTTTCCTAGCGTATTTTAATATGGTACAGGAGACATATACTTATTTTCTTCATCAATTCTAGGACTCAAACCCAAATAAACCTTAAAATGGGAAGCTAATGGAACATTAACATGTTTCACATTGTTCATACCGAGCTTTTCAAGTACTTTATCCACATACTTATATTGTGATAACCAAATCTTACCATTTTTCTTGTCTCTATGTATCTCCATGCCCAAGATATGTTTTTTCACTCCAAGATCCTTCATATAAAAAATCCTAGAGAGCTGAGCATTTAACATGTTGATCTATTCTATGCTTTTACTTGCAATAAGAATATCATCAACATACAAGACCAAGATAATGAATATGCCATTGAAACTCTTAAAGTATACAAAATGATCATACTCAATTCTAGTAAAGTTCTGCATCACCATGAAGGAGTCAAACTTCTTGTACCACTTCCTGGAAGACTACCTCAGGCCATACAATGATTTCTTGAGCTTGCAAACTAATATTTTGTTGCAACCTTGTATAAAACCTTATGGTTGTTCCATATAAATCTCTTCATCCAAATCACCATGAAGAAAATATGTTTTAACATCTAACTATTTTAACTCAAGGTCAAGTAATGTAGTTAGTGCTAACACAGTACAAATGGAACCAAGTTTTACTACTGGTGAAAAAATCTCATGAAAATCATACCTTCAACCTGAGAATACCCTTTTGCAACCAATCTCGCCTTATACCTTTCGATACATCCATCAACATTTCGCTTCAATTTGAAGACCCATTTTCATTCGACAAAACTTCTCCCTTCAGGAAGTTCTACAAGATCCCACGTTTTTTTCTTGGCTAAGGAATCCATTTCTTCGTCCATTTCCTTTTTGCATTTTTCTTTGTTCGCATCCTCCACTACTTCCGGATAACAAGAAGGTTCCCCCTATTCATCAATCAATGAAGTATAATATTCATAACTTTTGGGTGTTCTTCTTTCACTTGTAGACCTTATTAGAGTGACTAGTTGTTGAACTGGTTCTAGAACTTCTACAATTTCCTTCGCATATTCTTCACATTTTTCTTCAAAAGACTCTCCTTCCTTTAAAATTTCTGGAAAAGTTTTAGCCTCCAACTAAATTTGATAATTCAAAGATAATTTTTCTTGTTCAAATTTTACAACATTTGATTTTAGAAGAGAAGATTCATCAAATGGTACATATCTAGTAATGACTATCTTACGTGAAGAAGGATCTCACAGCCCCTTTCACTACATAATCATACCCAACAAAGACATAACATTTTTCATTTTGGTATAACTTTGAATGATGACTCTTTGGAATAAGAGAATAGGAATCACAACCAAAAATAATTAAATGTGAATAATCAGAAGACTGACCCGACCAAACTTCTTCAAGAATTTTACAATTAATGGCAACTGAAGGTGATATATTTACCAAATAACAAGCAATAGATACAACTTCTACCCACAACTTATTCTGCAATTTAGCATTGTTTATCATGCTTCCATCTCTTTCAATAAGATTCTGATTCATATGTTCAAAAACACCATTTTTTTTAAGAGTATAAAAAATAGTTTTATGTATAACAATTCCTTCATCCTTACAGTATTTTTCAAATTCTAAGGAAGTAAATTCACTTCCATTGTCAGCTCTTAAACATTTATTGATTTGCTTGATTTATTTTCCACCATAGATTAAACTGTTTAACAACATTAAATGCATCAAATTTTATTTTTAACATATAAACCCATAATTTTCTGGAGAAATAATCATTAAATGTTAAGTATAATTCACCTCCATAAGATACAATAGGAGATGGTACCCAAATATCAGAAAAATATAGTCCAAATTTTCTTTACTGTTATGACTTCCACTTTTAAATTTCTATTTACATTGTTTTCCATATACACAATGTTGAAAAAAACCAAACCTCAAGGATTTCAAATCAAGAAGCAATTTGAGATTCATCAGTACCTAAAGACCCTTCTCGCTCATGTGACCCAGTCGTTCATGCCATAAGCGAGTAAATTTTTCTTCCTTCTCAGATACATTCATTGCCTCACTGACCTAAGTACTTCCTTTGAGTTTGTAAAGGTTTTTGATCTTCTCTGCCTTCATAACAACCAATGCACCTTTTGAAACTTTTAGCACTCCATTCTGATCTGTAATCTTGTAACCTTCTGAGTCCAATACTCCCAAAGAAATCAAAATTTTCCTCAACTCAGGTACATGTCTAACATCATTTAATGTTCTAAATGTATAATAATACACTTTAATTTTGACATTTCCCATCCCAATAGGCTGACAAGATACATAATTACCTACAAACACATAGCTACCATTCACAACTTCATATGAAGTAAACCAATTTATGTGTGGACTCATGCGATGAGAAGCACCAGAATCTAACAACCAAATTTAATAATTCTGAGAGACATTGTAAACATGTAAAGCATCATCTACCATACCTAATTCAATAGATAAAAATTCATCAATAATACTTGAATAAACTTGATTTGATTCCTTCTTTGAGTTTTCAACAGACTCCTTTATTTTCCTACAGTCTTTCTTGAGGTATCCTATTTTGTTTTAGTACTAGCATTTGGCTTTACACTTATATCCTTTTGATTTTGATTTGTAATAACTCCTTTATTTCTCCCCTCTTTCCTTGGATCGACCTATGGCTACCATGGCTTCTAGTGTGGAAGTTTCAATGCTGGAATCCTCTGTACTTTTCCATATAACAAAGTTCCCATAACTAAATCTTCCTGAAGTTTAACTTCCATATCTGACAATTGGCAAATAACTATATTAAAAAAAATTTAATTGTTCTGAAATTTTAGTAGCCTCCTTCATCCTAAGGCTATATAGTTTCCTCTTCAAATAATTTCTGTTGGTTAAATATTTGGTCATATACAATGTTTTCAACTTTCCCCACAAACGTCCTACTGAGGTTTCTTCAACAATATTGAAGAGAACTTCATCTATCAGACACAACCTAATGGTACTGAGAGCTCGTGCAAGCAAGTCCTCCCAATCCAAATCTGTCATGCCAACATTTTTATTCCTAACCCAATATAAAGCTTTTGGAAACCCTTGTTGCACCAACAAATCCCTTACTTTCAGTTTCCATAATGCAAAATTATTCTTGCCGGTCAACTTCTCCACCTCAAATTTAGCATTGGTCATTTTTGCCATTTCTTCCTACAAATTTCTACTTCTAGGTTTTCCTTCTTATAGCTAGGGTTTTTTTTCTTTTAACTAGGGTTTTTCTGAATCTATTTCCTTTAGTTTCCTTTAGAAATTTTGATACTAGGGAACAATTTAAATTTTGTTCCCTTTTAAAAAAATTCCAGAATATCCAAAAAAATTCATAGAAACCATGTTTAACCTTCTTCAAAAAATTTTGTTTCCATAAAAAAAAATTCAGAATAACTTCGTTTCAAAGGAAATAAATTTATTCTTTCTTGTTATTATAGTTTCTCTTTTTTTATAAATAGTAGATCAAACTCCAATAAATGAGAAACTCCAAATTTCCTTTTTTTCTAACAATTCTACAAATATTTTTTTATCTTCCCCAAACAAAAAAAAAAAAAAAAAAAAAAAATAATATATGTCTATATATATATATATATTCTTAATATAAATTTTACGGAAAAATTACTTTCGAATTTCTATTGTTGAAAAAAAAAGAGAAATGTGTCATCCACAGTGAGAAATGCGGGCAGTGTTGTGATTCCACTCTTCAACCAACGAGATGGTAAAAATATACAATTGCACACAATTTTTCGGGCGACGGGTTCTATGGGTCGACAACGATGACAACCCCTTTCTCTCTGATGACGAAAATAGGGTGGTGGCGACAAGTTCTGTGGGTAGACAATTAAATTATCAGCAGATACAGTTGGATCCATCCTCAACGATGAGATTTTGTTCCGGCGGTGACTCATTTTTTTATTATTTTCTTTTTGATTTTTCTTTCTCGGTAGTGGGAATGGTCTCTATCGGCTCACCTCAGACTTAGTAACATTTGAATAGTGGACATCAACACGACGTTTTATTTTTATTTCTTTGTCACGTCTCGCATGGGGATCTAATGTCGTCTTCAATGACCCCTCTTTAAAAAGAAACTTCAAAAATGAAACGATGGGTGGCATATTTCTCAATGGAACCCGACTCCTATCTCAACCAATCTCGACTCATCCTTAGCTCTGATACCACTTGTTGGATTTGGAGTCATTAACACTCAAAACAAGAAATAAATGCATAAACTAATAAACTGAAAATCACACACATTAACACAAGGAATTGTGTGGTAAAACCGTGATAGCATGTCAAGGAGACCTCCATGGGGCAAGGGATTGGAATTCTTATTACTCAAGACTGTTTT
The DNA here is from genome assembly GCA_034641835.2 of Pinus albicaulis. Taxonomy (NCBI): domain Eukaryota; kingdom Viridiplantae; phylum Streptophyta; class Pinopsida; order Pinales; family Pinaceae; genus Pinus; species Pinus albicaulis. The sequence continues at coordinate 1,347,931,617 of CM076579.1, forward strand.
CTCCAAGTTACAAGAAACCTCTCAGGCAGTCACCAATTAATATGAATTTTTTTGTTACATAACCTCCTTTCATTACAAAAACTTAGTGAACAGTAAAAAACTATTTATCCATATAATTACATCATTTACATTAGTTGTTGTCATTTTTTCAGTACATTCGTTATCTTCACATACATGGTACGCAAGAGTATTTATGATGTATATAATAACATGCAAAACTCCATTGTTACTCCAAACCAAAACCAATATATTCCCAAACTCTTCTCTTGTAGTTACTTTGGAAAGAAAGAGCAACTTAGGAACTTACCCACTCTCTCAATTTCTGTGAATGCTCAGTCCCCCAGTGTGACAGAGTAAAGAAAGCAAGTCTAAAAATTATAAAGCGAAGGAAGAAGGCCTGAGGTGTGATTTCAAATAAAGTGTGTTACTTCCACAAATGTTACAACTAGCTTGAGAAGCTCTGAGATTTTATAATGCACCTTGAATACCTTGTCAAAATAATGTTTGAACGTAAGAGAAGTGCATTGCCTTTATATTTAAATTAATTCTTAGATGTCGGTCTCACATGAATTGGTCAAGTTTTCTGTATATGGTTTAATGTAATTTTTAAAGTAATATTTTTTAGTACTGTGTAATAAAATAATTTTATTTAATTAAAAATAATAAATATAATTTTTTATTTTTATTTTTTGTAAATTTACATAGTTATTAATCTATCATTTAAAATTTGTGTATTTGAATATTTTTTTTTTAACATAATACATTTATTTGATTTGAAATGATAAATTGTTACACAACATTTTGTCACCATCCCTACAATCCCCATCCTGCACATTGGAGGACCATTTCATTGACTTCTGTGTATTGTCACACCTTGCCAAAAGTGTCATTACATCCCTTGGAATGTCAAGAATATTTCCTCTGTTGATCACTCCTCAAGCAGACTCTCAAAAACATGTGTTTATGGGTCGGCGCTGGTAGGCAGTTATGGCCCCACGCTGACAGGGAAATTAAACTGGACCCTGCACCCATTGGCGCTCTGTCTCAGTGTCTTACTTGCACTGAGTTGTTTTTGGAATTTTTCTTAAAATAGAAGAGAAGTTTCCATTCCTAACCACTTCATGAGTGGAGTCATTAAGGTTTGTTCGACTGAATAACATCAAAATCCTCCCTTTGGCTTCTTGTTTCCTACATTTGCGCAACTCCCTAAAGGGATAGGACCTCTCTTCCACCTTATGAGGGATCCCAAAACACCTCCTCCTCTCCTATAAATACATCCTTCTCACATGGTTTCAGCTAGCTGAACTTTCCTTACTATAGCCGGTGTGAAGAATAAGGTAGAGAGGAATCCATTGTTGAGAGAGAGTTTAGGCCCATTGCCTCACCAATTCTGATCCTCGAAGAATTCTTGAGACGCGTTTGACTAAACCCATCGAAGGAGGCTGCAACGTCAAGGAATTAAGGTTGTAAAATTCTTTTCTCTATCATTAATACATGACTGGTTTTTTTGTTCCAATTTTGTGTTCGATCACATGCAAAATGTTTGATTCTCCTTGACCCATTGAATAGCTATAAATGAAAACATGTTTTCGTATGATTTCACTTGATCCTTTTGTAGGTACATGGATATTACCATTGAAGGACCGCGATGTGTGAAGACAAATATCAATGAATCGCTGCTGCAAAATGCATCAAAAGCGTTGGACCAACGTAGGCCATCTATCCCAATTCCTTTTCATTTATAAGCTAGGAGTCTGAAAGTCCAGCTTTTTCCCTTGTTCCTAGACCCACTCCAGGGCTACAGGGAACGCCTCAGTCCGTATAGGGGATTTACCTGCAAAAAAATTTGGCGACCATACTAGGGATCAGTGTGTTTGTTGTCTCTCGTTGTTTGTCTAGTGTTTTTCTTGTCTATTCGACTTTGGTCGTTTCACTTTTTTTTTGCTTTGCTCTGCCTGTTTGACTGCTTTCAGCCATCACATTCAGCCTCAGAGTGTTAATTCTAACCTCTTCTCAGTGGTTTTTTCTTTTTTCCATAGTTTTCTGTCTCGACGCTGCTATTTCTTGAACAGTTGCACCGATTGGCACCTGTTTCCTTTTTCATAGGCGCGCCATCCTCTGTTTGGCACATATTACAACCTGACAAATGCGTCGAATCCTGTAGATTAAAATTTTAGTCTTTTTCCTGAGTTTTTTTGGTTTCTCTTGCCTCTCGGTTGGATTTTCATCTTTCAATCGGTCCATTGGAATTGCTTTGACTCTCTTTTCTCGTTCTTCTTAGTTTTTTTCCCCTTATATGATCAGTGGAGTTTTTCATCCTAGGGTTTCTAGGTGCCTCGTGCCGCTTGTTTGGATCCCTCCTCACTGAACCTTTTGAGTTGAATTTGAGTCAGTTTGGTTGTTATCTTTTCAGTTTGTTGACTGATTGTCTTATTTTTTCTTTCAGTTCTACGTGTCATTGGGTTGTTGAATGATCGTATTCGTGTTCATTTAGCTCTCCATCTGTCACCCTGAGCATAGATTACATTGCTCACTGAACCAGTTCGAAAGCCATATTTTTTCTTGATGGAATGTGTCTCTGTTTTGAGTTTGCTTGATGTTCATGTTGGATTGATCTCTTTTTTTAGGATCGTTTCATTCGAATTTCTCAAAACTAGTATCTACTTTTCCTTTTAGTGTAGTAGTGCATTTTCACTTCTCATTCATCTAAAATGACAAAATTTGCATTCTTTATCTTAGTTTGAAAATGAAAAATGTTCTTTTGCATTAGTAGCTTTGAGTGAACAAGGAAAGAGATTTTTATTTTCTGCTTTGGTTTTCTTAGATGCATTAGGAAAATTTCTTCTTGTATTTGATTGATTGTTGCTTCGTCATGATTACTATCCCTCTCTTAGCTAGCATTCATCGAATTCGAATGATTTTCTTTCGCATATAGTTGTGCATTAAGAATTCGAGATCACAATCGGTAAGGCCTTTAAATTGAAACATTAATTCAAGATCAAATTTAAAATGAATTCAATCAACCTAAGGAAGAATTGAAACCTAACACACACATTTAGAGGACTAGGCTAGTGACGTGTTCCGACATCGTTAAACCTATTATTTGTCATTCTCCATCTGGCATTAGACTGCGCTAGCATGGACTTGTGCTCCTCGTACCATCAAGTATATAAAGGCAGACCCTCATAGGTTGCAATCATTTATCCATAGGAAGCCGAGTTTGTCGCCATGTGACCGTGATACACCAAAGAAAGCATTCTGGGAGACTTCCTGCATGTACGTAAGTCCTTGGTCATTTCTCTTTCATTTGATCACCAAGGTGTATATTGCAATTCACAGAAACTTGGTGCACCCTCTTGCTTAGATTTCCTAAGTAGTCATTTTGGTCTTTTCGTGACTTTCTAAAATTGAAAACATCATCGAGCACTTCTCCTTTCATGCTCGTTCAACCTAAAAGTGACTAGAGTCACCTTTTGCCTGTTTCTTGACTCTTAAAATATGAAAAGGAAGAGTTTTGATTCAATGTCATAAAATAAATTGCCTACGATCACACCCCCATTAAAGATATTTTCTTGGATTGTTCTTAAGTAATTCCTTAGTGTTTGGTCTTCAAGCCTCAAATTGGTCATCTCAGTTCTCTCCTATTTTGAGACAAAGTCACGGTGGAGGAACCACCAATTTCATCATCCCTTTCATCAACTCCTAGTGGAAGTCCTTCTCCTGAAGTCTTTTTGGGGGAACCTAGGCCTACTAGGGCTCTTGATTACTGGTGTGCTCTTATTCCGAGTATCTTATCCCTTGCTACCTGATCTCCTCTTGAGGAGCCATTTGACATCAATTGGAAACCTTCAAGCATGTGGGTAGGTTTTGGAAATGAGGAAGAGTTTCCTCCTCTTACCTTGGAACCATCTTTACTTACCACTGCTTTACTTGCCACTACTTGTTGCCATTTCGATTATACCATGGCGTCATCTAACATGGATTCTTTGAGTCCCATCAGTAGTTAAGAGATTTATGTTTCTATAGGAGAACATCAGCTCCCTTTGGAGAATTTTCCTTATGTCTCAAGTCAACCTTCCTCACAGCCGATATCTCTCTCAGCTGGTTATCGTACGTTGGGTCATATCATTTCTGGTGTTGCATCATTGTATCAGAACCCGATACGGTTACGTACATCGACTCCCTCAAGAAGCTCGTTTGTCACCGTATCGGGGGCATCATCCTTGACTGCCATGACGTCGACGATTGTTACGTCTGTCCCAGTCCGGCCCACTACCTGTGTGGCCTCATCTGCGCCAGCTGTTAGTACAACTCAATCATTGTCATCATCTTCTGTTATTCGTAGGTCAATTCTTATCACTCCCACAATACCCGTTAGGCCCGCCGTGAGTAGATCACAGCCTCATGTTTCAGGAATCCAACCTACTAGTAATGCGCCCATCGCTTCTACTTCCATTCCTGGAGGTTTGACGTTCAATCAGTAAATGTTGGCCATTTAGCAACCGAATTACACCCCTCAGGGTTCTCAATAGCCACGAGCTCCTGTTAATCCTCCGCATCATTATGACGAGTACGGAAATCCCATCTATTTGCCTTCGATTGACCCCAATCAGTTCACATATCTACCGAGAAAACCCTATGGTCCATAAGGACAACCCTTACAGGGACAAACTTTGGTCCAATAGGGACAACCCTATGGTCCCCAAGGACAACCTTGTGGTCCACAAGGACAACCCTTTTAGGGACAACCTTTGGTCCAATAAGGACAAACCTATGGTCCTACTGGTCAACCTTATCTTCAACAAGGAGTATCTTATATTCCTCAGGGGAAAATATATCCATCACAGGGACAACCTTTTTTGAAATAGAACCAACCTTACATTCAACAAGGCCCAAATTTTGTACAACAAGGTCAACCCTCCACTGCTCAGCGGGTTCAACCTAGTCTTCAGGGGCAACCTGGCTCATTCCAACCAACTGGCCAACCTCTTCCACAAGGGCAACTCGGTGGTTCTCAGCATCCAGGCCAACCTACACTACAGGGACAACCTGTCCAACACCAATAGCCAAGCCAACCTACACCGCAGGATCAGTCTGTTCAACTGCAGCATTTGGGTCAGCCTACACCTCAGGGGCAACCCGCACAGCCTTAGGGCACTACTTACATTCCTCAAGGTAAATCTCAGGTAGTGTACAGTGTGACCAAAGGCACTTCTTATATTCCTCAAGTTTAGTCTCAGGTGGTGTATAATGTTCCTAAAGGCACTGCTTACATTCCGCAACAAAATCGATATGTTGCTCAGACAGTACCTCAGTGGTATGCTCAAAATCAATATCCTAGTCCTCAATTGGTGTATGAGTAGAATTATCAGGCTTATAACCCCTATGGACAAAATCCTCTAGGACAAAACATATGGGGGAAAAATTTCTCCTAGCTTAGTTGGAATCCCAATACTGGTCTTTATCAAAAGTGTGCAATGCCTTTCAATCCGAAATTACCTTTTCTCGCTGTGTTTGTGCTACCCGATTTGCCGAAGTTGAAAAATGACCCTATCATTCATAATCCATATTGGCCTCCAGTTCCAACTAAAATTCATGGCGATTGTCCCAAATTTGACAGCAAGTCCAGAGAAGACCCCCAAGCACATGTTATGATGTATCATCTTTGGTGCTCCTCTAACTCTTGGGTTGACGATTCAATTCGGCTACGTCTTTTCTAATGGACTCTCACTGGTGCCACTGCAAAGTGTTACATTGAACTCTCATGCAAAATTTTTCAAGATTTCAACTCTCTTGCTATGGCATTTCTCACCCACTTCTAGTTACCAGTTTGGTATGAAACTGGGATGCACCTCCTCACATCCTTGAAATAGGATCAAGCTACTCATATCTGCGATCATATTCATGAATGGAGGCGACATTGTCGTTTGATCAATTTTGTAATTCTTGATCAAATTCTAACTGATTGGTTCACTACCTCTTTTATCAGTCTGATTGCTAAGGACATTACTATGGGGGAATGTGTTACTGAGGAACAAGCCATTGCACGTGCCCAGTGCCTTGATCTTGTGTACTCTCAGCCCGTCACATTGTATGAAATCTTGCCTGATGCTTCACGACATGGAGCTACCAAAGCACCAATGACACCATCTATTGATGGTATAATTGGTTATGTGTCCCAGACTTCTTGAAAGTCTTCTCCAAATTTTGCGAAGCAAAAATATACTCTTTCCACTAATAATGCTTCTCAACCACCTCCAAATTCTGTTAAAACTTTGGAAGTGAATGTTTTCCAATCCAATCTGGCGGATAAAACTTCCAAGGGTAAGAATAAGGGTAAAGGTAAGGCAAAAGCCGATACCCCGAAACTGGATTCTTCAAAACATAATGCTGACAATGGTTCCAAATGCAAACCGAAGTATCCTTGTCTGATTTGTGATGATGAGCACTATACCAAGGACTGTCCACGATAGGCCGAGGTGAGTCGACTACTCAAAGGCACCCAAGGCACTCCAACTAATATTAATGAACCTTTCCCATCACAAAAAAATTAGTTGGTGGAGAAACCTCAGTCCTCCGCCCCATTTGGCTCTCAGGTTTTCATGATGAACGGTCCTACATCCATCTCTATTGCTACCCGATCAAAAGATTATACCGAATCGTGTTAGGAAGCGAGGAAGGAAATTGCTAATGGTCCTCCTCTCCTGCCTAATTTTGGCCCTCTTCATATCGAAAGGCCCAATACTGAGCTCGTTGTATGGCCACCTTCTAAAGGTGTACTCTGAAAGTCTTCCTACAACCCAAATGCCCGGGCCGCTCAGTATTACAGTATTGTTGAGGATTTGGCTCAGGCTCCATCTACTATGTCTGCATTGAATTACTTCAGAGTTTTCTGTCACAACAGAAGGCTTTTTTATCTACCATCGAAGGGATTGATCCTGTTGATTCTAGCCTTATCACTTTTGATTTGGAAAATTTCATCCCACGTCTCCCTCACTAGCTTGCACTCATGATTCAAGTTGGGATTAATGGAAATAATATCCATCGAGTGGTCATGGACGAGGATGCATCTACGTGCGTCATGTCTTCCACTTACTGGAAAGCCAGTGGTTCTCTAGCCCTCACTCAATCTCCAAATGCTTTAGAAGCTTTCGACAGAAGAGAATCTCACCCTCTTGGTGTTCTCGCTAGTTTACCTATTACGTTAGAAGGGAAAAAAATTAATGTTGAGGTTGAATTCATTGACGCCAAACTCAATTACAATCTTCTCCTCGGTCAAAGTTGGACTCACGCCATGTTGTGTATCCCATCCACTCTCTTCTATGTTCTTCGATTCCCGCGTGAAGGAAAGATCATCATTGTCAATCAGGTGACCTTTTTCATTTCCTCGTCTTCTGAGAGCAATGTCCCATATGTATATCGTATTCCTACGCCTTATGAGAGCATAGGACCAAGTATTTTCAAAGATCCTTCCCTCATGGGTATTTTTTCTCTTTCTCCACCCAACACTGCTTAGGTTAACATGATCTCCCGATCTTCTGATCCGTGGATCATCCCTTCGCCCGAGCAGATTGATTCGTTTGGTGACTCGATACCGTTAATCCCAATATAAATTTATTATTTTGAACTTATTTCGGCTTCGGCTCCTCCTCCCTCTGCTTATACTCCTTTGAGTGTGTCTCTTGACACGTATTCTCAATCCCCTTGGCTCAGCGCTTCGGATTCGTCCGATCCTTTAAATGAGATATTTCCCACTGATGAGGCCATCTTAGAAACTATGTCTCTCGAGGATCTTCCTTGGGACCATAGTCATCATCGTTCCTCTTTCATTCCTGGCCTTGGGGCCATGTCTACTTGTCTCAAGAAGTTTGCTTCCCAAGCTCCCTCCCATCCGCTTCAAATTCCCATCCTAACACATGAAGTCTTTGTGGAAGGTAACTTGGGAAAAATTATGCAAACGATGCTTAGCGACATCTCCGTCAAATTGGGGGTTGTCAAGAACATTCACATGGGGGTGACCTGTTCTCCGGATGAGATCGAGATCTATACTAGTCTCTTTCGTGAGTTTTGCGATGTTTTCGCTTAGTCTTATGGAGAAATTCCTAGCATCGATCTGAGTATATTTGTGCATGAGATTCCTACTTATCCTGGTGTGAAGCCTGTTCACCAGCATCTTCGTCCCGTGCACCCTAGAAAGATAGTCGTTATTAAGGGTGAAGTTGAAAAACTTCTCAAAGTTGGCTTCATAATTTACCCGATTCCCTTGACAGAATGGGTTTCTAATATCATCCCTATGGATAAAAAGCAGGGTACTATATGTGTCTGTGTATATTACCGGGATATCAACTACACTTTCCCTAAGGATAATTATCCCACTCCTTTTATTGACCAAATCATTGATGAATGTGCTGGGAGTGAGATATTTTCCCTTATGGATGAGTTTTCTAGGTACAACCAGATCAATATTCTTTCGACTGATCAACACAAGACTGCCTTTATCTATCCTTGGGGTACCTTCACCTACAAGAAGCTCCCTTTTGGTTTTAAGAATGTTTGGGCTATGTTTCAAAGAGAAATTTCATATGCTTTCCATGATATCAAGCACATTGTTCAACCTTATCTGGATGACCTTCCAGCTCATTCTTCTAAGCGTAAAGACCACCCATATCATCTCCGTCAAATATTTCTTCAATGTAAACGCTATAAAATTCTGCTCAATTTTCATAAGTGCATCTTCTACGTTGATTCTAATAGACTCTTAGGGTTTATCATCTCTAAAGATGGAATTCGTCTCGATCCCCTCAAATTCGAAGCTATTTTCAATATCCCCTCCCCTTCCTCTTTACATCAGTTGTAGAGTCTGCAAGGGAAAGCTAATTTCCTACGTCGTTTTATACCAAACTATGTTGAAGTGGCAAAAGGCTTCACGCAATTACTTAAGCAAGGTGTCCCATTCCTCTAGGATGAGATCGCCCAAAAATCATTCGATGCACTGAAGACATTTCTTATCAGTGCTCCTCTGTTGCATCCTCCCAATTATCGCGATTAATCCCTCTATTTGGCTGCCGCGTTTAGCACTATTTCCATGGTTCTAATGTAAGACAATGATGATATTGATGAGCACGTCATTTATTATTTTAGTTGCAATCTTCTTGATACCAAAACACGTTATGCACATGTCAAGAAATTGGCGTTGGCTATTGTTCAAGCCGTCCAACGTTTTCACCATTACATTCTACTGTGCACAGTAACCGTGATTTATAATTGCAACCCCATGACCTACATATTGACTCGTCAATTTCTGGGGGGAAAATTCTCAAAGTGGATTGTTATCCTCCAAGAGTTTGATTTTGAGTTTACTACTGCCAAATCAAAGAAATCATTGGTTTTTTCCGGTTTTATTTACTCTCTCCCTTCTTCTTCTGCTCCATCTGGTTCCGAGGAATGCATTCCAGATGACACCCTTTTTCTCATTAGCACCCTCGATCCTTGGTACGGTGATATCATCGTATATATTCATACTTCTACCTTCCGATATGAGTTGACGAAGGATGCTCGTCGACACATCTACCATCATTCGCAACCTTATCGCATAGTCATAGACTCTCTACCCCATCAGAGCTGATTGTGTTCTTCGTTGGTGTTTGACTCTCAAGGAGGTTGAATAAGTCCTCAATGATTGCCACTCTAGCGCCTGTGGCAGTCAATTTTTTGGATATGCTACAGTCTACTACACAAAAAATTCTTCGTGCTGGTTATTTCTTGCCTACCATCTTTAAGGACTTCATTGTTGATGTCTACAAGTTTCACGATTGCTAGATTTACCAGCGCAAGATGCACGCGCCACCTGCCTCCATCCTGTCATTACCGTTGCTCCCTTTGTGAAGTGGGTAATTGATTTTATGACGTGTAACCCTCACTCTGCTGGGGGGCATGCTTATATTATCATATCCGTTGACTACTTCACTAAATGGGCTGAAGCAATTCCTACACTTATGGATGACGGTAAGACAACCGCACAATTTTTGTTCAATCATGTCATTACCAGGTTTGGTGTCCCTCGAGCCATTTTTACCAATCATGGTTCTCATTTTCATCATTACATGATGTCTGAGTTGAATTCCAAGCTGGGTCTGTGTCACGACAGCTCAACATCATACTACCCTCAGGCCAATGGCCAGGTTGAAGCCGTGAAAAAATTTCTAGTCACTATGCTTCAGCATATGATTGGGATGCACAAGTCAAACTTTCATCTCACGTTGTTTTCAGATCTTTGGGCTTGTCGAACCTTGGTGAAGGATGCGACTGGATTCACTCCATTCCAACTTGTTTATGGTCTGGAAGCTACCCTTCCGATTGAATGTGAAATCCCTTCTCTCAAGATAGCTATTGAATTATTGCCTAATACTTCAATAGAAGAAGTGTGTCTTTTCTATTTAAAGAGGCTTGATGAAACTCGCTGCTTTGATGCTCTTGTCATAGAAGCACATAAAAAGCAGGTCAAAGCTCATTTTGATTAGTCGGTTTCCCCTCGTTCCTTTGTAGAAGGAGGCCTCGTCCTCTTATATAACCAAGCTGATAATAAGTTGGGGGCAGGCAAATTCTAACCCATGTGGCATGGGCCCTATAACGTAAAGCGCATTTTTCAAAATGGGGCTTATGAGATAATTGATTATGAAGGCTATCCTTTGGATCAGCCTAGAAATTGGTTGTATCTCAAAAAATACTATGCATGAGTTTCTCGTGCATGTTCTTTTGTGCATAGGTGTTTTTTTATTTTTGTACATTTTTTGGCTTAGTGTGCTCTACGAGTAGCTTTTCCTACTTATTATGTTGTTTCTTACTATGCAGATGTCTCTCACTCCTTATGTTGGTTTCACGGATGGTGCCTCCCGTAGTACCCAGAACCTATCTTCCGCAGCCTGGGTGATTTATAATCCTGATGGTGAGTTGATCAACCTTCAAGGTATTTGTCTAGGTCGAACCACGAACAATGTCGTTGAATATAGTACCATCATTGAAATCTTAACCGAGGCCATTCCTCTCAACATTTGTGCACTAATTTTTAACCTAGACTCTCATCTTGTTGTTCTTCAGCTTAATGGGCATTATTCTATTAGAAATCCTAAAATCTTAAGGTTGTATTTTCATGTTCGCTTATTAGAAAGGAATTTTGATTACATTACATATCAGCATATTCCCAGACAAATGAATACATTAACTGATACAGTAGCCAATATTGTATTGGATAGACATTTGTGTAATTTGTAAAACTTCGTCATCACATAATAAGATTCATACAGGAAAATAGGTGTATCTATATATATATATATATATATATATATATATATATATATATATATATATATATATATATATATATATATATATATATATATATATATATATATATTTAGTGTTTGCATCCACGTGCATCATAAGTTCAAAAAATATGTATGTTTTGGTTACATCCTGAGACATCAAGTCTCTCAAAAAATATGTAGAAATAAAAGCCTAGTCGTCTAATCAGCATGATGCTCATGGTATCATGTCACTGCACGCACAATCCGCCTCAATAAGTGGTGAACATGGTTAGACACCCCCACAGTGTGCCTCTGGTATGCATGAGGAACATCGTCAAATATCGCATAATCTGGGATTCTACTAGTGAGTCCCTCTAGGTTTCGTAAGATTTCCTCCTCCTCACTTCCCTCACCATGAGGGGCCACATCAAAATCATGAGGAACCCTCCGTGCTATTGGATACATTCCTACAGGTCTTTCTGGGCTAACATATGCAAATACATGGATTAGATTCAGAACATACATAATGAAAAAAATCATAATACTCATCAAAATAAAAATATGAGTCTTACCCAATGCTTCATCCTGGATCACCCGTAAATTTGTGCCAGAATAGGGCCAGTCCTCCACAACAATAAATTGTCAATAGAGCCAGTCAAAGAATTATGGTCTCCAGGACATTTGTTGACTGCCACCCTGATCTAGGCATCAAAGTTTCCCAACGGACCATCCATGGCTCTTGGGTTGGTGGTGTAGGAAATATCAATTCCTAACTTTGAAATATTAGTAACCGTTCCAGGATGAATGGTACCAAGATGGACACATCGTCGAGATATTTTAGCTTGTCGTTCTTGTATTTTTTCAATTGGTATTTCATATTAATTGTTACGGCCTCTACCCAGTTGTAAAGAGTTGGGGCCATAAAATCTATGACAAGTAGTAGTTGTGTTTTTGTGGCTTCATGCGGAGCTTGAGATCTGGCAGCTCACATGATGGTGTGCAACACTACTTTTAGTGCCAAATCAAGAATGGTTTGGATATCTACCTTCCTGCTCTTTGATCCTTTCCTTGCCCCTCGACACACCCAGTCTATGACCATGCTCATGTTTTCCATCATGGGTCGGGTACCAGTCAGGATTGGTACTACCCCCCTCCGTGATAATCTAGTTGTGAAGTATACATCAGAGACCTCAATCTCTAGCTCCTGATTATGAATTATGAATCTTTCCCGATGAATGTCCCATACACTAATCAGGTATTGTAACAACTCCAGTTGAGCTCGGAGACATGGCTCCATGAAGAATTTTAGAAGCCCGCATTCCCTAAGAACATCCATGCATCTTACATTGCCAATGGCTTCCTCATATTCATCTCCATGTTCTCTTTCCTTCCATTTGTCACCATTTTTATTTTTCACACATGAAAAATCATCAATGGGGCCATCATTAGTCAAATTATTTACTATTGAAAGATTTAGAATGGACCTTCTAGTTGAATTTACAACCAAAATTCTCAGCCGCGGTTGGTGCGAATTTTTTAAAAACAGTTGCACCAAGTGGCGCGCCCCCATTTGAATTCAAGGCGGGTTGGCATGAGTCTGTGCCCAGAACTTGCACCGACCACTGCACACTAATTTGAACAAAAATCCCCCACAAATATGAAAAATTAAATGCATGCAATGAAAAATAAATCAAAATGTAGGTAAGGATATGAGCTTTCACCTGAAAGAGGCAGATTCACGATTGGTCTTCTAGATTGTCCACTGTCAGCTCCACAAAATCACAGTGAAAAAGGGTAAAAACTGCTCACAAGAGGTAAAAGTGAAAAGTAATTTATTTTTACAAATTTTGGAATTTTATAAACTTTTCATAACCCTAATTATCTTTTTGAGCATATTTTTGGATTATTTTAATATTTTATCTTGAAAAATGGGTTTTACATGCATTTCTTGTGCAACAATAGGTCCTAAACGTGATGGCGATGAAGTGACGAGTTGCATTTTATTACTTTTTTGGACTCGGTAAAAACACAAAAAGGTCACCCCCTGGAGTCATCTTTCAACTCTTTTCTGACTCTTGAAAATTGAAAATATTTCCGAGACTCTTATCATTTTGAACTCATTAAAGGATGCGAACGACATCTACCCAGTATACATTTACCCCTTTTTCGGGCTGGGATAGATTATTTACGAAAAAGGAATACCTTAGCCTATCGCGAATAAGAGGTTTTCCCAGATATTGTTTTCTACCTTTTCAAATATGTGAGACTACCTACGAAAAGGGACTTGTTGGATTTTTCTTTTCTACTTCTTTTAAAACTCTCTAAACATGAAAATATGTTGAGTTCTTCCTTTGTTAGACTCGTTGAAACCTACATGACATCAGAAATCGTTACTTGAGTTCCTCCTTCCTAGGGCTCGTAAAATGTATTAAAATGGATTTTTCCAAAGGACAAACTTATATGACAAGCATATGCTATCCCCTTCAAGCTTGTTTCCAAAAATAATTGGGGTACTCGCCAACAATGGTGGGGGAAAATGGAACTGGTTCTCAGTCGTGTCGGTAGTATGTCGCTCTTGAACATGGCACTTGTCTGCAATTCGTGTTTGGTTGGGGATATCCCATTTCATCATTTTTTCCTCCATGGGTTTGGGTTATATGTTTTGACCTAAAATCTGCTCCTTGCCATGTCATCATGACCTCAAATCCCTTGATGTCAAATACTGCCAAATTCCAGAGTCGTGTCGCCCATATATTCAAGAGAAGTTTCCTTCTACATTTTTCAACCTCTGATCCTCTATTTAGTCCTGATTCACTATCATACTATTCCTCTGTCTTGTGTTGATGATGTGGGAAACATTATGGCCCTCCATCGACCAGGTCACTTCCTGTTAACTTCATCTCATTATCCAAGAAGGTGATATAGAGACTCCCTTCCGGTACCTTGGAACTTGCATGCCTCAATGGAAAGTTCTTTGCATTCGATGATAGGTTCTCATCATTGGCCTTCGATCAAGTGATTTCACGGGTGTTCGACTCCAGCTCATTGTTCACATTCCACAAATTGTACTAGTTGTACCTTGAGAGCCATTTTTGTTATTGGTGGTTTCTCTCGTGCATGTTAAAAGCTTTCATCATTGGCAGGTAATCAGGCGATTTTCTTGCATGTTTGACTTCAGCTCACTCATTCGCATGCTTGAATTTGTACTTTCCCAAGTCGAGATGGAGCGCAAGACCCAGGGTTTTTTCTGATAAAATCCAGGCTACGAGAAGTTTTGGTTTATCATGACTATATGCATGACTCTTATGATTGGATGGTTGTGACCATACCTGAGTCTATTTATTGATCCTTCTTGCTGGACGGTTGCATCCATACCTCAGATCTTGTTTTTATATGTATTCTATTATGGATGGTTGCACCCATGCCACATGTTCATGTATCAGAGATATCAGTTGTACTTTTTTTTGCAGTTCTTTCAACGACAGTGTTTGGTTTTGGGCACGTTCTCCTAAATAATTTCACCCCTCCCTCTCTCTCGGACCTCATGCTTTAGGGGGCATCTGTTATACAATATTTTTTCACCATTCTTGCAATCCCCATCCCGCACATTGGAGGACCATTTCAGTGACTTATGTGTATTGTCATACCTTGCTAAAAGTTTCATTGCATCCCTTGGCATGTCAATAACATTTCCTCTATTGATCAATCCTCAAGCAAACTCTCAAAAACATGTGTTTCTGGGTCGACTCTAGTAGGCAGTTATGGCCATGCGCCGACAGGGAAATTAACACTGGACCCCGCGCCCACTGGCACTCTGTCTCAGTGTATTACCCGCGTCGAGATATTTTTGGAATGCTTTTTAAAATAGAAGCGAAGTTTCCATTCCTAACCACTTTGTGAGTGGAGTCATCATGGTTTGTTCAATTGAATAACGTAAAAATCCCCCCTTTGGCTTCTTTTTTCTTACATTTGTGCAACTCCCCAAAGGGATAGGTCCTCTCTTCCACCTTTTGAGGGATCCCAAACCACCTCCTCCTCTTCTATAAATACATCCTTCTCACATGGTTTCAGCTATCTAAACAATCCTCACTATAGCTGGTGTGAAGAATAAGGCAGAGAAGAATCCATTGTGGAGAGAGAGTTTAGGCCCATTGCCTCACCAATTCCAATCCCTGACGAATGCTTTAGATGCGTTTGACTGAACCCATCGAAGGAGGTTGAAACATCAAGGCATTAAGGTTGTAAACTTATTTTCTCTATCATTAATACATGATTGGTTTTTTGGTTCCAAATTTTTGTTCAATCATATGCAAACTGTTTGATTCTCCTTGACCAATCGAATAGCTATAAATGAAAATATGTTTTCGTATGTTGTCACCGTTCACTTAATCCTTGTGCAGGTACACAGATATTACCATTGAAGGACCGCGACGTGTGAAGAAAAATATCAACGGATCACTGCTGCAAACTACAAAAAAAGTGTTGGATCAACGTAGGCCATCTATCCCAATTCATTTTCATTTATAAGCTAGAAGTCTGAAAGTACATCTTGTTCCCTTGTTGCTAGACCCACTTTAGGGCTAGAGGGATCACCTCTGTCTGCAGAGGGGATTTACCTGCACAACATAAATTTAGGAAATCGAATTAACGTTATATATAATTTTATGTATAAATTTATAAATAAAATTTATTATGTTTGTGTACACTTATTTTGGAACATAGTTTTCATAATTTAGTGGTAGTTGGTAATCTCCATGAATTATTTTGAAAAGCACAACCTAGTTAATGTATAAATTTATGTATAAATTTTTAAATAAAATTTATTACGTTTATGTGTACATTTATTTTGGAATACATATTTCATAATTTACTGGTAGGTTGTAATCTTCATGAATGATTTAAAAAAATATAACGTAGTTAATGAAAAAAATGACTTTCTTTTTATGTATTTTTCCAAGGGCCTTTTTTCTGGTCACTTTTAACCAAACCTAACATAGATTTAAAAAAAAATTAGTTTAAGTTGTTTAATATACAATATTCAATTGCAAGAACAAGGCATTTTTAAGGCACTAAATCCATTAATGCAATAAAAATTGTATTTTAAATAACCAAAAGTTACAATTTTTCTTGAAATTGTATCTGGTAAAAAAAATCATTTCGTCCTTTTTTAAAAAAAATTTTGGTAGAGCCTTTCTATTCATTCATTTTAAAATATACAACAAGTTAAATCATATAATTCTCTTGGTGGCCTCAACCTACCCAAAGGAAACATGTTTTTTGGCCACCTCCATGAGTTAAAAGCCAACCAAAATTGAAAGTGTTTCATTCTGTCTCTCAATGCCTTATAGGCTATTATATATATGATCTCCTTAAACATACTATTATGAATTTAAACATTATCCAAACACATCAGATATTCAGAAAAAAAACTATATAGACCTTCCTATAGCTATTCATCAGATGCTTCAATTGGGGTCGGGTGTTTAGCACTCGACCCAGGCATGTCCACTTGATACATATTCTGGAGTTGCCTTTCAATTCGATCAAGACGTACATTTTGATGATGCACCTATCGCTGTATGGCTTGAATATACTATTGTGTTTCTGCCAAACTTGGTTCTGTCTTTGGGTTTCCTCCCGCCTCCTCTACTACCATAATGGCCTTCGCAATCAAACATTTCATGGACCAGCAAAGGTGAAATGACAGCTTGAACAGAGTCAGTTGACCTCTTGTACTTGTTGGGTCTGTAACCATGGGTTCCATTTCGTCATCCAGAATGTATGCCTCTACTTTGGTGTTAAGGTATTTCTCCCATTAGTTAGACAACACCATTTTAAAATATTCTTAATAATAATCACAAATCAAAGATTAAATTTTATATCAAAACCTCACAATTTCAACACAATTCTAAATTAAAAGTTTTGGATATAGTTGAATAGTAATGAACATTCTTTGCCTTCATTTACATGATACACAAGAGTCTTTAAGATGTATATATTAAAATCCAAAACTTCATCATTACTCCTCCAAGACCCAAAGAAAGCAAGTTTTATTTTAATTCATTAATATTTTCTCAAAATATATTGTATAATATATATGTTATTTTGATCTTTATAAAATAATATTCAATTTTGTAATAAAGATCCATATTGTTCACTCATAAAATGTATTGTATTAATATGAATATATATATATATATATATATATATATATATATATGATTCACTACTTGAGCAATGAAAGAATTTCAACAATCCCTTTTTCAATCAATTAATTTATTCACAAGTCACATCTCAATTTCTTAGTTCATGCCAGAGTAATATTATAGGATTATATTGATCACTATTAATTTAGCATTAACTAATTTAATCTATAATTGTTTATGCAATTTTTCCCAAACCATAATTTATAAGTTTAGTGGTAGGGTTTACGCTACCCTGCAATGTGAAAATTTCAATCTAGAAATATACAGTTGTTGTGGTAGATTTATTTCTCCTATTTATTACTCCGATAATTTATTTACAGAATTCTATCAACAAACTTTGAAATAAATACTACTGCAACATTCATGATTAAACATGCAGAGAAAGGAACAATAAGAAACATAAGAATAAGAAATAGTCATATGCACACACATATTTTTTGAAAATTGTCCTTGAAAAAAAACCAATGTGGGAAAACCGGTGCAACAAATGAGGGTTTATATATTATTCTTCAGCAAATGAATTCTTTACAAGGAATACACTAGCAAATATATTTAGAAAACACCCGAGACAAAATTCCTGGAACCTCCCGAAGATTTTCTGACACTCAGAAGACCCTCTGTCTCCCTCTGCGTCTCTTTGCATTCTTCTCTCCGCACTCCCTGCACTGTATTGTGTCACTCTGTGTGGGATCTGCATGGGTAAATTGCACTGCCTTTTGTGGCCCTCTGCATCCCTATGTCCTCGTACTCAGTCATTGCTGACTCCCTCTTCTTCATTAGGGGAATTTTGAGGTCTAAAATGGGCCTCCTAAGAAAAATATACAACCAAAATAAACTTTGTAAGAACAAATAGGATTGAAGATGACGATGTCAACCATGGGGGATGATTCACCATTTTTTGAGTAAAAAGGTAAAATAATAAAAAATAATAAAACTACTTTTTCAACTCATATTTTCAACTTATCTCCCTATGGGTTTACTCAAATTTTGAGTGGAAACACTCGTTGGATGCAAAATTTGATTCCTCATCTAAGGAGTACCCATGTTGCATACTTTTGATGGACCCTTCTACACTAAAAATGGGAAATACGTGAAAAATGTGCTTGCAATCATGTTTTCCATGTATTTATCATTTTTCGTGTAGTAGGGTCCATTGAAAGTATGCAGCATGGGTACTCCTTGGATGAGGAATCAATTTTTTGTTCCAAAAAGAGTTTCCACTCGAAATTTGAGTAAACCCATAGTGAGATAAGTTGAAAATACAAGTTGAAAAGATATTTTATATTTTCCCCCCTAAAATTTGATGATGTAATCTAATATTATTTTATTATTTCCACTATTATTTTATAATTTCCTCAGTAGGCCCATTTTAGACCTCAAAATTCCCCTAATTCCTTCTACCTTTGCAACCCTGCCCTGCAACTCTCCCTCTAAAATCAAGTTCTATTCCTTCAGAATAAATCTTCTTCCGGTTACTGAGTGTATGCCCAGATTGCTTTCCAAATGACCCTGAAGCATTCTTTTATAATATTCTTATTGATGAATCAATGTCCCAGATTAGAAGTCTAATCAATGGCTAAGATTAAATCTTAACTTGATCTTCATTCTCTAGAAGATTCACACTCTGCCTTATTATTACCCGTTAATTATTTAATTTCCCTATGCTTAGACTTACGCTCTCCATTAAAATAATTAAATATTTTAATAAAACATGAACCGAGTTGAATTTCCGAAAATTTTTTATGGGTTCTTTGTAATATTGATGTCCAAGCCTCCTCAAAAAAATTGAGAGTTGGAATACTTTCCAATGCTACAAAAATCAACACTCCCTCTTAGCGAGGAAAGTGTTCTAGCAATATGCATGATGCATTCTACCCTACTTTGAAGCATCCTTTGCGATGTTGATATCTTGTTGTTGCCCCTCATCTACTGTGTTGCTACTCTCTGTACTGCTACCCATGACAATGCCACTATCGCTACCTCATCTATACTGCAGCTCCCTCTGAATCCTAACCCTATCCATTCCTGCTACTGAAATGGATTCTTGATCATCCCCATATTCTCTCTGAAATGGAAAAAAATTGTCTTCACCAGAGCCTTCATGAGGATATCTGCCACTTGTTCTCCTCTTGGAGTGTACTGTAACTGCATAGCTCCTCGTCGGACAAAGTCTCTAATGAAGTGACACCTGATGTCAATGTGCTTCGACCGATCATGAAACACAATATTTTTAGAGAGCTTAATGCAACTTTGATTATCACATAGAATGTTGTTTGCTTCCATATTTTCCTTCAGTAAGTTCACAAGCAGCTTCCGAAGCCATATGGCCTCCCACGAAGTTGTGCTAGCAGCCATATATTCTGCCTCTGATGATCTCAGTGCCATAGATTTATGTTTCCTGCTACACCAGGAGTTCATTCCTGATCCAATACTAAAATAGTACCCACTCGTACTTTTCTGATCTACTATACTCCTAGCCCAATCTGCATTAGTGAACCCACTCAACCTGATGTCATTGCCATGGGTGTTTTTCAGTCCAAGCTCAATTTTTCCTTGAATATGTCTAAGAACATGTTTGGCTACTTCGCAATGAGCCCTCCTTGGTTCCACCATGAACTGACTAAGGGTATTGACATCATAACAAATAGATGGCCTAGTGTTGACCAGATACATCAAATATCCTATGATTTTCTTATACAACGTAGAGTTAGTCTTATCATCATCAGACATGTCAATTTTCTTCTAGTTGTTGATAATTAGAGTAGTCATGGTTCTATAGTCTTCCATCTAAAATATTTTCAGAATTTTTGTAGTATACCTTCCTTGACCAAGGAATATCTCCCCCTTCTGCTGTCAAACTTCCAACCCCATAAAATAATGTAGCAGCCCTAGATCCTTCATGTTGAATTCTGCAACTAAATTCTCCTTGCAGTCCTTGATGAGCCTCGATGACCCTGCCAAAAATATATCATCTGCATATAGAACCAGTATCAGGGGCTCACTCCCTACATTTAGATTGTAGATATTAGGGTCTGTGTCACTCTTGAAAAAACCCATATTCTGCAAGTAGCTGTCATTTCGACAATACCAAGCTCTAGGGGCTTGCTTTAGTCCATACAAGGCTTTCTTAAGCCTGCACACATGATTCTTTTTATCATTCATCTCGAAGCCCTCTGGTTGTTCAATGTACACTTCCTCTTCTATCACCCCTTTCAAAAATGTTGTCTTGACGTCCATCTAGTAAATCTCCCATCCCATCTGCGCAGCAAGGGATATCACAGATCTAATGGAAGTATATCGGGCTACTGGGGCGAAGGTCTCTTCATAATCTATCCCTTTCTTTTGAGCATGCCCCTTAGCCACAAAACTGGCTTTAAACTTCTTGACACTACCATCTCCAGCATATTTGATCCTGTAGATCCACCTTGAACCTACAACTGATATGTCCAGAGGTCTGGGAAACACTTCCCAGACATCATTTGTCATGTTGGAACTATATTCTTCAACCATCACATCTACCCATACCTAGTGTTGAGCTGCTTCCTAAAAACTTGAAGGTTCCCCAACCTGTGCTACCAAGGCTTGGTATCTTTCAAGCTTCCTGTGTTTCCTCTTCACATTTTGGGGGCTTTGAAAAATTCTTCTACGTCCTTTAGAATTTGTCGTAGTTCCCTACTCGTTCTTCCATTGGTAGTGGGTGGATCTAACAACTCTCATTCTTGCAAGTCCTTGGGAGAAGTATCCCTTGGATACCCATACCTTGGAGAGGCACTCATATTACCCTCCACAATTCGTTGTGGTTGAACCAGCTGATACTCCTCATACTACATAGCAAAAGGCATCTCCTGGGATCTCCCGAAGGCCCTCTCTTCCATGAATTTGACATCCCTCTGGACTATAACTTTCCTTCTCTCCAGAATGTAAATGCGGTAAGCCTTTTCATTCTCTTTGTATCCTACCAGATATCCCTTTTCTACTGTCATATCTAGATTCTTACTCTTTTCATTTTGAATATGACAATATGTCGTACTACCAAAGATCCTAAAGTGGCTAATTGGGCTTGATACACCTTGATATCGGTGAACCAATGTCCACTAAAGCTCTTATTGGTGTCAAATACTTCATCACATTTATTGATGACCATTACAGGAAGACCTAGATCTACTTTATGAAGACCAAGGAGGAAGTCTTCAATCATTTCAAAGAGTTTAAAGCTCTGGTAGAAAATATGACAGGAAATTGGATCAAGGTGTTGCATTCAGACAATGGTGGGGAGTACATTGATCAGGAATTCACAGGGTTATATGCAAGGGAAGGTATTAGAAGGGAGTGGACCACTCCATATAATCTGGAGTAGAATGTTGTGAAACCATCTTTAAAAATAGAAGAAAAGAGATATCAATGCCTTAGAAATAAGCCACTTTGAGGGGGAAACCTCCAATACATTACATGAATGAACAATTCTTGGATGATACAAATGAAAAAACCTCCTTTATATATATAGGAGTCCATGGGGCCACAAATTAATCTTATTGGGGTCACAATGTAATCCTAGCCGACCTAAAAATAATAATTGAAGGGCACAATAATAACAATATGGGGGTTACAAGGGTACAACAATAACAATAAGGGGATTACACTAACAACAATAAGGGACTATACTAGTAATATAGGGACCTAACATGCTCCTCTCCTACAAAAAAGTGTTGTCCTCAATGCTTGAGTAGCTCCAAGTGCTTTTGTATGAAATTCTCATCCTCCCATGTAGAATCTTCAGTGAGTAAGTTATTCCATTTGATGAGATACTCTGAAATTGATCGATTTCTTAGTTGTCGAGTTATTGTTTCTGTGACTGCTTCAGGTTAAAATATTTTTTTCCTTCCTCGTCAAGTTCTGGAAATATTTTTTGAAATGGAAGTTTGTCCCCTATAACCTTTTTTAAGCATGAAACATGGAAAACTGGATGCACTCGCGAAGAAGCAGGAAGCTCCAATTTGTATGCCATAGTACCAATCTTTTGCAAAACCTTGTAAGGACCATAGTACTTTGGCGATAATTTATTATCCTTCTTAGCTTATTTAAGGGACATTTTTTTGTATGGTTGTAGCCATAAAAATACCCAGTCTCCCACATCAAAACTTCTCTCACTGCGATGTTGATCTACCTGTTGTTTCATTTGATTTTGTGCCAAATTTAGGTTACCCTTTAATAGTTGGAGAACTTCTTGTCGATGCTCGATGTGATCCTCCACTACTTGAACCCTAGCATTTTCCCTTAAAGAAGATGCGATGGATGGTGGATGATATCCATAAAGTGCCATAAATGGGGTCATTTTTGCTGCAGTATGGAAGGAAGTGTTATACCACCATTCAGTGAGAGGTAACCACTTGACCCATTGTGCTTGCTTATCAGATACAAAACAACTAAGATATCCTTCTAAACATTTATTCACTATATCTATTTGACCATCGCATTGAGGATGATAAGATGAGCTATGAGCTAGTTGAGTACCCAAACAAGAAAATAATTTTGTCCAAAAATTTCCTGTAAAAATGGGATTTCTGTCACTTACAATAATCTTCGGGTTTCCATGTATCTTTTGAATTGTTTCCATAAATGCAGTAGCAACTATAATCGCTTTAAATGGATGAGATAATGCACAAAATTGTGCATACTTGGTAAGTCTCTCAACTACCACCATGATGACACACCTTCCTTCGGACTTAGGTAAACCTGTGATAAAATCCATTGAAATCTCCTCCCAACGTTGACTTGGAATGAATAAAGGTTGTAGAAGACCTGGGGTCTTAATTGTCTCAACCTTATTTTGCTGGAAAAACAAACATTCCGCCACAAAATTTTGAATATAATATTTAAGACCATCCCAAAAAAATTCTTTCTTCACCCTGTGGTAAGTTTTTAAAAATCCCGAGTGTCCTCCTAAAGGAGAAGTGTGCAATTCCAAAAGATTATTTTGTTTTAGTTGGGAATTCTTGCAAATATATAAATGATCTTTGTACCATAAGGAATCATTTTTCCAACTAAATGTATCAGATGTATTAGGATCTTGTTGTAAATTTTGAATGGGAGTCCACACTTCTTCATCCTTCTTCCATTCATCCCTTGCTTCAGTTATCCAATCTAGTTGGATAATTGAAATGGAAAAAAGCAATCCTTCCACCTCTTCATCCTTTCTTGAGAGTGCATCTGAAACAACATTTAGCTTCCCTTTTTTGTAGACGATTTCAAAGTCATAACCCAAAATTTTTGTGACCCATTTTTGCTGCTCTTCTGAAGATAGTCTTTGTTCCAAAAAGTGTTTAATACTATCATGATCAGTTTTTACCTTGAAGTGTCTTCCCATTAGGTAAGGTCTCCATTTCTTTAGTGCATGTAGTATTGCCAACATTTCCTTTTCATAAATAGCCCTTTGTAAATACTTTCCTTTGATTGGAAAACTTTCAAAAGTAATGGTTCTTCCTTCTTGCATTAAAATAGCACCAATTCCATTTCCTAAGGCATCACATTCCACAATAAAGGTTTTTGTGAAGTCTGGCATAGCTAAGACTGGGGCTAGGCACATCGCCTCTTTAAGATGTTCAAATGCCTTAGTTGCTTCAGGATTCCATGAAAATTCATCTTTATTCAATAATTTTGTTAGAGGTTCTTCTATTCTCCCATAATTCTTAACAAATTTGCGATAATACCCTGTTAACCCAAGAAATCCATGTAACTACTTTATGGTTGTGGGGACTTTCCATTCCTTAATGGCTTTAATTTTGTTAGGGTATACCTTGACACCCTCATGAGATACAATATGACCCAGATATTCCACCTTTTGTACTCCAAAGAAACATTTGGATGTTTTTGAATATAATTGTTTATCCTCCAATAGTTTGAGCACCCTATCAACATGTTGAACATAATGCTTCCAAGACCTATTGTAGATTAGTATATCATCAAAAAATACTAGCACAAATTTTCTAAGGAAGGGTTTGAAAATGGAATTCATCAACCCTTGAAATGTATAAGGTGCATTGGTAAGGCCAAAAGGCATGACCAAAAATTCATAATGACCCTCATGAGTTTGAAATGATGTTTTCGGAATATCTTCAGTCTTCATTCTAATTTGATGATATCCTGAACAAAGATCTAACTTGGTAAAATAAATTTCTCCATGTAATTCATCCAATAATTCATCAATCACAGGAATGGGAAATTTATCTTTAATAGTGAGCTTATTAAGCTCTCTATAATCCAGACACATGCGCCATGATCCATATTTCTTGTGCACCAACACTACTAGAGCAGAGAAAGAACTTTGACTAGGTTGAATTATACCAGCCTCTAACATTTCTGCAATCATACATTCAATTTCATTCTTTTGGACATAAGGATATCTGTAAGGCCTTATGTTTGGAGGAACACTTCCTGGAATCAAATGAATAGCATGATCATGATCATGAATAGGTGGGAGTCCTTTGGGAGTATCAAACACCTTGGAATGATTATCCAAGACTTTTTGGAGATCTGGAGAAATAGATGATTTTGATGTTGGAACTTCTAGTGAGCATAATTGTGCAATTACGCCCCGTTGCTCTTTCTTCAGAAGCTTTGTCATGACATTAGAGCTTTATTATCTTTCCCGACTTCCCTGCAATACCCCGTAATTCAAATTCCTTTCCTTTTGAAAAGAATTTCAAGAAAAGTTCTTGAAAATTAAAAGCTACCGTCTCCAAAGATATTAACCATTGTACTCCTAGTACAACATCAACACCTCCCATAGGAATGGAAAGCATTGGACTATTCAATACATATTCCCCCATGGTTAGCTTGATATTATGGCATTTTCTAGAGCAATTTATAGTTCCTCCATTCCCAGCCATCACTTGACATTACGATGTTGGGTATAGGAAACAATTCAATTCCTTGGCTACCTTACAATGAATAAAATTATGGGTACTACCCGAATCAATCAACCCTATCACCTTTTTCTTCTTGATATGTCCTTCTATCTTGAGAGTTTTAGGAGTGGTAATTCTCGTCAATGCATTACATGATATGGTCGAACTCATTTCTTCTTCTTCTAGGGTTTCTTCCTAGTGTATATCCTCTACTTTTGAAGTTTCTTCTTCATTTTCTTCCTCCTCTTCACAATCTATGTAAAATAATTTCTTCTCAATGCACTTATGACCTTTAGTGTATTTTCTATCACAACTGTAGCAAAGCCCTTTTGCTCTTTTTTATTCCAATTGTTGTGGTGTCAACCTTGTAGGTTTTGGAAGTCTAGGAGCAGCAACACTTCCATCTTTATAGATATGAGTGGTAGGCTTCCTTGTCGCCATAATTTTACATTCAATTTTTCTTTTCCCAATCCAATGCCTTCTCCAAATTAATCAAACCAAACTTGATGGACACTTCATGTTGGATGTTATCCTTTTAAAGTCCCTACAGCAAAATTCAACTTTGTTCCTTTTGGAATATCAGCTACCCTTATATTCAATTTTTGTCCTCAATGTGCTTCCCCACTAAGCCCTTTTGTTTGAGATTTATGAATTGGCTAAAGAAGGTGTTGCTCTTTGTATCCTCATAATGTGCTATCATTTCCTCCGTAAAAATTGACCAAGTGAAAAAAAATTTATGGGAGAAAAGCCAACGATACCATAAAAATGTATTTTGTTCTAAATGTAAAGTTGCAATGTGTAACTTTTGTGTGTTTTGCACCTTATGGAGATCAAAATATTGCTCCATCTGTAGTATCCATGTTACAGGATCCTTTCCATCAAACTTCCTCATATCCATTTTTGGAATATGGTGGTTCTTCCCGCCAACATTAGAGTTTAAGAATTCATGATTAACATTTATTTTGTTCTCATCATGAGTTCTCCTTCATTATCTATCTTTGCCATGCTAGCTTCCACGCCATCCATTTTAGCTTCCATGCCTTTCTTCAAACCATCCATATTCACTTCCATGCCTTTCTTCAAAACTTCCATTTCATTTTTTGTTGCTCTTTGCGAGAGTGAAATTTGTTGCACTTGCTCTTGTAATTTTGATAGATAATGTTGCAATTATTCATCTTCATGAGTCATAGTAGAGGCTTCTTAAGGATTAATGGGTGTTGAATTATTTTTATGGGGCATCTTTTAGAACCCAATACTGATATCTATTCTACAATATGCCCTTGGAATCAATTCAAATTGATTCTTCAAACAAGACTTATGCAATTCGGAAAAAATACACACCTTTTTCTTGCTTTTGAGGAGCTCGATATTTGT
This sequence comes from Pinus albicaulis, assembly GCA_034641835.2. NCBI lineage: Eukaryota > Viridiplantae > Streptophyta > Pinopsida > Pinales > Pinaceae > Pinus > Pinus albicaulis. Next base: position 1,347,958,404 of record CM076579.1, read on the forward strand.
TCAAATTATTCCTATGATTTTGACTTTCAACATCTAAAATTTTTTCACCTAGATAGCCCTCCACTATATTTCTAATGTCACGCTTCCGACTCCGATTTGGGTTCTTGAAGACAAAGTTGTCCCCACTCTCCATTGGATGACCCAATTATGGACTGTTCAAGAGAGAGAACTCTGTACGACTTGCCACGTGTCACTCGTTTCGCTTTGGCTCTAAAATTTATCGATGAAACTACAATTCATGTACTTATGGCCACTTTTTACAGACCCCAATCACTCTCAAAAGAGAGATTGCTATGAATTTTTCCCCACGATCACCTCTTGAGATGAAATTTTGGGAGTCTGCAAAGACCGAACTTCCCCGTTGTTCATATCTCTGAAAATATTTTGAACCAAGATCTAAAATTTTGTGAAGATGTTCCTCGTATTTCTGCCTCACACCAAAAATTTTAAATTTTCCAACCTCCCTTTGAAAAATTTATAGCGAAAATTCCACGATGACTTGTTTGGAGCAGCGAAACCCTAGAATCCAAACCTCTGATACCAAATGTTGTGTAACCAGCTCCAAAAATAGAAGAAATGAGATATCAACGCCTTAGAAATAAGCCACTTCGAGGGGGCAACCTCCAATACATTACATGAATGAACAATTCTTGGATGATACAATTCACAAAACCTCCTTTCTATATATAGGAGTCCATGGGGCACAATTTAATCCTAGATGTGTTGAGATTCAACAAGATGATGAGCTTAGTGAAAAGAGTCACCTTCAATAAGTGGCCCTGGCAGTTATTTTTTGGCGCAGTGTCTATTTAGGACATGTCGATCATATTTGCATTCATGTGAGTTGCGTGGATGCAAACCAGATGGTTGAGTCAAGTTGGAAAAATAGATGGACTTCTATTTTTTAGACATATTGGGGCGGAATCTATTTTTAGATTGCAAGTCTAAAAATAGATATGTTTAATATTATTAGCTCTTAATAATATTTTATCTTAAACATTATCTTATTCTCTTGAGCACTGGTGCTAAGGGCACGTATGTGGCACAACAACTGATGTACAATATACCTACCCTAAGCATTTATCACTGGAGTAATGCATGGATATCTGGGCTTAGAACTCATGTGACAGTTTGGTGGAGTTATAGAAGTAGTTGGTGGAGTTGTATTTAGTTTAACTTAGTTAGACTCAGTTGAGCTAGTTGTATCTAGTCTAACTGATTGATACACTAGTGAGAGTGGTGTGAATTAATTAGTTAATTAATTCACTAAATAATAACTCATTAATAAAATGAAAAATACATTAGTTAACTACAGTGCATGGACAGTTTCAGTAGAGACCAGTGGAGAGATAGGTGAAAGAGAAAGTGTGACTATCAGTTGTGACTATAGTGATGCATTTATTGCATCCAAAACTCAGTGGAGATGCCAATGAGGATTGTGCAGTGCAAGCTTGGTGGATTCGAGTTCATTCAGAGCCATTCTTTAGCATGGATTGCGCAGTAGAGGCAAGCTAGTAGGTGGCAGAGATTGGTGCATTGATTTGCAAGATCTAGCCTGATTAGTGTGTAGCGATTGTATTGTAATGAGAGCTTGATATGATCAACTTTGTATGAGGATTGTTACATGATCTCTATGACATATGTTATATACAGATAGTTGGGGTTTTTAGCTTTAGGCTTTCCCATTAAACAACTGTGTTAATGTGTGTGAATTTTTATGGTTTCATGTGTGCATTGCAATTGATTTAATTTACGCATGTGATGATCAATAGTGGAATAGATTATGTATTGTGCATGAAGTTAAAATAGTGTGTGATCAGGAGAATATTGGATCTATAACACATAATTTATATAATTTCTACATGGTATCGGAGCGATATTGATTAGAGCAGATTGTAATTATTGAAGCGGTTGAGTTTTGTGCTGGTGGAATTTGAATTTGCTACAGTTTTTTCTTGGTGTTGAAGTTGAGCATTCATTGAAATGTATTTCAAAGGATTGCGATTGGAGTATTCCCTTGAGGGCAGCTTGAATTATATTACATGGAAGGTCAGGATGGAGGCAGTGCTGGATGATAATGGGTTGAAGGAGTTCATAGATGTAGAAATTCCAAAACCTGCTTCTAGCGATGCAGTCGCACTTGACGCATGGAAAAAGAAAACAGCAAAATGTCGAAGGATTATGTTGGAAGGTGTGAAGGATCACATAGTGTCCAGCCTTCATGGGAAAGCTAGTCCATTCTCGATGTGGAAAGCTTTGACAGACTTGTTCCAAAGCAGAAGCGACCAGAGGAAGTTGGCGCATAAAGACAAGCTCAGAAAAATAAAAATGGAGAAAGGAGAAAGTATACCCAAGTACCTCACGAATTTTTTCCAGTGCAGGGATGAGCTGGGAAGTGTGGGGGTTACTGTATATGAATAGGAATTGGTGAGCTTGGCTCTCCTTGGGCTTCCGAAGAGTCGGCATAGCTACAAGGACTCTATCAATGGTCGGGAGAAACTACCCGGATGGGATTAAATTTGGTCAGATCTTGTGTTGGAGGAGATAAGGCGGGGTACCAGGGATGGATCTTCATCAAAGAATGAAGATGAAGAAAATTTCACTTTGGCTGCCAAAGCAAGGAAAGGGAAGGGAAAGAAAAATCCTTCTTAATCCGGTGCGAAAGGCAAGAAGAAAGACGTGTCCAAGGTGAAGCGATTTCACTGTCACCAACACAGACATTACACCACTAATTGTCCACAGAAGAAGAAAAATAAGCAGGCTGCTAGATCTGCAGCTAGAGGGGCCTTAGCCTCACAGTTTGAGCTAGATTTTTCACTGATCGCATGCTTGGTTTCAAGTGTGATGGGATCAGTGTGGTTTCTTGATAGTGGTGCATCTTTCCATATGACCGGAGACAAATATTTGTTCAATGATCTAGATGAGAAGGATCTTGGAGTGCACATCGAGATGGGCGATGATGGTAGATACAGTGCGACTGGTATCGGGACCATTTCCTTTGAGAGGGAGTCTGGTAAACCTTTCATATTGAAGGATTTCATGCATGTTCCAGGATTGAAGAAGAATCTGATCTCTGTGGCGATGTTGGAAGACAACAGATATGATGTTGTTTTTAGCGAGGGAAAGGCTTTCCTGCATAGTAAAGCAACTGGTGAAACCTGGAGGATATGGATTCGAGTTAAGAATCTTTATCAATTGCAGGTAGATGGTTGCGCAGCAATGGTAGGAAAAGCAAAAGGAGTGGTGAGCCGGGATGAGGGCGAATTGTGGCACAGGAGATTGGGCCATCTTCACCATGGCGCTTAGAAAATTTTGCAGCAGATTTCTACTGGGCTTCCCAAGGGTACACTTGCGCAATCAGATCAGTGCAAGGGATGTACTTTGGGAAAACTTGTGAAGACTAATTTTCATGAGAAGGATAGTCGTGCCACAATGATCTTTGAGAGAATTCACACAGACGTGTGTGGACCTTTCTCAGTAGCTTCGACAGCAAAGCACAGGTATTATGTGATATTTGTTGATGACTTTTCTCGTAAGTGTTGGATCTTATTCATGCGGAAGAAGAGCGAAACATACTCAAAGTTCTATGAGTTCAAGGCACTAGTTGAGAAAGAGTCGGGGAAGCAGGTGAAAGCTCTAAGGAGCGATAATGGTGGTGAATACATCTCTGGCGAATTCAAAGACTTTTGTAGCATAGAAGGAATTCAAAGAGAGCTCATAGCGCCTCATAACCCACAGTAGAATGGGGTCGCAGAGAAAAAGAATAGAATGATTGTGGGTGCTGCACGGGTGATGTTGCATGATCAGGGCCTTCCCATACACTTGTGGGCTGAAGCATGCATCACTGCGGTTTATGTGCAAAACCGTTGTCCTCATAGAGTACTTGGCATGAGTACACCCAAAGAGGTGTTTTCTGGTAAGAAGCCTGATATTTCTCATTTGAAGATTTTTGGCTCACATGTTTACATTCATGTGACGAAGGATCCCATGAAGAAGCTGGAGCTGACCGCAGAGGTTGGGATATTTTTGGGTTACACAGAAACACCCCACAATTATCGTGTGTATTTTCCAGACAGTCAGATGACTGTTGTGTGATGGGATATCAAATTTCATGAGGAGAAAGTCATGAAGTTGTCGCTTGAGAGGGAGCTACACTTGCATGCAGATGAGGAGATACTAGTTCCTAAAGATGAGCCTTAGGATGTGGATCAACCACAAGAGGATGTTCATGGAGTGGAAGAAAATACTCATGCAGCGCCAAACATCAGAGGGCGGAAGCGCACTACAGAAGCTGAGCGACTGAATCTTGATGCAGCGCAAAATGTAGGAGCACCTACATCACAGTGTAGACAAAGACATTCACCTAATTGATTTACTGGATACATGGCTCTGATGAGCAAGTGTATCGTGACAGAACCATATTCTTTCGAGGAAGCTATGGAGGATCCCGCATGGGTAGATGCCATGGTGGAAGAGTATGATTCGATTGTCAGAAATAGTGCATGGGAGATTGTCCCAAGGCTGGAAGGGAAATCAGTGGTAGGTTCGAGATGGATCTACAAAGTGAAGCAAGCTGCTGACGGGAGCATCGAGAAGTACAAGGCAAGATTTGTTGCCTGGGGCTTCTCACAGATCGACGGGATCGACTATGAATAAACCTTTGCACCTGTTGCAAGGTATTCTTCCATACGGACCATCCTTGATCTCTCAGCACAGATGGGTTTGCACATTCATCAAATGGATGTGAAGACTACGTTCCTCAATGGAGTCATTGAGGAGGAGGGTGTGCATACAGAGCACTTAAAGGATCTGGAATCTCTAAATAATGGAATGGATGCAAAAGTGTGCTCAAAGAATGCTTGTATGGGTTGAAACAAGCACCTCGTGCTTGGTACACACTGAGCAGATGTGGCTATTTCACCAGACGAAGCCGCCAAGAATGAGGCGGATCCGAACCTATACCAGATTGTGGTGGAGGGTGAGTTGTTGATCATTGTACTTTATGTAGATGATTTGATACTAACAGGTGATGAACTGTTGATACACTCATGCAAGGCAGATCTTGCAAAGGAGTTTGAGATGAAGGACTTGGGCCTCCTTCATTATTTCCTGGGATTGGAAATTTGGCAACGGAAGGGTGGACTATTTGTGTCTCAAGGCAAGTATGCCCAGGAGATACTAGAGAAGTTCAACATGCAAGGCTGCAAGCCTATCGAAACTCCTCTTCCTGGTGGTTGGAGGAAAGAGGATGCTACATTGGCAAAGGTAGTGGATGCCACTGTTTATCGACAGTTGGTTGGTTCACGCATGTATCTAGTCAATACACGACCGGACATATGCTATGCTGTTAACCAGATTTCACAAGCTATGGTTAAGCCTACCAAGCTCTTTTGGAAGGCAGGAAAGCATGTCCTGAGGTATCTCAGGGGTACATTGGGATATGGATTGTGGTACAGACAGTCAGATGAGTTGAAGTTGCATGGCTTCACGAATGTAGATTGGGCAGGGAGCTCAACAGGCAGAAAGAGCACATCTGGAGGGATATTCAGTATCGGGTCTATAGTAGTTTCTTGGTACATTAGGAAACAGAGATCCATGGCACTGAGTTCAGCAGAGGCCAAGTACATGGTAGCAGGTTTGGCTACATGCGAGGTTATATGGATGAGGAAGATCCTGGTCGGGTTGTTTGGTTCACACTTAGATCCTACTGTGATATATTGTGATAATCAGAGTTGCATTAAACTCTCGGTTAATCCAGTATTTCATGATAGATCTAAAAATATTAACATCCGGTACCATCATATCGTAGATTAGTGTGCGCTGAAGATCATGTTAAGATCTTTAAGATCACGGCATATCAGATGTTGACAGCTCTAATTAAGGCGCCACCAGAGAAAATTAAATACCAAGTAGAGAGAAGATTGGGTATATAATCCCTTATCTTGTTGAGAGGGAGTGTTGAGATTCCAATAAGAGATGACAGTTGAAGTGAAAAGAGTCACCTTCACTAAGTGGGCCCGCAGGCTATTTTTGGCACAAAGTCTATTTTTAGACTATGTCTATTTTTAGACATGTCGATCATATTCTATGAGTTGCAGGATGTTATTTTTGGATGGTTGGTCAAGTTGGAAAATAGATAGACTTCTATTTTTAGACATGTTGGGCGGAATCTATTTTTAGATTGCCAATCTAAAAATAGATATGTCGAATATTATTAGCTCTTAATAATATTTGGACTTAAACATTATCTTATTCTCTTGGAGCACTTCAGTTAAGTGCACAGATGTGGCACAATAGCTGACAGAAGGAATTACACTATTCCTGAGGGTTTACTGGAGCTAATGCATGAGGACGCCAGTTAGAACTCAGTGACAAGAGAGGTTTGGTGGAGTTATAGAAGTAGTCAGTGGAGTTGTATTTAGTTTAGTCCCATGACTGCTGAGCTAGTTGTATCTAGTCTAACTGATTGATACACTAGTGAGAGTGGTGTGAATTAAATAGCTAATTAATTCACTAAATAATAACTCATTAATCAACTGAAGAATACATCAGTTAACTACATTGCATGGATAGTTTCAGTGGAGACCAGTGGAGAGATAGGTGAAAGAGCAAGTGTGACTATCAGTTGTGACTATAATGATGCATTTATTGCATCCAAAACTCAGTGGAGATGCCAATGAGGATTGCGCAGTGCAAGCTTGGTGGATTCGAGTTCATTCAGAGCCATTCTTTAGCAGGGATTGCGCAATAGAGGCAAGCTAGTAGGTGGCAGAGATTGGTGCATGGATTTGCAAGATCTAGCCTGATTAGTGTGTAGCGATTGTATTGTACTGAGAGCTTGATATGATCAGCTTTGTATGAGGATTGTTACATGATCTCTATGACATATATTATATACAGATAGTTGGGGTTTTTAGCTTCAGACTTTCCCGTTAAACAACTATGTTAATGTGTGTGAATTTTTATGGTTTCGTGTGTGCATTGCAATTGATTTAATTTCCGCATGTGATGATCAATAGTGGAATAGATTCTGTATTGTGCATGAAGTTAAAGTAGTGTGTGATTAGGAGAATCTTGGATATATAACACATAAGTTATATAATTTCTACAAGCCGACCTAACAATAATAATTGAAGGGCACAATAATAACAATATGGGGGTTACAAGGGTACAACAATAACAATAAGGGGGTTACACTAACAATAATAAAGGAATATACTAGTAATATAGGGACCTAACATAGAATGGTGTGGCAGAAAGAAAAAATAGAACTATTGTCGAGGCTGTAAGGGCAATGTTGCATGATCAAGACATGCCCAAATTTATGTGGGTTAAAGCTTGTAATACAATTATCTACATTTAAAACAAGATTCCTCACAACACATTGGGAAATATCATTCCAGAAAGTGTCTTCAATGGCATCAAGCCTGAAGCGCACTCTTAGCCCTATTGCTGCTTCTTTGATGTGTTGCCTTGACATACTTTCCCAATACACACCCTCTACAGAATCATCATGCTTGCTGCTCAGTTATGGAAATCTCGTGACAGTTTTCTTGAGAATATTTAACGCCCCATGATGCAAATATCCCATTATTTTTCACCATAGTTCATTCAATTCCTTCTCATCAGTGTTGCCTATTAGTGCCATTGGAGATTCGAATTGTAACTTATAAATTTTATTGCTCCTGACACTGATTTGTGCTTTTTTCTTCCAACTTGGGTGTTTGACGTATACTCTGTTGCCAATGAAGTAAATGTCATAACCTTTGTTTTGAAGTTGAGACACCGAGATTAATTTCATCCCCAAACCAGGCACATGCAGCACATTAGTGGCCCGAAGCTTATTTCCAGTCTCTGTTTGAAATACTACGGTACCTATTCCAATAGGGATACATTTTTCTTTATTACCCATGGTGATTTTAAAGTTCATCTACTCTTATCAGTTGTTTGAGAAACATTCCCACACTCCCGTCATATGAGTAGAAGCCCCACTGTCAATGTACCAAACTTCGGGAGAAGCAGTGCTTGACACACAAGCAAACTCTTCTTCCAGTCTGGATGCCAGAACAGAAACATCGCGATCCATCTGTTCTTCTATGCTTCTCTTCCTCTCTGGAGAACTATGTGAACCCTTCTGAGTTGCTGCAACAATGTCAAATTAACATTCACTTGTCGGTTCTCTGTTACTGTTACTCATCTTTGGCTTTGATACCATGTGAAAAATTCAATCCCGAAATATACAGTTGCAGTGATAGATTTTTTTCTCCTACTTATTACCTTGATAAGTTATTTACATAATTCTATCAGTAAACTTCGAAATAAATACTACTTCAACATTTATGATTACATATGCAGAGAAAGGAATAGTAAGAAACATAAGCATAAGAAACAATCACATGTACACACTTTTTTTTGGACAATTGTCCTCGGAAAAACCCAATGTGGGAAAACCGGTGCCACAGATGAGGGTTTATATATTATTATTCAACAAATGAATTATTTACAAGGAATACACTGGTAGATATATTTATAAAACACCTGAGACAAAATTCTCGGAATCTCTCGAAGATTTGTTGACACCCGGAAGACCCTCTATCTCCCTCTGCGTCTCTATGTGTGCTTCTCTGTGCAATCCCTACACTAGATTGTGTCACTCTGTGTGGGCTCTTCATGGATACATTGCGCTGCAGCTCTGCACTGCCTTCTGTGGCCCTCTGGGTCTCTCTATCCTCGTACTCAGGCACTGCTAATTCCCTCTTCTCCTTCTGCCTCTACAACTCTGCCCTACAAATCTCCCTTTGAAATTGAATTCTATTCCTTCAGAATTGATCTCCTTTGGGTAACTGAGTGTGTGCCTGACTTTCTTTCCAACTGACCCTCAATACTTCTTTTATAATCTTCTCATTGATGAATCAATTGCCCAGATTTGAAGTATAATCAATGGGTAAGATTAAAACATGACTTGTTCTTCTTTCTCTAGAATATTCACACTCTGTCTTATTAATACCCATTAATTATTTAATTTCCCTAAGTTTAGACTTAGGGTTTCCATTAAAATAATTAATTATTTTAATAAAACATGAACCGAGTGGAATTTCTACAAATGGTTTCTGGGTTCTTTGGAATACAGATGTCCAAGCCTCGTCACAAAATTTGAGACTTGTAATACTTTCTGATGCTACAAAAATCAGCATGTAATACTTGTTTAAACTAAGGAGATTGGCCAAATTTGGATTAGTCTATGGGGAGTTACAATGTTAATAATTGATTTTGTAGTGAACATGTGGCCTCTCAATAACAAAAGTGCTTTAACCATGATGACTCAATCAATTAAGCTAACCCTAAAATCTCATCAAATAATATTATTATTAATTAACTCAATTAATAACAAATCAAGCTAAATGTTCTACTAGAGGCAATGGTCATTAGATAATATTATTTTTGAGTAAGTTAATTAATAATAAATTAAATTAAATGGTCAAACAAATCAATTGGCAATAGTCATATTACTAAGTATTATCTAAACCATGAGATGTATTGTTCAAATTCCTTATGAAGTAGGCCAACCAAAAAATAATAATAATAAGAGTAGAAAATGCTTTTAATTATCTTAATTAAAAATAAATTAATTGCAAGACAATTTTATAATTTTATTGAGAAAGTATGAAAATGAAAATTTATTTAAAAATATGTGATTCTTTTTTACTTCTGTCTTTATTATTGACTTATTTCATTGTATTTAATATTTGTAGATAATAAATCAAAATCAAATATTATATTTTATTTATAGATTTTAAAGAGTTATAATGAAACTATGATGCTTTTATTTCCAATTAATGGCATTCAACTGGTTTGGTTTGGATTAGTGGACTGACCGTTACAGCGATGGATCTGAGGAGAAGAATTAGAGTTTCTTGCGGTGTGACCCTCGCTGCCACAAAGAGCGTGTTTGCTCCTGCTTCATTCTGCATTTTTCAACTTTTGAATCTGTCGCAGAAATTAACAGATAGGTCTTCCTTCTACGAATATATTTTTGTAGCAGGTACTTTCATCTGAATTAAGCAGAGAAGGGTCTCAGGCGACATGCATGTCCTCTGCTTGATAGATCCTGCCTTCACACCTACGGATCTTCGATTTTCTCTACATTTTTTTTTTTTTCCTTGGGTGATCATTGGCATTTTCGTGGAATGAGTGGAAGCGAAATTCCAACAGCTGCATGTGTGGATTAATGAATCCCTTCTCCCCTAAGATCCCTGGTCCTGAGGCTGTAGGAAAAAAATATGATTTTCACAATCCATATTTCACAGAGAAAGCTCCTTTCCCAATTTTCGTTAAATTTCTTGTTGGAAAATCCGTCATCATAATGCTATGGGCTAGGCATCTGGTGAAGGACGTAAAACAAAAGATCCAAGAAATGTAGGGGTTTCTGATCTATCCAAGGAAATCAATGAAGAATGTCTCTAAGTTGCAATATTATGGCATTATAAAAGACTGGTCCATCTTATTAAATCTGAGGTTATGTGGAGGATGTCCTGATCTTGTAACCACAAATGTTCAACCTCATTCAAGGATGTGGTAAAAGGGAAGGCTGAAATGAAAAATCCTATGAATATCTTTCCAATGTTCCTTCATAGTCCCTATATTGTGGAACAGATAAATCAAGTGTCGGCATTGACAATAAACTTGTCAGAGGTAAATGAACTTCCCTTCAAACTTCAATCCAAAGAAGTCATATGCATATTTAATGGCTTTTTCCCAATAAGGAGGAATTATACCATTGGATCTTCTCCAGTTGGACTGAAAACTGTGATATTCATCTATATTCATATATGCTTAAGGGGATTTTTTATTGTCAAATTTGATACAACAAAAGATTTGGATCATGTTTTAAATGAGGGACCATGGTTTTGGGGTAGTGTGGGTATTTTTATGATCCCATGGTTCCCAGGCTTTGACCCAAACACTATGGTCGCATCCAAAATGCCGATATGAGTCTGGTTACTTAATTTTCCCCTGCATTTCTGGAATTACAAAGAGTTGGAAGTAATCGACAATTCTTTGGGAAAGTGCCTAAAGGTGGATGCAGATAGACTCACAAAATGAAATTTTCCTTTTGTTTAGTAAAGGTTTACTTGATCGCATTATTCTAATTCATAATAATTTGCAATCATCTCAATTGTTAGATTTTGAAAATACGACATTTAGATGGTGTGTTTGTCTTCAAACTAGACATCTACAAAACTTGTGTCCTCTAGAAAAAAAAGACCCCAAAAGAAAAAAGAGACAAGCCCAAAAGCCAAAGGAATGTAAATTCTAAGATTCACATGATGATGAAGCAGAGGAAGAAAAAATCCCAAAAAATACTGCAAATAATTTTGAACAAAATTCCCAAGAAACCGTAGAAAAGAGGGGGTGGAGTAGGTAGCTCCAATGACTCCATTTTCATCCAAAATAACAACAACTTCAACTCACCAACAATAGAATGAGAAGGATTTCTTTGAAAAAAGAAGAAAGTGGAACCAAAATAATTCATGCATCAGAGAGTTGCTCTCTGACTAAAGAAACTTCAATAAATGTAGAAGCTAATCAAATAGCCATTGTATCTTCCACTCCCAACTCTGGTGGTTGGTGAAAAGTGAAGAAAAAAAAGGTATAAAAGAATAGTTTAGAGTTTTTTCTTTCTTTGGTACCAGGTAAGTTTGGCTTGCTTGAATGTTTTTTAGCATCCGCAAGATGTAATTTAGTTATTTTGAATAAAATTGTGATTTTTCTTTGGGGAAAAATTTAAGAATTATTAAAACAAAATTAGATAATATTATTATGAATTAAGTTCATTAATAGCAAATCATATGATAAATTTTTTTCATCAATTTAATAAAAAGTAATATTGAAATTTTTAAATACAAAATGAATTTAAAGATTATAATTTTATTGATTTTTTTTAAAGTAAAAGTATATTTAAAAATATATGTTATTTTTTACTTATTTCTTGAATTACTTCATAGTGCTTAATATTTTCCTTAAAATAAGAGGTAAATAATTGATCTAATCAAAATACTATATTTCTTCTATAAAGTTTGAAAGTATCTTTAAGGGTTATAATGAAACTTTGACCCATTTCTTTCAAGGTAAAGGGATTGAGCATACTTGTATGAGTGGATGGGCAGTTACAATATTGTTAATTAGTTATATTTTTTAATAACTTAAATTTATGACATGATTGAAAAAAATGCCGCAATGCGCACTCCCCTTAGCAAGCCACCTGAGAGCAACCCCACCCCTTCGACCCTCCCTTCTCTCTCCCCCCCCATGTTCCCTAATCCCCTTTGTAGCTGAGCTTCTGCTAGTATGATGCCCATTGGGGAAGGAGCACTTAGCTCCTCTGCTCCCCAATGTCACGTGCTTGCCTTTGCAACCTCTGACCCAAAACCTTATGACCCCTCTGCATATACATCCAAGACCAGTCTGCAAAGCGAAAAAACTATTAATGTTGTCATGCAAGAACCCCAAGTTCACCTAGAACCCGAGAAGAGGGGCACCAATACATGCAAGGAAAAATCAAAGAAGATCCCAAAACCGCACATCCCCCTGACAAGGGTAAATACCAATATTTATTTCATGCAATACCATGCACTGATTTGTAAGTTCATCGGAGTCTGGAAAAAAGTTGAAATCCTCTTGCATTGGATTTCTCTACGATGGAAGCCAAAAGCCCATTACAACGTTAAATTGGGCTCCAAGTGCTTCTTCACGGTGATGTTCACACATCAAGACAACCTCAAATTTGTCCTGGAGGGAGGTCCATACTTCCTCAACTCTGCAGTTCTCTACATGAAGCAATGGGTGTCGCTATTCATCCTAGAAAAGGACGAATTCTCATGGGTGTTGGTTTGGGTCAGGATTTACTCTTTACCCTATGAATATTGGGACCCTAACACTCTCCATGATATAGGAAACAACTTGGTGAATTTTTTTATGCCTCTCAGAACAAACCCACCAATGTTTATACACTGCCTATCCATGAATGTGTGTCTACATGGATATATTTGGCTCCCTCTCTAAAGTCATAGCCCTGGAATAAGAAGACAGGGATTGGTTCCAAATTCTTGATTATGAGTGCATCCCATTCAGGTGTAGGAAGTGCCACCAACATGGCCATTTATTCATGGATTATCCCCTCAGCAACGCCAAGCCAAAGTCCTCGAATGCTAGCCCAAATGAGGTGGATAGATTTACAAATATCCCCCCAAAGCTAAGGCGCATGAAGAAGGGTCCCTCCCCATAGGCCAAGCGTCTGACTTTCAACAATAGCTTTGAAGTGCTATAGTATCTCCTAGAATAAACCCCAAAAAATTTAGAAGAGCAAGTCTAAGTGGCACCCAGCTCAATAGAAAACCAACTTATGGAAATGGACAAAGGAAAAGGCCTGATGCCCAAGGAATTCCCATAACTAAAGGACTCGCAACCTGAGGAATAATATGCCCCCATGGCAGAAGACGATGACTTCACTAACTTAGAGGGCCTCAACCTCATTTCCATCAAAGATGCTTGTCACCGAAACACAACCAATACCATTCCTAACAAATAGATACACCTTCTTGTAGTGGCGCTCTATAAGTTGAAGGCTAAGATGTATTCAGGGGTTCAAACCATAACAACGAAATAAGGGAAGAAAAACAACAAAGAATTCAAGAAGATAGGAAGAAAGTATACACTTCAAAGACTGGATACTCTAGGGCGTAAGCTGCTGGAATCATGAAAATACAAGTAGATCCCAGAGATTTACTCCTCCCAATCTTTAATTTCAATATGAATATCATCTCCTAGAAAATAAGGGGCTTGAATAACCCATCAAAGCATCAGATACTTCATATAAATATCCATCATGACCTTCCTACAATCTTGCTCATCCAAGAAACCAAATGCCCCAGTATTGATTTTTTATCCATAATATCCAAAATATGTAAATCAACCAAAATCCTTGTAGTGGATGCTAAAGGAGCCTCTGAAAGCCTTAAAATCACTTTGAATATGTCTCAAATAGGTATGGAAAACCTTTTTCTCAACCTTGTTTTTCTTACTTCCTCATTTCAACTTAAAGGAACTTATCTTCATGGTCCCCTCTCAAATGTTTATGGACCCCAAGCCCCTTCCAAGAAACAGACTATGTTAGATCATCTCTCCTCTCTAAAGAATCAACTTAATCCTACCAAATGGGTAATATGGGGTGACCTCAACATCATCACTCCTCTCTAGGAAAAAAAAGGGAGTTCGAAGACAGTTAGACTATGAATCTTAACTTCTAAGCAACTTCATAGAATAAACTAGTTTGGTTGACATAAAAAATACCAACGACCTCTACACTCAGAAAAACCAAAGAGGTGGATCAAATTAGATCTCCTTGCATCTAGATATATTACTTTTCTCTAAATAACCCTTGGTAAATGGGCATGAGCTCTCTACAAAAATCATTCCCTCCTCTGGCTCATGTCACTGACCCATCACCCTTTCCTAGAGAACCTTTGGAAAACCAATGAGGAAACCTTTTAGATTCAAGAAATTTTAGTTCACCAGCATCAAACTTATCTCCAAGATTGAAGGCTCGTGGAAAGGGATGTTTCATTACAAAGGACCCAAAATGTACATATTTCAACAAAAAATCAAACAAATCAAACTCCTTATCATGAAATGGAACAAGGAAGAGTTTGAAAACATCTTTAAGGAGAAAGAGTCTCTTAAAAAAGCTACGACCTCCCTCCAACAAGCGATAATCCTACACAGATGCTTTGAGGAAACCTATGCTCGAGAGCAAAATATATCAAAGCAACTGGAGGAGCTCTACAAATAGGAATAAATCTATTGGAAGCAAAAATTGAGAGAGCACTAGCTCAAAGAGGGAGAACGTGATACCTCCTCCTTTCATAAATTCACCATACAACATAGATAACTGGATCTCCCTTGTCAGAACGGAATCAGGTACTAATATGGAGAATCGAGAAGACATAGAACATGAACTGGTTAACTACTTCTCCAACTTCCATGAGGAACCACTCATTCAGTGCAAGGAAGCCATCAATCAAATCATGAATAATATCCCCCATCTGGTCTCGGTTGATCACAATGATGTCCTCATGTGACCGAACATTGAATCTTAGCTTCTAGAAGATCTCACTCAGATGGCTGAAAACAAAGCCCTAGGTTCAAATGTCTTTACTATCTATTTTTTCAAAATAATTTGCTAGCACTTCCTAGGTAGCGAAATACATGACATAGTGGAGGAGTCTAGAATAACCAAATTCATCCTCAAGGAATTGAACAGCACCTTCCTAGCCCTCATTCCAAAGGAGGACAATTTTGCATCACCAGGTAAATACAAACTCGTAGTCCTATGTAATTTTATTTACAAAATTATCACCAAAATCATTGAAAATAGGCTCAAGCCACTATTTTCCCTCCTCATTTATCCAGAGCAATCAGGCTATGTGGAAGGAAGAAAAATTCTTAACAACATCATCCTTTCCCATGAGACTATCCACTCTCTCAAAACTCTCAAGAATCCTGTTATGCTTCTCAAACTTGACCTGTCAAAGGCCTTTAACAAATGAAGTTGGGACTATATTGAAAGGACCCTTAAAGCTTTTGGATTCTATGCTCACTATATTTAATGGGTCTTGTCTCTCATCTCTACCCCCTTCTTCTCCATCCTCGTCGACGACTCCCCCTCTGACACTTTCCTCTCCTGAAGGGGTATAAGATAAGCAGACACCCTCTCCCTATTTCTCTTCAATATCATGGCGGAATTCCTTGGAAAAACCATCAAATATTCCAAATACTACTCTTGGCTAACACTTGATTTTCTAAGTTTGACAGGGATTTGAGAGTTCCTAAGGTGTATTTAGGATGTTACTGACTCAAAGTCCCATTGTGATCACCATTATGTTAGGTCCCTGTAATTTGTTAGATTGGCAAGACAAAATGTACAAGGGTAACATCATACCAGTCTTTGGAGTCCTAGGACCTAGCCTTCCTGGACTCAGAGAGGGCTCTCTCTATACTTGTGTGAAAGATGTAATATTTGATAGTTTTTAGGGTTTTGACTTTAGGCTAGTTATTAGGTTTAGGGTTTGTTTGTTTGTTTTATTTGTTGGGTAGATTATCAAGCAGAATAGATAGAGTGAGAGAGGTTAAGCCATTGGGCTATAGATTCTACAAAAGGTCTTGAAGAGTTTAACAATAGGTCAAGGGTGTATCACAGGGAAAATCTAACAAAGTCAAATGGATCTAATACAAAACAATGAAGATACGCTTCAAAAAATTTATTTACTATCTCAGCTTGACCATCGGATTAAGGATGATAAGATGAGCTATGAGCTAATTGAGCACCCAAACAAGAAAATAACTCTGTCAAAAAATTTCCAATAAAAATGGGATCTCTGTCGCTCACAATAACCCTTGGGTTTCCATGTAGTTTTTGAATTGTGTCCATAAATGTAGTAGCAACTGTACTTGCTTTAAATGGATGAGGTAATGCACAAAAGTGTGCATACTTGGTAAGTCTATCAACTACCACCATGATGACACTCTTTCCTTCGGACTCAGGTAAACCTGTGATAAAATCCATTGAAATCTCCTCCCAATGTTGACTTGGAATGGATAAAGGTTGTAGAAGACCCGGGGTCTTAATTGTCTCAACTTTATTCTTCTGACAAATCAAACATTCCACACAAACTTTTGAATATTAGATTTAAGGCCATCCCAAAAAAAATCTTTCTTCACCCTGTGGTAAGTTTTTTAAAATCCTGAGTGCCCTCCTAAAGGAGAAGTGTGTAATTCCAAAAGAATCTTTTGTTTTAGTTGGGAATTCTTACAAAGATATAAGTGATCTTTGTATGATAAGGAATCATTTTTCCAACTAAATGTATCAGATGTACTAGGATCTTGCTGCAACTTTTGAATGAGTGTCCACACTTCTTCGTCCTTCTTCCATCCATCTCTTGCTTTGGTTATCCAATTTAGTTGGATAATATAAATGGCATAAAGCAATGATTCCACCTCTTCATTCTTTCTTGAGAGTGCATCTGCAACAACATTTAGCTTCCCTTTTTCATAGATTATTTCAAAATCATAACCCAACATCTTTGTGACCCACTTTTGCTACTCTTCTGAAGATAGTCTTTGTTCCAAAAAGTGTTTAAGAATATCATGATCAGTTTTTACCTTGAAGTGTCTTCCTATTAGGTAAGTTCGCCATTTCTTTAGTGCATGCAGTATTGCTAACATTTCCTTCTCATAAATATTTGTAAATACTTTCCTTTAATTGAACGACTTTCAAAAGAAATGGGTATTCCTTCTTGCATTAAAACAACACTAATTCCATTTCCTAAGGCATCACATTCCACAATAAAGGTTTTTGTGAAGTCTGGCATAGCTAAGACCGGTGCTAGGCACATTGCCTCTTTAAGATGTTCAAAGGCTTTAGTTGCTTCAGGAGTCCATGAAAATGCATATTTCTTCAATAATATTGTTAGAGGTGCTGCTATTCTCCCATAATTCTTAACAAACTTGCGATAATACCCTGTTAACCCGAGAAATCCTCACAACTGCTTTATGGTTGTGGGGACTTTCCATTCCTTAATGGATTTAATTTTGTTAGGGTCTACCTTAAAACCCTTGTGAGATACAATATGACCTAGATATTCCACCTCTTTTACTCCAAAGAAACATTTCGATGTTTTTGCATATAATTTTTTCTCCTACAATAGTTTGAGCACCCTGTCAACATGTTGAACATGATCCTTCCAAGACCTGTTGCAGATTAGTACATCATCAAAAAACACTAGCACAAATTTTCTAAGGAAGGGTTTGAAAATGGAATTCATCAACCCTTGAAATGTAGAATGTGCATTGGTAAGGCCAAAAGGCATGACCAAAAATTCATAATGACCCTCATGAGTTCGAAATGTTGTTTTCGGAATATCTTCTGTCTTCATTCTAATTTGATGATATCCTGAATGAAGATCCAACTTGGTAAAATAAATTGCTCCATGTAATTCATCCAGTAATTCATCAATCACAGGAATGGGAAATTTATCTTTAATGGTGAGCTTATTGAGCTCCCTATAATCCAGACACATGCGCCATGATCCATCCTTCTTGTGTACCAATACTACAGGAGCAGAGAAAGAACTTTGACTATGTTGAATTATACCCGCCTCTAACATTTCTGCAATCATACGTTCAATTTCGCTCTTTTGGACATAAGGATATCTATAAGGCCTGATGTTTGGAGGAACACTTCCTGGAATCAAATGAATAGCATGATCATGATCAAGAATATGTGGGAGTCCTTTGGGAGTATCAAACACCTTGGAATGATTGTCCAAGACTTTTTGGAGATCTGTAGAAATAAATGATTTTGATGTTGGAACTTCTAGTGAGCATAATTGTGCAATTACGCCTCGTTGTTCTTTCTTTAGAAGCTTTGTCATGACATTAAAGCTTATTATCTTTCCCGGTTTCCCTGCAATACCTCGTATTTCGACTTCCTTTCCTTCTGAAAAAAAAATTCAAGAAAAGTTCTTGAAAATTAAAAGCTACTGTCCTCAACGATTGTAACCATTGTACTCCTAGTACAACATCATCACCTTCCATAGGAATGGAAAACATTGGACTATTAAATAAATATTGCCTCATGGTTAGCTTAATATTATGGAATTTTCCAGAGCAATTTATAGTTCCTCCATTTACAACCATCACTTGACATTCTGGTGCTGGGTATAGTAAACAATTTAATTCCTTGGCTACCTTACAATGAATAAAATTATGGGTACTACCTGAATCAATCAACACTATTACCTTTTTCTTCTTGATATGTCCTTATATCTTGAGAGTTTGAAGAGTGGTAATTCCTTCCAATGCATTACACGATATGGTCGGACTCATTTCTTCCTCTTCTAGGGTTGGTTCCTAGTGTATATCCTCTTCTTTTGAAGATTCTTGTTCATTTTCTTCTTCCTCTTCACAATATATGTAAAATAATTTCTTCTCGGCACACTTATGACCTTTAGTGTATTTTCTATCACAATTGTAGCAAAGCCCTTTTGTTGTTTTTCCTTCCATTTTTTGTGGTGTCAACCTTGTAGGTTGTGGAAATATAGGAGTAGCAACACTTCCATCTTTATAGAAGTGAGTGGTAGGATTCCTTGTCGCCATAATTTTACATTGAATTTTTCTTGCCAACCTGAATGCCTTCTCCAATGAATCAGGTTCCAAAACATAAACTTCATGTTGGATGTTATCCTTTAAAGTACCTATGAAGAGATCAATCTTGTGTTCCTTTGGAATATCAGTTACCCTTATATTCAATTTTTAGAAGTCCTCAATGTGCTACCCCACTGAACACTTTTGTTTGAGATTTATCAATTGGCTAAAAAAAGTGTTGCTCTTTGTATCTTCATAATGTGCTATCATTTCCTCCGTAAAAATTGACCAAGTGACAATCTTTTTACGGGAGAAAAGCCATCGATACCATACAAATGTATTTTGTTCTAAATGTAAAGTTGCAATGTGTACCTTTTGTCTGTTTTGCACATTATTGAGATCAAAATATTTCTCCATCTGTAGTATCCATGTTACAGGATCCTTTCCATCAAACTTCCTCATATCCATTTTTGGAATATGGTGGTTCTTCCATCTAAAATTAGAGTTTATGAAATCACGATTAACATTTATTTTGTTCTCATCATGAGTTTCCTCTACTATCTTTTCACCATTAGGAAACATTTATTGTATCAACTTTGTCAAACCTTCCATGTCTACTTTTAGATCATTCTTTATGTTTTCCATCTTAGCTTCCATGTCATCCATCTTAGATTCCATGCTAGCTTCCATGCCATCCATATTAGCTTCCATGCCATTCTTCAAACCATCCATCTTAGATTCCACGTCTTTCTTTAAACCATCCATCTTAGTTTCCACATCTTTATTCAAAACTTCCATGTCATTTTTTGTTGCTCTTTGCGAGAGCGAAATTTGTTGCACTTGCTCTTGTAATTTTGATATGTTATGTTGCCATTCTTCATATTCATGAGTCATAGTAGAGCCTTCTAATGGCTTAATGGGTGTTGAATTCTTTTTAGGGGCCATTTTAGAATCCAATACGGATATCTATTCTACAATATTCCCTTGGATTCAATTCAACTTGATTCTTCAAACAAGACTTATGCAATTCAGATATTAAAAAAAAAAAAAAATACACACCTTTTACTTGTTTTTGAGGAGCTCGATATTGAAATTGACTTATATCTATACTTGTAGATCCTCAATATCTGAAATTAGGCCCTGTGGTAGTCCTTTGAAGCTTCTTTCAAATGCCACAGGTTCGACTTGATTTGGATTCTTCAAGGAAAATTTATGTCCAATCTCCCATAATGACCTAATTATGGACTGGTTTAGTAGAGCGAACTTGTACGACTTGCCACTTATCATTGTTTAATCTTTTGGCTCTAAAATTTATCGAAAAGAAACTAAAGTCCGTGTACTTCCAGTCACTTTTTACAGAATTCCAATCTGATGTTCAAAAAGAGAGTTATAAAGCTTTTCCCACAATCACCTCTTTGAGATGAAATTCGGGAGCCTGAAAAACACCTAACTTCCACAGATCATATATCCAAAAATATTGCAAACCAAGCTCTGAAATTTTGCGACGATGTTCCTCAGGATTTTGGCTTCGCACTCTAAAAATTTCAGCTTCTAAACCTTCATAGAAAAAATGTTATAGCGACAATTCCTCAATGACCTTTTTAAGTGAATTTCAGGAGCCTGCAAAAATCCCTAACTTCCACAGATCATATCTCTGAAATATTTGTGAACCAAACTCTGAAATGTTGTGATGACATTCCTCAGGATTTAACCTAAAAATAATAATGTAAGGGCACAATAATAACAATATGGGGGTTACAGGGGTACAATAATAACAATAAGGGGGTTACACTAACAACAATAAGGGACTATACTAGTAATATAGGGACCTAACACAAAAACCCCAATTCTCGTTAAGAACAAGTGATTCCTGTCTTTCTTGCTGCAAGATGTCTTCCTTTAGGAACATACCAGTCACCTTATCAATTTATTTTGTTGATTGACCTCTTGACACTTTTGCAAAAATGCCAAGTACATTTACCCTCTGTAGAACTTGAATTTTGACAAGGTAGTCTTCTTTGGAGACTTTCAGGTCTTCTTTAGATAACCATGTGATGTTCTTCTATTACATCTGAGCTAGCTTATAGCATAGGAAAAGCAATTCCTAAAACATCAATGATGACATTTAACCATGTACAAACCCTAATTGACCTAGTTGGGGGATCCTTTGACCTGCTCTTTGACTGAAAATTGGCTTGGAGTCTTCAAATATAAAAATAGAGTATTGACAAAGTGGTGTATTGAAGATCCAAAATCCAATGTACTTGATTTACCTAAAGAGCCTGCAGAGATAGTTTTGAGACCATCAATGCTTGAGGAAACTGGTGAACATGGGAAGGAATAGGCTTTAGGTAACCCTAGTTTTAAAGTGGTGTTATGGGCAAGGGAAAAACAGAGTGATGAGGTTATAAGTGAGAAAAAGGATAGAGATGAGTGGCACAATCCCATCAGGAGTCTTTTAGGAGTGGTAGGGTGACCATAAAAATGTAGGGTTGATAGAATAGCGAAATTTTTTCCTATAAGGATAATGAAGGCAGTGAGATTTCTAAAACTCACAATATTCAAGGAATTTTGTTTTTAGAAATCTAGAACCAATATTTAGTCATCTACATTTAGTAAAAATTACTGATGACTAACAGGTATGTTGAAGAAATCCCATCCACCTGAAATGTCCTGATTGATGAAATTTTATTTGTAACTGCAATTACTGTAACGATTGGTGATCGGTATGTATAATCGTCTCTTTACATATCAAGTAGTGTTTCCACTTCTTGATGCTTTGTACCAACACATACAACTCTTTGTCATATGTAGGATAATTAGTTACAACACCATTGAATGTTTTAGAATGAAAAGCGATAGGCTTACAATGTTGCAAAAGTATTGTACCCATGGCATAATCACTAGCATCGGTTTGTATCTCTAATGGTTGTCTCAAATTCGGTAATGCAAGGACTGGAGCTGAATTGATAATGTCTTTTAAAGCTTCAAAAGCTTGTTGTTGTTTGCCTCCCCATTGGAAGCCTTTCTTCTCACTTGTCACTACATGCATAGGAGCTGCTATGTCAGAAAAGTTAGCATTAAACTTTCTCCAATACTGAGCTGCACCTAAGAAACTTCTTACCTCGGTTACTGTTTTGGGAGTCGGCGAATTCAAAAAGGCTTCAGTTAGTCATCAATATTTTTGCATATTTTGATGACTAGATTCCTTGGTTGAGTTTTCTATAATCTAATCTCAATCTATCAATTTTTCATCTAGAAAACACCTCAAACAAATTTTTGTCTCCATACCTTTCCTTTTTAGCCTATGATGAGAAAATTCTTCAGTTTTCAAATCCTATCTCTTTTCAGCAAAGTCTCTCTTGTTGAGTCTCAAAAGTTTTTTCCATATTCATACATACTTCCATTATGTCATAACCATTTAGCTCTTATTTCATAGCTATCTGACCTAAAACCCTACATCAAGTAACCATTTTCATAAATATATGGGTTAGGATCCCTGTCTTCCAAAGTTATTTATTTTATGTATTTAAAGTGAATTTATGATTAGAAACTAGAAAATTAACATAGTTTCATATATCTATATATGTGTTGTGAGTTTTGTGATATGTGTAGGTCAAAAAGGAGACTTCTAGAAAACCCTTATGTGGCACTCTAAGGCCAAATTCGAATTTGGTTGGAGAAGATCATGGGATCATGAGAACATGTGTCTCATTTCCTTGTTGTATTGAAACTCTAAGAGGATATGTGTCTCATTTCTTAGTTGTGTTGAAACTCTAGAAAGACATGTGTCTTATCATTTCCTATTTTGATTGTAACTCTAAAGATGGAGGGAGAGATTCATGGACTTCCATTAATGAGACAACTTCTCATATTTTGTATAAATAGGAGAAGCTTTCTCCTATCATGGCTAATGAAAAAGTAGTGAAAAATAGGAGAAGGAGAGAAATGAATAGAGAGTCTTTTGTAACAAAGCTTAAAATGGAATGGGATGTAGATTTGTGAGGTTTTCAATAAAGAAATTTAGTTCTTTGATGTTGTTTTGATTACAATTTTAAGGAGCTGAAGCTAAGGATTTCACCAAATTGGTAGCAGAGGGCCCCTGCTATCCAAGGAGGCTTCTACATGCTTTCTAGATAAGTAGTTTTTAATTCATGTCTTTCATTATTTGTTTAACTAAAAAATCCCCATTATCTTACAAACATTCTTTTTCTTAAAACGCTCTTCCAACATATCAATATTAGATGAAAGAGATTTGGTTGTATTATGTTGAGTTAATTAGCATTTTCTGTTTTGCAATTAGATTAAAATTTCCTCATTATCTTACAATCATTCTTTTTCGTAAAACGCTCTTCCAACATATCAATATTAGATGAAAGAGATTTGGTTGTATCATGTTGAGTTAATTAACATTTTATGTTTTGCAATTAGATTAAAAGATCCTTATTATCTTACAATCATTCTTTTTCTTAAAACGCTCTTCCAACATATCAATATTAGATGAAAGAGATTTGGTTATATCATGTTGAGTTAATTAGCATTTTCTGTTTTACAATTAGATTAAAAGATCCTCATTATCTTACAACCATTCTTTTTCTTAAAAGCTCTTCCAACATATCAATATTAGATGAAAGAGACTTGGTTGTATTATGTTGAGTTACATTTCATGTTCATTTGCAAGCTAGGATATCCATGGATTAGAATGCTCTGTTTTTCACCATTTTCCTAATTAGGGATCGAATTTATAATTACACTCTGTTTTGAGTCTAAGGTTTCCTTTTGTTTTCTTTTTGACATAGATTTGATTTCATCTTTTGAACATAAGTACTAAAAAGACAAAACCCCCAAAAACATCAATAAAATACATAATACGAAGTAATGAAGAGGTCACTTAAGCACATATAGTGCACCACACTTCATCAGTTTACTAGCCCTGGTTGATAATTTATGTTAGCAATTTAGGACACTAAATTGACTACACATTTTGGCGCCGTTGCCGGGGAAGTGTAATTAGGAGACCTTATTTTTTACATCTAAAAAAAATTAATATTTTTTTAGTATGCTCTCCTCCTGCACTTTGTGTGATCTGGAGGATCAGAAAAATGGTTGTTATGTAAAAAAAAGAAAAAAAGAAAAGAAAAAGGGAGACAAAATAAACTTCATCATTTCAATTGATTCAATAAAAAAAAAAAAAAATGAAAAAAAAAAAATTCCAATACATTATTTTGTTTAATGAAATATATATATGTATTTTTAAATTTTTGAAAATATAACATACATAATTTTATTAAACAAATCAATTATAAAAAATAAAAAAAATTTTAAATTGTTTTGTTTACTAAAATATGTATGTATATTTAAAAAAAAAAAATTGAATAAATTGTTTAGTAAAATACATATGTATATTTTTAATTTTTCAAAATACAACATATGTCATTTTATTAACAAAACAAATAAATAAAAAAAACAAAAAAACAAATAAATCAATAAACAAAAACCAACGCAATGGCCATGGCCTTTGAAAAACTTTGAACTATAACAAGACCTCTGAACCATAAGCCTCGCTACAAACTTGCAACTAAAGAAAAAATAAATTGTAATAGCAGCACAGCATGCCAAGGCATTCACACATAGACACCGATGATGAACGCATAAGATTGTTGATGCTTTGATTCTGCAAAACAAACCCTGCATTTTGAACCATTTTCAATCAAATCCTATTGGAACAGCTTAGTTCAATGCCCGCTATCTCAAGGCAATAAGAGTGGTTGTTCACGCTTACAGGCTTTATTGGAGACCGTTGCTCTTAGAAGGACCAAAGATATGAAAATCAATGGGCAGTGCTTAGTGGAACTTCCACCTAAATGTGTGCAGATCCATCCAGTGGCACTCTCTCACGAGGAGCGTGAACTCTACAATAGCATGGAAACAGAAGGCAAAAAAGTGGTTCAAAACTTCATTAATTCAAGCACTGTGCTAAATAATTATTCTTCTATCCTTCAGATAATTCTACGTCTACGCCAAATTTGTGATGATGCATCGTTGTGCCCATCTGATGTGGAGTCATTGTTGCCATCTTTAAAATTAGAAGATGCTTCAGGCGATCCCAATTTGCTGAAGAAATTACTTTCAGTTTTTCAAGCTGGAGATGACTTTGACTGTTCAGTATGTTTATCACCACCGTCAGAGGCTATCATAACCGTCTGTTCACATGTGTTCTGTAAGAAGTGCGTTGAGAAGACATTGAAACATCTAAAGCCACAGTGTCCATTGTGTCGCAACAGCATAAACGCCCGATTTTGAAACGCCATTTTTGAACAAAATATAGAAAATCTGAAAAAACGAAAACATGGGTTTTTTTTCCAATAGGGTCAATTAGATAACCCAGAAATCGTTTTAAGACATTCGTGGCGGTCTGGGAGAATTGCTTGGTTCTTTGAAGCCCATTTTTGCCTGCCGCGTGAGAAAAAACGGTTTTTTTACACAGTGGAGAGTTTGGAAACGACACTCTGCATTGATAATCTGGTTTCCTGATCTCCAGGAAGAATAATCTAAGTTGAACACAAATTCTATTGAAGTCAATCAACAACAGACCTCCACTGAAATTTTCCAACTGGCGCTTTCCAAGATATTGTTGATGCATATGGCATCGCAAAGTATAGGGAAACAAATCCTACAGTACACACAATCATCACGTTTCGTTTTTGTTTGCTCTTATGTTTGATGATTGGGGTCATGGCCTAAGCTTATTGTTTGCAACATTGGTGCTCATTTGTAGAGAAAAAAAAAAACTTGGACATCAAAAACTTGGAGTTTGCTTGTATACAATAGGAGAATGGCATTCATGTTTTTAGTTTTTATTTTTAATTTCCTTATTTAATAAATTGTTTTGTTTAATATATATATATATATATATATATATATATATATATTTTAAATGTAACATATATAATATTTAAAAAAAAAAAAAATTGTATTTTTTCAATTTTGTTATTAAAAAAAAAGAAAGAAAAGAATAATTTTGAATCAATGAATTGAATAAGTTATTTGCTCACTTTTTCTGAAGGTATTGATTAATTTTGGACTGATGATGAAAGATGAATGGCTAACTTTTTATTCAAGATTTTTAGCTACAGAAACCGTCGACATTCTGCAGCTAAAGTCCAATTCTGCAGCTGTTCTCCAATTTCGCAGCTGAAAAACCTCATTGTTCAAATCAGCCTAACTTTCTCATACAAAATTAGATTTTGATGATTCAAGTATCGTTGGAAAGGTCTTAACAAGATCTACATAGTGAGAAATCCATCATTAGAGGTTGAAATGGTAAATAATGAAATAAATTGCTGAAAAGAAGCAACATTCAACTTGAGACACTAATTCCAAAACAGGTATAAATTCTTTTGATTTTTCCTTTGAGAACTTGTTTCATTAATACAAATTCTTATTTTTTTGTGTAAATATCATAACTAGAGAGATTGATCACCTCTCTCCTTTGATAATCTTACATTCCATTGCAGAAGAAGTATTAGTTTTTTGCAGGTTCCAAGAGGAAGGACAAATGACTACAAGAGAATGGTGTCTCTCTAAGAGACCAATTTGTTTCATAAGAGGATGATCAGCAACAAAGAGGAAATACGCTGATGCAAAATTAGATCCAAACACTTGAAAAAATTTCAGATACTATTGTCTCCATCACATCCATACCTCATAATAAACCATTCACCTCATTTCACTTCATATTTTCCATTTACATTCACATCCACTTTCCATTTCTTTTTGTCTATTCATAACCCACAAATAAAAGCAAGAGGTTCATTCACATGCTTATTTCCCATTTCCATTTCTACTCTCCATTGCCATCTTCCATTTCTTGTCATTTTCATTCCGCAAATAAGCCCTGCTTCAATGCAAATTATTGAGTCCATAGTCCTTTGAGTCTAAGTTCTTTGTAAAAACACCTTGAGGCTTGCATGCCTTAATGGCAAGTTCTCATGTTGACAAACAATGGAAATACATTAATGTCCCTTGTTCGTCAGATCTTCTAGGTGACTCAACATCGGCAAAATCATTCGTACCTAGCAAAATGTGTTTGGGCATCTTGACTCTCATTGTCATCAATGGTGAGAGTTCTCATGTTGACTAGTGGCATCCATTAATGGCCACTAAGTCAACAATTTCCTACTATGTTCGACATCAGAACATCTTTTCACATAGTAGGAATTATGCCAATGAGTTTTGAAGACATGAAGACTATTATTTTCAGCATTTTGGAGTAGATTCAACAAGTTTTAGTAGGAGCAATAAAATGTCATCTTATCTCTTTATCCATGACTCCTCTTGTTCAGCCACTTGAAGAAGAATATGATCAGAATTTTGCAGCCACCACACATGCACAACTCATCCACATTTAAGGTAAGTGAAGGTATGTTGTTTTCTAATTTTTAGTCATGTAATTCATTAGAATGCTAAAATTATAACTTTGGAAAAATTTCTCACTCCCTTTTTCACATTGTCATATCTTTAGTTGGGGGGGAAGGGACATCATTTCATATCCACATGTCATACACTATCACACATTTTCATTTCATTTCCACCCACATATACTTCCCAACCAACTATTGTTGCAACATGATCCAAAAAAATATATGCCTTACAAATGATCAATTCATTGATGAAGTAATTGATTCTAAATGTTTTCATGGACTTTGATGCAACAAAGAAAATAAAGCATTGTTACACAAGAACCATTGCTCAAAAAAAATTGGTTGTCACACAAGAACCAACCATTAAAAAAATGTTGCAATCAAATGTATTATACTTTGCCAAAAAGAAAATATCAAAAAGCAAAGTTTGGAACGAATCTATATGAGTCAAAACTCATAAAAGATCAACTCATGGACAAATGAATCATTGCAATAGTTGCATGAGGACATGCAACAACTTTAGTTGGGGGGTATGTTGAGTCTCAAAAGTGTTTTCCATATTCATACATATTTCCATTATGTCATAACCATTTAGCTCTTATTTCATAGCCATATGACCTAAAACCCTACATCAAGTAACCATTTTCATAAATATATGGGTTAGGATCCTTGTCTTTCAAAGTTATTTATTTTATGTATTTAAAGTGAATTTATGATTAGAAACTAGAAAATTAACATAGTTTCATATATCTATATATGTGTTATGAGTTTTGTGACATGTGTAGGTAAAAAATGAGACTTTTAGAAGACCCTTATTTGGCACTCTAAGGACAAATTCGAATTTGGTTGGAGAAGATCATGGGATCAAGAGGATATGTGTCTCATTTCCTTGTTGTATTGAAACTCTAAGAGGATATGTGTCTCATTTCTTAGTTGTGTTGAAACTCTAGAAAGACATGTGTCTTATCATTTCCTATTTTGATTGTAACTCTAGAGATGGAGGGAGAGATTCATGGACTCCCATTAATGAGATAACTCCTCATATTTTGTATAAATAGGAGGAGTTTTCTCCTATCAAGATGTTGGACGGATAAATCGTTCTTGCGAACAAGACCGATCTCCCTAGTGTCAGAAGACAATCTAGCAACAAACGAACAACTAAGTTTGTCTTTCTCTAGATATATTCGTTTTACAAGTAAATGCTATGAAGGTGTCGATCCTACCTTAGATCCAAATGCTTATTTGCGGTCGCAGTGCTTCCATCGCATCAATAATCCTTCGTCATAACAAGGGCCCTTTTGTCACAATAAAGTATTATCTTTTGTTGATCTGCAATCACAAACAAGAAAATATAAATAGCACCTGTATAACAAATAATTATAAAACATACCTATCATAGTGATCAAGGAATCTATGAAATAAATGATCAAACGACAGCTTATTGAATTAAACAATCGAACGACAATTTATTGAGAAAAACAGAACTTGATTGTATTAATATTAAAATATACATAAGAACCTTACAACCTTAGCCTTGATGTTCGAAAGGCCTTCCCGGGGTCCGAAGCAGGAATCTCCTCTACTTTGATAAGTCTTGCACTCTTCCTCCAAAAGCATAAAGAGGTATGTGATCTTTCCTCTCAAAGGCTCAGTAGAAGGAAATCTAAATCTCAACAGCACTTCAGCTCAAAAATCTTCTCCAAAAAACTTAACCTTTGAGGCTACCCAATGCCTCCTTTTATAGAGAAGATGAGGAGGTTAGGATTCCACCATTAAAGGGATAGAACCCTCCTTCAAAGGGATAGGCTCCTCACATCAATGGATTAGTTCCTTAAGGTGTGGGATACATGCACCTTATCAAAGCGTACTCATCCCCAAAAAATCTCATCCAGAACCTTCTAGAATTGACCAAAATTCAACTTTTTAATCTTTTCTTTCGCGCTTTTTGACTTTACAGGGGTACCGCACCTATAACACAGAGAAAGTGCGTTCTAGAACGCATTTTATCTTCACATTACATGCGTACCCAAGCTAAAAACGCATGCAGGCTTCATGTTACCTGCGTTCCCAAGGCTTTTTTGAGTTTTAAGGGTTTTTCCTCCAGTTTCAGGGCTTGGAATGAGGAACAAAGGTTGTAAGACTTGCAGAGGAGGCATGTATGAGTGTTACTGAGCTCATACAGTCAGCAAAATGTCAAGGTGACAGTTTTCAGTGTAACAGATTGCCCCCTAAAGTGCGAAGTCTGAAATAGATGAAGATGAAGTCTGTCATATATGAAGAGTGAAGTACTTTATCATTTCAAGGATCATCCTGTGGACACCCCAGTCGGAACCTGTAAAAAAATTCAATGCAAAATATATATATATGTAATCATATCATCACTGAGGTAGGCATTCCCATACTCAGATCAAAAACTAACTAAACTAATCTAAATTGTTCTGATACAGGAATGATTTTGAATACATCAACAGTATAGACATATGTCGACACAACATGGACACAGCCATCTGTTTATAAATAGTCCACTGTATAATAACAAAACTCCTTGCAGCCTGGATGGTGGAAACTAGATCCAGGGTCTTGATTTCCGCATCTCGAACTAGCACGATTCTACCCATGTGATTAAATGTGTTGAAGTCGAACATGGTAGAAACCACTTGATTACCAGTCAATGATGTAAACTGTTAACAAGTGTGAGAGAAACCACCAGTAATGTCAATGGCTCTCAAAGTACTCAGTACAATCCATGAAATGTGAATGAATGAGCTGAAGTCGAACATGTCACGAAATCATTCGATCGAAGGTCAATGATGCAACCTGTCGTCGAAGGCGAGAAACCTGCCATTGAGGCATGCAGATTTCAAGGTACTGACGATTTCTGGATCAACTTCCTAGATAATGAGTTGTCGTCGATAGAAAGTGATCCATTGTAGGCAAGCCCACAACACGAAATCATAGATCAAGTTTTGAAAATATATCGGCAAGGACTGACTCAGGGATGGTCAAAATGGATGACAGATATTTTGCAGATGAATGGTTTATCTGAACTGTCCTCTTGAACACATAACGACACTGCAGATGGCTTGGTGACAATTGACCCAAAGCTAATACCCAGAAACCGGCTGAAGACTTTCAATGTGGTTTGATTAACTGTTAGGCAAAGGATTTCCCAACCCAGGTGAACAAAAAGTGTCGTGTTCAAGAGTGGTTAACGGTTTTCTGAATAATCAAAATGTAACAAACAGGTTCGTTTTTATCTCTTTTCCCCCACCATTTCTGGCAAGTACCTCTTTATTTTTGACAAGCTTGAGGAGGATAACATTTGCTTGTTTATAAGCTCATCCTTCGGATGAGTCCAACTTAGTTTAAAATTCGAACCCTAAGAAAGAGTGGTTCGTTCCTGTTGAAAATTAAACAGGTCCTTTACTGTTAAATTTTAACGAGTCCAGTATAGGAGAAACTCGGTGTTTTTCAATTTTAGGGAGTCAGAAGAAAAAACTTAAGAAAACTCCATGGGTGTACTTTTTCATAAATTTAGTCTCTCGAGCCCGAAAAAGGATAAAATAATGCGGGAGAGAACTCTATTGACCGTAATTATTCAACGTATACCTTTTTCGTAAATAGTCCATTTCAGTCCGTAAAAGGGGTAAACTTATACTGAAAGGATGACTGTTCATTTACTTTAACGAGTTCAAATAGTCAAGTACTCGGCAATCTTTTCATATTTAGGGAGTCTGAAAAGGGCTTAAAAGAGGACTCCAAGGTTTCGCTTTTTCGGTAAGTTTTAACGAGTTCGAAAAAGGGATAAAAATGTACTCATGGTTTTCACTTTTTCGTAAGTTTTAACGAGTTCGAAAAAGGGATAAAAATGTACTCATATGGCCGACTTTCAATTTAATTTACGAGCAGGAAAAGACGTAAAGAACTCGGCATTTTCATATGCTTTACGAGAATGAAAAACAGCAAAATAATCTCGGGATTTTCTTGAGTTTAACGAGTCTCAAAAATAACCGAAATTGACTCAAGATAGGTTTCATTTTTACAGAAGCTTGAAACAGAGAAAAACTATGCTTCAGAGTGGTTTCATTTTTATACAAGCTTGAAACAGACAGGAAACTGTGCTTGATGCCCCCTAAGCGTAACTGCTAGAGCGCATGCCCCCCCAGCTTCATTTCATTCAACTAAGTACACTAGTAATAAATAGATGGATGGAATGAAGGTTCATTTACGAGATCATATGAAAGACCCAACCTAAAAAATAACCTAACTATGACTTAACATCTACGAGATCTAGTCAAAGACTCGACTCAATTAGGGGAAGATTTGTTTCATTTTTTAACGAGCTTGACACAGAAAAAGAACTATGCTCATGGCAACGTGTTTCATTTTTTAACGAGGTTGACACAGTAAAAGGAACTATCCTCAGATATACTCTATTTCTAATCTACCTACATAACCTACTGATTCATTTTTTAATGAGGTTGACACAGGAAAAGAACTATCCTCATACCTGATTCATTTTTAAATGAGGTTGACTCAGTAATAGGAACTATCGTCAGACCAACTGATTCATTTTTTAACGAGGTTGACACAGGAAAAGAACTATCCTCATACCATTGATTCATTTTTTAACGAGGTTGACTCAGTAACAGGAACCATCCTCATATCTACTCTATTTCTAATCTATCAATCTACTCTCTACAATCTACCTACTGATTCATTTTTTAATGAGGTTGACACAGGAAAAGAACTATCCTCATAGAAGCTTGTTTCATTTTTTAAACGAGCTTGACACAAGAAAATGAACTATGCTCTCGACTAACTGATTCATTTTTTAATGAGGTTGACACAGGAAAAGAACCATCCTCAGACACACTGATTCATTTTTTAACGAGGTTGAAACAGTAAAAGGAACTCTCCTCATACTCACTGATTCATTTTTTAACGAGGTTGACACAATAAAAGGAACTCTCCTCGTACCCACTGATTCATTTTTTAACGAGGTTGACACAGTAAAAGGAACTCTCCTCACACACACTGATTCATTTTTTACGAGGTTGACACAGTAAAAGGAACTCTCCTCACTCACTGATTCATTTTTTAACGAGGTTGACACAGTACAAGGAACTATCCTCACACACTGATTCATTTTTTAACGAGGTTGACACAGTACAAGGAACTCTCCTCACTCTGATTATTCTAGTCGACAGCCTGTTGGAAGTTTCCTCAACACAACTAACAGAAGGTTGGTGATGTTGAGATGGTGAACTCTGTTTAGGTGAAACATTCGGTTGAGGTGGAACAATTGGAGTTTCAGGGCCAACGAAGTTGAAAGTAACCATATCGTTAAACCTATTGTAATCCAAGTAATGACAATGTAGCGACCAACATTTCCAAAGCAAGGAAAAGGACTAGGATTCTCGTTAAGAGGGGTTCCTTGGTTGGTAAATTCCGGAACAGTTGCCATTCTATTCAACTTCAGTGAATTTTATTAACAAATTAAAAACTAAAATTAACAATTCACAATTCACACCTAACTATTAAAATTCACAATTCACACCTATGGTCTCAAAAAGTAAAAACAAACAAATTAACACGCGCTATCAAATCTAGGAGTCAAACCACACATAAACAGTAACTTCCTGTACTAAAAACACTAGTTGGTGATGAAATCCAACATCGTAAAATTTAATACAGAAAGGGCGGTTGGAACAGTTACGCCGACAACCTGCTTAATGAAACAGACTGGCACAAGTTTCTTCACAAAACCATCTCGTGTGAAGAGAACCCCCCAGAGAGTCCAAGTGAGTCTAGTCGACGTCTGCTCCAGGTACAGTGGGATCTTCCCTCCACCGTCACCTTAGGAAAGAATCCTAAAGATTATGGCCACTAAGGTTACCAACAGAAACAAATATACCTTGGGGAACAGTCTACAATCCGATACACACGCAAGGGCAGAGTAACAATGCTCAATCCCCTTGAAGGCTCCTTGAAATAATCCAAGGTATGCCGACAAGTGACCCCAGGCTCCTCAACAATGGTCTATCCGAGGTTTACCATTTTTAATACGTGTATATCTGCTATCGTTCCCAATGAGGAAGGATTGATTACCTCACTGGTTCAGATATGATCTCGTGCTTGACTCCTTTAGGAGGAGCTTCCCAGAGCATACATGCAAAAATTGGAATTTTTCCTACCGCAAGATCGACTACTTGTTTGTTTTCCTGTCTTGGAGAGTTAACTAAAACCTATTCCAAGACACTAGCCTAAGCTAGATTGGTGGAAAGAGCCCTAAAAATGTAAAAATTACTAGATGAATTTTAATTAAGCGCTGTGTTATTTAGGCTGTTATTACTCAAAAAGGTTAATGGATATGAAACCAATGGTGTTATGACCCGACCCAAAACTGAATGCAATCGAATATGATAATGTAATCTTTTCAATTCGATGAATCCTACCTATAATAGGGAGAGAGTTTCCATCACTTCCAACAATGCAAAGATTGATCAATAAGAGAATGTATAACAAATTCTCTAATGCACTAATTTTATCAAGAAAAACTAATGCAAATCAATCCCAAACCAATTTTTTATTTTTGTGTTTTTTTTTTTTTTTAAACAAGAATAAAAACATCTAAATTTAAATCAAAGAAAACTGATCTAAATCTACAATTGATTTTTCAGAATGTAAACCATGCAATTGTAATCTATGCACAATTCACTTGAAAAGTATGCAAATGTAATCTATGCACATTTTTCATTTATATTCTGAAAATGAGAATTCTAATTATGCAAATGTGATCTATGCAAGAGAATTCTCAAACACAAGATGATTCTAATGTAATCTAAGAACCAATCAAGTGGAAGTCAAGAAAATCGGGTTAGAGTTCCAAAGATAAAAAATAAAAATACTCAAAGGCGATTAACACTCATACACAATTTTGCAAAAACAAAAGCAAAAAGATGCAAAATTGTGAAAAGACTGAGACAAACCTCCAAGTAATGACAAAAGGAAATCAAATTAAGAATTTCTCAAAAAAGAGACTCAAAACACTCAATTAACTTAATGGAGATTGATGAGATGAAGATTTGCTGAAAGAAATTTAGAAACAAGAGATTTCTGACAGAAAAATACAGATCTGGGTAGATGCTAAGAATCCTAAAATAAATTTAAACTAAAATAGAAAAAAGAAATCTAAAGTTTTTCCAAAATTTAACAGGGTCCGCAGGATTCCAGAAGTAACAGGTGCGGTACCGCACTGTTTACTAAAGGAAAGTGCGGAGATGCCCGCACTGTGTGTGAAGACAAAGTGCGGTCCCCTGAAAACTTCAAGAAAAACATAAAAGATTTCAAAATTTAAAAAAAAAGAAGAAAAACTAAGCTACCCAGGCAGATATCCATCAATCAAAAACCAGGAAAAACTTTTCCTCAAATCAAAATAAATGAGAACCAAAAAACAAGTTCTTTCCCCAGCGGAGTCGCCAATTTGTTGGACGGATAAATCGTTCTTGCGAACAAGACCGATCTCCCTAGTGTCAGAAGACAATCTAGCAACAAACGAACAACTAAGTTTGTCTTTCTCTAGATATATTCGTTTTACAAGTAAATGCTATGAAGGTGTCGATCCTACCTTAGATCCAAATGCTTATTTGTAGTCGCAGTGCTTCCATTGCATCAATAATCCTTCATCGCAACAAGGGCCCTTTTGTCACAAGAAAGTATCATCTTTCGTTGATCTGCAATCACAAACAATAAAATATCAATAGCACCTGTATAACAAATAATTATAAAACATACCTATCATAGTGATCAAGGAATCTATGAAATAAATGATCAAACGACAGCTTAAAACAATCGAACGACAATTTATTGAGAAAAACAGAACTTGATTGTATTAATCTTAAAATATGCAGAAGAACCTTACAACCTTAGCCTTGATGTTCGAAAGGCCTTCCCGGGGTCCGAAGCAGGAATCTCCTCTACTTTGATAAGTCTTGCACTCTTCCTCCAGAAGCATAAAGAGGTATGTGATCTTTCCTCTCAAAAGCTCAACGGAAAGAAGACTAAATCTCAACAGCACTTCAACTCAATCTCCACTTAACTTAACTTCTTGAACTTAACCCTTTGAAGCTACCCAATGCTTCCTTTTATAGAGCAGATGAGGAGGTTAGGATTCCACCATTAAAGGGATAGAACCCTCTTTCAAAGGGATAGGCTCCTCACATCAAGGGATTAGTTCCTTAAGGTGTGGGATACATGCACCTTACCAAAGCGTACTCATCCCCAAAAAATCTCATCCAGAACCTTCCAGAATTGACCAAAAATCAACTTTTTTGGTTTAATTTCGCGCATTTTTGACTTTACAGGGGTACCGCACCTATAACACTGGAAAAATGCGTTCTAGAACGCAGTTTATCTTCACCTTACCTGCGTACCCTAGCTAAAAACACATGCATGCTTCATATTAATTGCGTATCCAAGGTTTTTTGAGCTTTTTAGGGTTTTTCCTTCATTTTCAGGGCATGGAATGAGGAACAAAGGTTGTAAGACTTGCAGAGGAGGCATGTATGAGTGTTACTGAGCTCATACAGTCAGCAAAATGTCAAGGTGACAGTTTTCAGTGTAACACAAGGGTAATGAAAAAGTAGGAGAAAATAGGAGAAGGAGAGAAAGGAATAGAAAGTCTTTTGTAACAAAGTTTAAGATGGAATGGGATGTAGATTTGTGAGTTTTCTTAATAGAAAAATTCAGTTCTTTGATGCTATTTTGATTACAATTTTAAGGAGCTGAAGCTAAGGATTACACCAAATTGGTAGCAGAGGGCCCCTGCTATTCAAGGAAGTTTTTCATGTTTTCTAGATAAGTTGCTTTCAATTCTGTTTTGTCATATTTCTTTACTTAGATTGCTTTCTAAAATCATAGCTTTTAGCATTATTTTTCATGTCATTTGCTTAGATAAAGGATCCTCATGATATTGCAGTTAGTCTCTTTCTCAAGCTCTTCCAAAAAATCTTTATTAAATGAATGTGATTCAATTGTGATATTTTGAGTTATTAGCATTTCATTTTCTGTTATTTAGTTTTTAGTGTTTACATTATATTTCTTTAGGCAGAGTCAGTAAGAGGGCCAGAAGCTTCTGGTTTCATCCTTTCTAGTAAAGATGAAATAACTAGTAAAAACCCCTACTGTCAATCTTTGTATAAGAAATATTCTGTTCACACAATTTTAGATCAGATTCCTCATTATACTGTAATTAGTCTCTTTCACAAGCTCTTCCAATAAACCTTTAATTCACGAATGAGACTAAGTTGTAATATTGTGAGTTATTGATTGTTTTGCTTCATAGAAGATCCTTATCACATTATGATTAATCTCTTTCAAAAAGCTCTTCCAATAAACCTTTAAATCATGAATGAGATTTAGTTGTAATGTTATAAGTTGTTTCAGCATTTCATAGGAGATCCTTACTACATTATAGTAATCTTTTTCTCAAGCTCTTCCAACAAACCTTTATCAAGTGAATGAGATTTCACTATAATGTTTTAAGTTACTTTTCTGTTTTGTAATTAGATTAAAAGATCCTCATTACCTTACAATCATTCTTTTTCTTAAAACGCTCTTCCAACATATCAATATTAGATGAAAGAGATTTGGTTGTATCATGTTGAGTTAATTAGCATTTTCTGTTTTGCAATTAGATTAAAAGATCCTCATT
This sequence comes from Pinus albicaulis, assembly GCA_034641835.2. Lineage (NCBI taxonomy): Eukaryota > Viridiplantae > Streptophyta > Pinopsida > Pinales > Pinaceae > Pinus > Pinus albicaulis. Next base: position 1,347,995,742 of record CM076579.1, read on the forward strand.
ATCTTACAATCATTCTTTTTCTTAAAAAGCTCTTCCAACATATCAATATTAGATGAAAAAGATTTGGTTGTATTATGTTGAGTTACATTTCATGTTCATTTGCAAGCTAGGATATCCATGGATTATAATGCTTTGTTTTTTATCATTTTCCTAATTAGGGATAGAATTTACACTCTGTTTTGAGTCTAAGGTTTCTTTTTCTTTTCTTTTTGACATAGATTTGATTTCATCTTTTGAACATAGAGTAGCGTATTAAAAAGACAAAACCCCCAAAAACATCAATAAAATACATACAACGAAGTAAGGAAGAGGTCACTTAAGCACATATAGTGCACCACACTTCATCAGTTTACTAGCCCTGGTGGATAATTTATGTTAGCAATTTAGGATGCTAAATTGACTACACAGGAGTTTACCTTTGTATTTACCCGAGCCTCTATCCAATTTATTGACAAGCTTTGCCTCTTCTTCATCCGAGCAAGAGAATATGTCTCCCTCTTCTTCTTTCTTCTTTTCTATTTTAAAGGCTGCTTCCCTCGTACTTGGCTTCTTCTGTGGGAGCCTCATTTCATAGGCTGTTAGATTTCCAAGTAGCTGGTTCATGGTCAAGGTCTCCCAATCAGCTGTTTCTTCTATTGAAGACACCTTTGGATTAAACCTGGATGGAAGAGATCTTAGAATCTTTTACACAATTATACTTTCTGGCATTTTTTCTCCAAGAGCTTTCATATTGTTAATAATTTCTATAGCTTTTAGGAAGAAACTGGCAATGTCTTCATCATCATTCATTTTTAAGTTCTCAAACTGGGCTCTATAGACTTGAAGTTTGGCAGTCTTTACTTTCTGTCTCCCTCATTTATGTTCTCAAGAGTATCCCATATTTCTTTGGCAGAGTCTTTGTGCATTACTTTAATAAACTCTGCTTCACATAATCCATTCAAGATGGCATTCATGGCTTTTGCGTTAGCCACAAAATCTTGTTTTGTTTCTTTTTCTGTGTCAGTAGCCTTTGGGGCATATCCAAATTCCACAGCAGCCCAAACTTCTATTCCTAGAGACATTATGTATTTCCTCATTCTGATTTTCCAGAAAGCATAATTTTCACCAGTGAAAAAAGGGGCTTTATTGGTTGAGCATCCTTCTTTACTCGCCATCTTGGAAACCTAAGATCTCCTTTCAGTTGTTACACTTGTACAAAGGAACCTCGCTTTGATACCAATTGTTGAATCTTTAATTAAACTGAGAGGGGGGGGGGGGTGAATCAATTTAATACATATATAAGCCTTTTAAAATTTTCACCAAACTTATTTACAACTTACTATGTGAACGATCTTAAAATGTTGCAGCTAATATTAAATTAATGTGACACCATACTTATGTTGAGAGCAACAAACAATTAAGCAGATTGAAAGAATCACATCAACACATAAGAAACACACATAGAGACAACAGATGTAAGTGGAAACCCATAATGGGAGAAAACCACATCTTATTATTGTTGTGATGCAAAGGCAAGCTCCAACTTCCTCTCACCACTGTTTTTCTGCAGGCACCAACCTACAGGAGGCTCCTACCTCAATTCTGCAAGCTACAACTTGCAAGGAAGCACCAACTCCCTTCAATTTTCTGCAGGCACCAACCTACAGGAGGCTCCAACCTCAGTCAACTAGAACTGACATCTATCAAGCTGCAACTTGATAGGGAAGCTCCAACTTCCTCAATTTATCAAACTGAATGTTTGCTGATTTACCTTAGATATCAGCTCTGTTCTGTAGTTTCTCTTTCTGCTTTTATTTTCTTAGTCTTCTCTGCCTCACACTTCTATATTCTGCCTTCTCTGGATTTACTCTCTCTAACTTCTTTTTGCATATCAAGATGATATTATTTATAAGGATTTTCTTGTGACTGTTATCATTCCTCAATGAATTTGGAATGGACAGCCATACCTCTTCGCTTTCTGCCTTTTCATTTCTTTCACTTGCTCATTCAGAAAATATACCAACATGCATTAATTTCAATATTACAGTGGGAGCTTTGTTTTCCTCAGGAGACTTTCCAATGCATCACAAACAATAAAAAATCAATTAAAAACATTTACATTCAAATTACAATGAGAATTCTAGCTCAACTCATTTAGTCTTTTGGCTTTTCTTTGACTTTGTTTGTCTTTTCTATGACTGTGCTTTATCTCTTTTCAGCTCTGTTTTCTTTTCTTTCCTCTGCTGTGGTGTAACTGCTGCATACATGTAATTGAGCTTTTTATACCAGCTGATTGTAAATTGGGTATTTTCTAACGCCTTTGTACTTAGCAAGTGTCTTGTTGATGTGGAACGTTCCGCAAGCGGAACATACATACACCACAATTGTTTTATGTTCACAATCACCCTCCACCTTGGGCCGAGGCCCGCGGCATAATTTAATACAACCGCAAACACAACTTCAGCTCTTGTCTTAATTATAAGATGTCTTAATCATATAATCTGCCCTTTTAATACAACTTAACACACTCTCGGCGTAATAGAAAAAAATTGTTTAATACATAAAATTCCCTTTCGGGCCTACCATCAGAGCTTGCATTGTCCTCCGATTGTGATTGATCGCAATCGCAACTCGAATACTCCTGATGCGATTTTTGTATTATCTGTCCGATGCGATTGACCACTCCTGATCCGACTACGATTGATCGCAATCTCGACTCGAATACTCCGATGCGATTGAGTCTTTAACCCGGAACTCAACCATATATGAAACCTGATTTATAGACCCATCGGGTCTGGAACTTAATCATAATTGCAAGTTCTTGTATGCACGTTCCACTTCTTTGTTTTTCTTCGATGTGATTTGGTAAGGGGTCCTACCATATAATACTTTGTTTTATGCGCTTATATAGGCTTTGAGTCGATGCGATTAAGCCGGATTTCAAACTTATCAAGCCACTTTTTATATGTCCATCGGATCCGAGCTCTCAATCGCAATCCCAACTCGAATACTCCGATGCGATTGAGTCTTTAACCCGAAACTCAACCATATATGAAAACTGATTTATAGACCCATCGGTTCCGCAACTTAATCGCAATCGCAAGTTCCTGTATGCACGTTCCGCTGCTTTGTTTTTCTCTGATGCGATTTGGTAAGGGGTCCCACAATATAATAATTTGTTTTATTCGCTTATATGTTTAAAAAGCGCTACATTCATATTTATCTGCTTCCACTCCAGTTCTACTGTATCCTCCAGTGGAGTAAGCGATTCTCAAAATTTACTCAGAATTAAGGTACATATGTATATATCCGCTAGCTGGGAGTAGCGATTCTTGGAATAACAGCTGTGTCTCTGCCTCTGCTGCTTCTGTCGCTCTGCCTCTGCCTTTATTGCTGTGATAATGGCTCTGCCTCTGCCTCTGCCTCTGATAACGGTTCTGCCTCTATTATATTCGCTTCCTCTACGCGTCTCTATCCTTGCTACCCCCTTTGCCCGTTCGTCTTGTCTCTTCGGGTTCTTGCCATCAATGATCTATATGATTTCCACAAGCCTCTCTTTGGCATTGATGGCAATACACTTCCTCTGTTTGCCTGATAGGATCCTTTCTCCTGTTACTTGCTCTTCTTACTGTTGCTTGCTCTTCCTCCCCCTTTTACGTCAATGGCAAGGGGTTCGAATTTTTAGTGAAGCTTCTATTCTCTGATGTTGTGTTTTTATCCTTTTTCAACATTTCATGCATTTTCGAGCAATTTCATCTGCATCTTCGCATTGCTCCAAAGCATTTTTTGATACGTTGGGTTCATTTTATTCTTCCTGTATCTGCATCACGTCGGTTTCACCATTCTTCTTCGTATTCACTCGACCCGTTTTCCTTTTTTTTTTTTATTCTTTTATGCCGATCGCATTATCAGCTTTATAATCCCTTTGATCCTGAGGACCTGTTTTCATGCTTCCCTTGCTGGTTGATCTTTCCCTAAGGATGATATTTTCATTTCTTTTCTCCCCCTCAAACTGTGCTTTCTCTTCATATTAGAGAGTAGCATCTACAAATACTACCCCTATTCTGTCTCTCAAATATTCAAATGGCTCTCTAGCAAGTGGTTTGGTAAATATATCTGATTTCTGTTCTTTAGTTGGTACATACTCTAGTTTTACTATCTTCTGAGCCACTTGTTCTCGGAGGAAATGATACTTGAATGGGATATGTTTAGTTTTTTATTGAAGCACAGGATTTTTAGATATACTTATAGCACTTGTATTATCACATTTAATTGAGATAGGTTCATCAATGCTTACCTTCATGTCTTGAAGAGTTTGCTTCATCCACATGACTTGTGTACAACATGATGTTGCTGCTATATATTCTGCTTCTGCTATAGACAGAGAGATAGATGTTTGTTTCTTACTTAACCATGCCACCAGACTTTCTCCTGGATAGAAAGCACCTCCACTTGTGCTTTTCCTGTCATCTACACAGCTGGCCCAATCTGCATCTGTGTATGCTGTCAAAGTGAAGCTTTTTCCTTTAGGATACCAAAGCCCATACTGTGTAGTTCCTTGTAGATATCTAAAATATCTTCTTGACCGCTGAAGATGGTTTGCCTTAGGTGCTTGATATCTAGCCACTAGTCCTACTTCTAGCATGATGTCTGGTCTTGATGCTGTCAGATACAGCAGACTTCCTATCATGGATCTCTAGAGTTTTTGATCTATATTAGCAGATCCATCATTAGCACACAACTTGCATCCCATGATCATGGGAGTTGACACAAGTTTGTAGTCCTCCATTTTGAACTTTTTCAAAATTTCTTTTAAGTATTTTTCTTGTGAGATGAATGTACCTGTGTTCTTTTGTTGAATTTGAAGTCCTAAGTAGAAACTGAGCTCTCTAATCATAGAAATCTCAAACTCTATTTTTATCTCATCAGCAAACCCTTTTGCTAGTTCTTCTCTGTTGCTTCCAAAAATAATGTCATCAACATATACTACAACAATTAGGAGTTCATTTTCATGGGATTTTATGTACAGATTGTTGTCTATTCCACCTATCTTAAAGCCTTGTTTTTGCAAATATTTATCTAGTCTTGAGTACCAAGCTCGAGGAGCCTGTTTCAGTCCATAAAGAGCCTTTTTCAGTCTGCATACGTAGTCTTCTTTGTCTGTTAATGAGAAGCCTTCTGGTTGTTCCATGTAGACTTCTTATTCTAAGTCTCCATTCAGAAATGCAGATTTTACAACCATTTGATATACTTTGAAGTTTTGGTAGCATGCAAAGGCCAGAAACATTCTGATGGCTTCCATTCTGGGTACAGGGGCAAATGTTTCATCGTAATCAAGTCCTTCGATTTGTGAATATCCTTTGCAGACTAGTCTGGCTTTATTCTTGATTACTTGTCCTTGCTCATTCATTTTGTTTTTGAATACCCATTTTGAACCAATGATATTTTTCTCAATTGGTCTAGAAACTAGTTCCCAGGTATTGTTCTTCTCAATTTGGTCCAATTATTCATTCATTTCCTTTACCCAAGACTTTTCCTTGCTGGCTTCTTCGAATTTCTTTGGTTCTATTTGTGACAACATGGCTATGTATACCTCTTCAGTTTGTTCTGTTAGCTACCTTCTTGTTTGGACCCCTACTCTCTTGTCTCCAATGATATGATCTTCAGGATGGTTCTTCTGAGTATATCTTGAGGGAGCTTTAGAATCAGCTCTATATCTTCTGTTGTCTTGCTTGTTTCCTCATCATCTTGGTTTTCTTCTTCATGGTTGTCTGATGGACTGCAGTAGTTGGTATCCCTTGTATTGTTTGGAAGTTCTTCATCAAATCTCACATCAATGATTTCTACTATTTTCGAAGAGTCTTGTTGTAACACCTGTACCCTTTGCTTTTGGATGCATATCCTAGAAATATTCCTTCATCTGCTCTTGCATCAAATTTTCCAATATTTTCATCATTCTTCTTTATGTAACACTGGCTCCCAAAGATTCTGAAATGCTTGAGTGCAGTTGCCTATGCCATAGTTCATAGGGAGTCTTGTCACTGCTTGGCCTTAAGTGAGCTTTATTAAGGATATGCACTGCTGTCTGTACTGCTTCTGCCCAAAAGGTTTGAGGAGTATTATTCTCTTGCATGATGGCTCTGGCAATTTGTTGAACATATCTGTTTTGTCTCTCTACTACTCCATTCTGCTGAGGTGTCCCCGCAATAGTAAATTGTTGTTTTATGCCATATTCATTGCATAGGTTTCAGAAGTTTCATAACGTTGGAATCTACCTCTGCTCATCCATGCATTTCAAGTGGTATCAGAGCACTTCTTAGCTCCCCCTCAAGGTCAACTTCACCTTCTTCTTCTCCATCTTCTAGCAAGAGACCTTCAAGATCTTCTATAGCCATCAATAAAAATTCAAAGGTTCCATCTTCACTTGAGAGTTCATCTGAATCTTCAGATGTACTGTTGTCTTGTTGAGCATAGAAGGATTTTCTGCTGAACTTCTTTCCTTTCTGCCAGTTCTTTGATTTATTTTTCTCTGACTCTTGAGCCTGATTCCTTACTTTCTTGTGAGGATACTTAGCAGCATAGTGTCCCACTCTTCCACAGTTAAAGCATTTGAAGGGGAGTTTACCTTTGTATTTACCTGAGCCTCTATCCAATTTCTTGACAAACTTTGCCTCTTCTTCATCCGAGCAAGAGCATATGTCTCCCTCTTCTTCTTTCTTCTTTTCCGTTTTAAAGGCTGCTTCCCTCGTACTTGGCTTCTTCGTGGGAGCCTCATCTATAGGTCGTTAGATTTCAAGTAGCCTTTGGGTTTCCATGGTCAAGGTCTCCCGAAACAACTGCTTTTCAAATAAGACACCTGATTAAACCTCGGGATGGAAGAGATCTTAGAATATTTTGTACAATTATACTTTCTGATGTTTTTTCTCCAAGAGCTTTCATATTATTAATAATTTCTGCAACCTTTAGAAAGAAACTGGAAATATCTTCATCATCATTCATTCTTAAGTTCTCAAACTGGGCTCTATAGAATTGAAGTTTGGCAGTCTTTAATTTCTTGTTTCCCTCATGTATGTTCTCAAGAGTATCCCATATTTCTTTGGCAGTGTTTTTGTGCATTACTTTAATAAACTCTGCTTCACACAATCCATTTAATATGGCATTCATGGCTTTTGCGTTAGCTACAAAGTCTTGTTTGGCTTCTTTTCCGTGCCGCAGCTGGGCATATCCAAATTCCATAGCAGCCCCGTACTTCTATTCCTAGAGACATTATGTATGTCCTCATTCTGATTTTCCTGGGGTGAAGTATTATGAACCCGTTGAAAAAGGGGCTTTATTGGTTGAGCATCCTTCTTTACTCGCCATCTCGGGGAACCTAGGATCTCCCTTTCCGCTGTTAGACTCTGCATAAAGGAACCTGCTCTGATACCAATTGTTGAATATTTAATTAAAATGAGAGGGGGGGGGGTGAATCAGTTTAATAAATACATAAGCCTTTTAAAATTTTCACCAAACTTATTTATAGCTTACTATGTGAACAGTCTTAAAAAGTTGCAGCTAATATTAAATTAAAGTGACACCATACTTATGTTGAGAGCAGCAAACAATTAAGCAGATTGAAAGAATCATTTCAACACATAAGAAAAACACATAGAGACATCAGATGTAAGTGGAAACCCATAAAGGGAGAAAACCACATTTTATTATTGTTGTGATGCAAAGGCAAGCTCCAACTCCCTGTCACCACTGTTTTTCTGCAGGCACCAACCTACAGGAGGCTTCTACCCCAATTCTGCAAGCTACAACTTGCAAGGAAGCACCAACTCCCTTCAATTTTCTGCAGGCACCAACCTACAGGAGGCTCTAACCTCAGTTAGCTACAAATGACAGCTATCAAGATGCAACTTGATAGGGAAGCTCCAACTTCCTCAATTTATCGAACTGAATGCTTTCTGATTTACCTCAGATATCAGCTCTGTTCTATAGCTTCTCTTTCTACTCTTCTTTTCTTAATCCTCTCTACCTCACACTTCTATATTCTGCCTTCTCTAGATTTACTCTCTCTAACCTCTTTTTTCATATCAAGAAGATATTATTTATAAGGATTTTCTTGTGACTGTTAGCATTCATCAATGAATTTGGAATGGACAGCCATGCCTCTTCGATTTCTGCCTTTTCATTTCTTTCACTCGCTCATTCAAAAAATATAACAACATGCATTAATTTCAATATTACAGTGGGAGATTTGCTTTTCCTCTGGAGACTTGCCAATGCATCACAACAATATAAAATATTTATACTCAAATTACAATGAGAATTCCAGCTCAACTCATTTAGTATTTTGGCTTTTCTTTGACTGTGTTTGTCTTTTCTGTGACTGTGCTTTATCTCTTTTCAGCTCTGTTTTCTTTTCTGTTCTCTGCTGTGGTGTAACTGAGCTTTTTATACCAGCTGACTGTAAATCGGGAATTTTCTAACGCCTTTGTACTTAGCAAGTGTCTTGTTGATGTGGAATGTTCCGCAAGCAGAACATACATACACCACAATTGTTTTATGTTCACAATCGCCCTCCACCTTGGGCCGAGGCCCGTGGGTCCACAACCCACTCGGCATAATTTAATACAACCGCAAACACAACTTCAGCTCTTGGCTTAATTATAAGATGTCTTAATCATATAATCTTCCCTTTTAATACAACTTAACACACTCTCGGCGTAATAGAAAAAAAAGTTGTTTAATACATAAAATTCCCTTTCGGGCCCACCATTCGAGCTTGCATTGTCCTCCGATTGTGATTGATCGCAATCGCAACTCGAATACTCCCGATGCGATTGTTGTATTATCTGTCCAATGCGATTGACCACTCCTGCTCCGATTGCGATTGATCACTCCTGCTCCGATTGCGATTGATCACTCCTGCTCCGATTGCAATTGATCGCAATCCCGACTCGAATACTCCGATGCGATTAAGTCTTTAACCCGGAACTCAACCATATATGAAACCTGATTTATAGACCCATCGGGTTCGAAACTTAATTGCAATCGCAAGTTCCTGTATGCACGTTCCGCTGCTTTGTTTTTCTCTGATGCGATTTGGTAAGGGGTCCCACCATATAATACTTTGTTTTATGCGCTTATATAGGGTTTGAGTCGATGCGATTAAGCCGGATTTCATACTTATCAAGCCATTGTTTATATGTCCATCGGATCCGGGCTCTCAATCGAATCCCGACTCAAATACTCCGATGCGATTGAGTCTTTAACCCGGAACTCAACCATATATGAAACCTGATTTATAGACCCATCGGGTCCGGAACTTAATCGCAATCGCAAGTTCCTGTATGCACTTTCCGCTGCTTTGTTTTTCTCCAATGCGATTTGGTAAGGGGTCCCACCATATAATACTTTGTTTTATGCGCTTATATGTTTAAAAAGCGCTACATTCATATTTATTTGCTTCCACTCTAGTTCTACTATATCCTCCAGCAGAGTAATTGATTCTCAGAATTTACTCAGAATTAAGGTACATATGTATATATCCGCCAGCTAGGAGTAGCGATTCTCAGAATAACAGCTATGTCTCTGCCTCTTCTGCTTTTGTCGCTCTACCTCTTCCTTTACTGCTGTGATAACGGCTCTGCCTTTGCCTCTGCCTCTGATAACGGTTTTGCCTCTATTATATTCGCTTCCTCTGCTCGTCTCTGTCTTTGCTGCCCCCTTTTCCTGTCTCTGTCTTCGCTGCCTCCTTTGCCTGTTGGCATCAATGAAAACATTTCCAACAGTCTCCCCCTTTGGCATTGATGGCAATACACTTCCTCTGTTTGCCTGATAGGATCCTTTCTCCTGTTTCTTGCTCTTCTTACTGTTGCTTGCTCTTCCTCCCCCTTTGACATCAATGGCAAGGGGTTCGAATTTTTAGTGAAGCTTCTATTCTCTGATGCTTTGTTTTTATCCTTTTTAAACATTTCATGCATTTCCGGGTTAAATTTCCTGACTTCGTACGCTGCTGCTCCAAACTTTGGATTTGATACACGTTGGGTTCACTATTCTTCCGTGTTCAGTTCACGTCGGTTTCACCATTCTTCTTCTGCACCACTGACCCTTTTGCCTTTTTTTTAATTCTTTTATGCTGACTGCATTATTTCCATAATCCCTTTGATCCTGAGGACCTGTTTTCATGCTTCCCTTGCTGGTTGATCTTTCCCTGAGAATGATATTTTTCGTTTCTGTTCTCCCCTTGAAACTGTGCTTTCTCTTCATATTAGAGAGTAGCATCTACAGATACTACCCCTAGTCTGTCTCTCAAATATTCAAATGAATCTCTAGCAAGTGGTTTGGTAAATATATCTGTTGTCTGTTCTTTTGTTGGTACATACTCCAATTTTACTATCTTCTGAGCCACTTGTTCTCGGAGGAAATGATACTTGATTGGGATATGTTTAGTTTTTGAGTGAAGCACATGATTTTTAGATATACTTATAGCACATGTATTATCACATTTAATTGAGATAGGTTCATTAATTCTTACCTTCATGTCTTGAAGAGTCTGCTTCATTCACATGACTTGTGTAAAACATGCTGCTGCTGCTATATATTCTGCTTCTGCTGTAGATAGAGAGATAGATGTTTGTTTCTTGCTTAACCATGCCACCAGACTTTCTCCTAGATAGAAAGCACCTCCACTTGTGCTTTTCCTGTCATCCATACAGCTGGCCCAATCTGCACCTATGTAGGCTGTCAAGGTGAAGCTTTTTCCTTTAGGATACCAAAGTCCATACTATACTATTCTTTGTAGATATCTAAATATTCTTTTGACTGCCAGAAGATGGTTTTGTTTAGGTGCTGGTTGATATCTAGCCACTAGTCCTACTGCTAGCATGATGTCTGGTCTTGATGCTGTCAAGTACAATAGGCTTCCTATCATGGATCTGTAGAGTTTTTGATCTATATCTGCAGACCCGTCATCAGCACACAGTTTGCATCCCGTGATCATGGGAGTTGACACAGGTTTATAGTCCTCCATTTTGAATTTTTTCAACATTTCTTTTAAGTATTTTTCCTGTGATATGAATGTATCTGTGTTATTTTGCTGAATTTGAAGTCCTAAGTAGAAACTGAGCTCTCCAATCATAGACATCTCAAACTCTGTTTTCATCTCATCAACAAACCCTTTTGCTAGTTCTTCTCTGTTGCTTCCAAACATAATGTCATCAACATATACTACAACAATCAGGAGTTCATTTTCATGGGCTTTTATGTACAGATTGATGTCTACTCCACCTCTCTTAAAGCCTTGTTTTTGAAAATATTTATCCAGTCTTGAGTACCAAGCTCGAGGAGCCTGTTTCAGTCCATAAAGAGCCTTTTTCAGTCTGCATACATAGTCTTCTTTGTTTGTTAATGAGAAGCCTTCTGTTTGTTCCATGTAGACTTCTTCTTCTAAGTCTCCTTTCAGAAATGTAGATTTTACATCCATTTGATATACTTTGAAGTTTTGGTAGCATGCAAAGGCCAGAAACATTCTGATGGCTTCCATTCTGGCTATAGGGGCAAATGTTTCATCGTAATCAAGTCCTTCGATTTGTGAATATCCTTTGCAGACCAGTCTGGCTTTATTCCTTATTACTTGTCCTTGCTCATTCATTTTGTTTTTGAATACCCATTTTGAACCAATGATATTTTTCTCAATTGGTCTAGGAACTAGTTCCCAGGTATTGTTCTTCTCAATTTGGTCCAATTCTTCATTCATTGCATTCCTATACCTTTGAAACCAAAACCATTTGACACACATTTTGAGGTAAAATTTTCTTATTTTTATTAATTCCTAAGTCTCTATTGAATTAATTGTGTTTTAAGTTTATTTTTATAATGATGAATTATTTAGCCTAGTTCTTGTATGAGCAATTTAGTTCTGGTACCGAATTGTGGTTATCACATTTATGCCCTTCTATAAGAAATTTCGCTCCATGTGTTTTGAAAGCATATGTATTAAAATAATTCTATGATACTTAGATGACACCCAAGTTTCACATGTGAAGCTCTAACTCCAAAATAAAGCTACAGGTCAAAGTTTCTAGATAGTCAATTTGAGGCACGATTTTCAAGTTGATGAGGGTGAATCTGAAACTTTGAAACATGGGTTTTGTTTCCAGTATGGAAACTAGTTTCTGAAAGATCCATTTTAAAAAATGTTGAATTGTTTAACATATTTCCTTGGTTATTTAACATCAATCTGCCCAAAATGTACAATTTCACCCAGAATTAACACTACTGCCCAAATTTGAGGAAAATACAAAATCTATGGTCAATATAGCAAAGGAGGAACAAATCTGAGCCATGATGAATTATGGAAATGATTATTTGCATATTAGTTGTATGTTGGGGAGAAAATAACTAAATCTTACCATGGATGTTATTTTTTGGCACTTTGATTGTATTCTACAGATAAACAAATATGAGATAGGGGAATTGGTATTGATCCACCCCTCTACTCTTTTTGTACAAATATTCAGTCTCAAAATATTGTTGGGGATTTTTGATGTTTATCATTGTAATAGGTTTTGGAATGGTCGTAGATTAGAGGATTAATTTGTGGTAGTAGGCTTGTGTGTTGCTTTTTATAAACATGTTTGATCTAACAAATGTTGTTTGTTATCATGTTTTTGTGCATCACTCTAGTTTGATCTGATTGTTTTGGCAAGGTTAGGCATGTTGTGAGGGGCCCCTCAATCCTGGGTAATGTTCTACCCTTTTATTTTGTTAGTTTATATGACAAGAGTGGTTGATTTGCAATATTTTCAATCTTTGTTTGCAATATGTTAGTTCGCTTAATTAGAAGCTTATGATGCATTCAATTTCCAGGTTACTTCACTTTCCTTTAATATCCAACATTTTCTTCATGTTGCTTTGATAATTTAGTTTAGGCTAGTTTAGTTTAAATCTATTTCCTTTCCATTTCTTTATTCCTTTAATGCTTTGCATTTGGTTTTGAGAGACTTGAAACCAAAACTAGAATTCTTTGCCTTTCGAACCCAACCTGCTATTAAATGCATTAATGCTAATTTATAGAGTGAAATATTGCATTCTGGGGTTGTTCCCGAGGGTTTAAAACAAGCACTGGCAGACAATATTTAGTTTAAGTTTGTGTTTATTTGCATTCAAGGTTTCCTTTCATGAACATGTTATGTAGTTGTTAATTTCTAATAGTGATTGCCGACATTAGTTTATGATATATTAGGGATTTGATCCTGCATTTATTGTGCTTGCATATCTAATTCTACCAATCCCAGTTCAATAATTAAATGTTGGAAATATGATACATACATTTTTCCCAACATTTTTGGCATTGTTGTCGAGGAGGTGCTAAAAAAGGATTGGAGCATTGGTAGTTTAGTTATTTTCTTGTTTTTGCTAACAATTGTGACATGGGGTAGGAGAAATGGTAAGACTTAAATATTCCCTCTCAAAAAGGGTTCTAGCCTCACACATAAAATTTAGTGCATTTTTCCAAAGCCTCATCCTGTTGGTTTGGTTTTTTTTATGCAAGTGTGCTTTATCTTAAGTATGATTCAGGGAAAGGAAGAATATAACTCATGATGAACATATAAATGGTGACAACAAGTCTTAGTAGTGTAAGAGCATCCAAGTACATGAAAAAACTTGTTTTGAAATTATTTTCTTCTAGAATACTTTATTTATTTCTTTAAGAAGTTTTTATTTGGGTATTGTAAGAAGCCCCCCATACAGTATCCATGTGCTAGACATGGATAAACAACTAGCAAGGTAGCAAAAAGAACATCCAAGAACTTGTTGGAGAATGTTACTCTAAGAACTTTATCAAATCCTAGGAGTAACTGATGTCTCTAACTCTACCTGTTAGGAAGAAAAACTTTTGGTAGAAATTAAGGACATATTTTCCTTTCCATAAGTGATAGAAGATCAAAATTTCCATGAGCCACAAGCATATCTAGAAGTCTTCTCTTATCACCTCCACTAATCTATTGAGGAGACCAAAGAATCATGGATTGATTTAAATGGAGAGTAACCATTAGAACTTGAGATAGAGGAGATTTTGAAATTACTATCATTAGATCCATCATGCACCCTAAAGATAAAACATTCAATAACAAAATATTTGCATGGCATGGTGGAGGAGGACATATAAAGTGGACCAAATGAGAAAGATAACCAAGAACACCATGACTACATCAGATGTTGGTTCCAACTCATAACTACCTTTTTGCATGTGATAGGGTACCAACTCATAATCTCCTTCTAGTCTACTTGTTGGGGACATTTTTCACAATAGATGTCAATTTCCACCATAACACCTTCGAATTCCATGAATTCCTATATTGTGTTTGTCCCACCAGTCACCAACAACCCCTGAAATAGACCACCATATTGATTTTGTGCTACTTTGATTGTAATGGAAATGCCACTATGCCATAGTTATGACTCTTTATTTTTCATCCTAATATACGTGTCATTCTACTCCAATAACCTGCAAGATTAGATTCCTGCTTACTTTCAACATCCATTCATCCTATACTTATGTGTTGTCATCATTTATCTATGTGGGTCATGTAATAATGCACAATGATGATTATTACTCATATCTCTACTCCCAAGGAATTTCGAACTCAATTTGTTACAAGTCTTGCTTATGTA